>VDFB02168245.1:0-22501 GCA_007258455.2 Sequoia sempervirens
TCATTGATTTGGAATCATCACCTGAGGATAGTCCCTCATCACCACCATCCAATCCAAGCCCTAAGAGGCAAATAATTGATCAACCACAAGAGGATTTGATGGATGAAATTGTTGTTACTAATTAGGATATGCAGATTGGTATGCCTTCCCCTCATAGGCCAGCTAAGTTGGTTTTATCCAACTTGGATATGAAAGGTAAATATGTGCAAGATGCAAGGAGGGAGGCATGTAAGGAGTTTCTAGATGATGATGCATTTATAAAAACTCTTGTCTTCTTGAAATTGGTATGGAGGATGAAATTTGAAGAATACAAGGATAAGTATAAGAAGAGAAGAGAATTGAGGCCTAATAGGTTAGACCAGGAGAATGATGATGAAGTGAAAGCTAAATTAATGGATGAATTCAAGAACATCACTCCTGAGGAAGGAAGAAAACTAGTAAGTCAAGCTAGTGTCTTGATTTTACCTGAATGGGACATTATAGATGTTGTAGCTTTTAATTCTATTATAAATTCCAAGCATCCCTTGCAAGACTCTAAAGAAGAGTTCAAGGAAGCATTGCAATATTTTTCCTTCAGTGAAGAATATGAGACCTTGGAAATTTGGGCATTGGCCCTTCAAGGGAAAAAGCCAAATTTTACTGATATTAACCCAAATTTTAGAGGAGGGTTAATAATAAAGAGGGATTTAGAGACCCCAACCACTGAGGCTACTAATTTAACTTTAAATGTGGCCAAATTGGCCCAAAAGACTGCTAAAAGAGAAGAGGCTGAAAAGAAAAGCCTAATGGAGAAATATAATCTTTTAATTGAGGAGTATAGTAAGATACAACAAAGGAATATTGAACTGCAAAATGAGGTGGATAGGATAAGGTACAAACAAATTGGGGAAACATCAAGTGCTCCAAGGATCAGTACATTACCTTCTACATGAGGGTCAGTGCCTCTTGCTTCTCCTATTGTTTCCACACCAAGGTATCCTAGTCAAAATCCTTCCCTCACCCCTTCTTTAGAAAAAAATGATGAAGAGGTAGAATGCTCTGTTGATCCTACGAAGAAGCAGTTAATGCACAAAATTGAAGAATTACAAACATCATTGAAGGTAAGTCAGGAGGGATCCCTTTTAAAGAAAAAGGAGATTTTTACTGCTGTCTTAAGGAATTTGAATGAGAAATTTGATAATAGATTATCATATATATATTCTTTATATTCTTTATTATTAGATGCAATAAAGAATATTGATAGGGATTAGGAGGTAGTTATACCATTAATTAAAAATTGGATCCCTAGGGCTAGTGATTTAGATATAATGTATAAGGCCTCAAGGTTTGATATAAATAATAGGCCCCAAACATTAAGGCCTACTCAAGTGTTAGTTAAATCATTGTAAGGTTTTCAAACCTTACCAAATGACTTAAGTAGGAAGATGAAAGAGTTGGTGAATAATTTTGATGATTGGGGTAACACATTGTTACCTAACATAATTGATGAGCAGGGGAATATCAGGTCACTCCAACAATGGTAGGATCAGGAAAATGAGGTCATCAATGATCAAATTAAATTAATTTGTGATGACTCAGTTTATGATTTGTTGGTGAGTTGTATGGAAAAAATCATTGGCACCAACTCATTTTTGGAATCTTTTGAAAGAGAGGAAAATCAAGTAGCAGTTAAATACACACCTTATAATGTCAAGGTGAATGAGGTAATTAATTTTGACTGGCCAACTGATGAGGAATATTAGAAATGGGTAAATAAGTATTTAACTGAGGAGGAGTAAAATACTGGGCTGCTAATGGTTGGAAAATCAGCTATTGCAGTTACAACAGATTCCAGTTTTTTTTTTGTGGCAGTCTTGGCATAGGATTCTTGAGGCTATTTTGTTGCTACATCAACCTTTCTTAGTAGGAACGATGAACAAGAGTATTCTCCAAGGTGATGGTTGTTGTAATGATTTTTGGAATATCACTAGGTGCTACATTTGGCTGGTGACACGTTTACTTTCGGGCCTGATGCTTATTTACTCCTTCATTTTCTATAAGAAGGATTTCAAGGCCAGAAGTATGGGTTAGCAAGTTAGATAATTTTAGGTTGATTCTAGGTGAAGTTGCAAAGAAAATTGTAAAGTTTGATGGTTTTAAGGGAAATACAATTTAGGTTTTGAGTCATTCTGTAATAGGTTTTGAATTCATGGGGATTTAATGTTGTATAACACTACTAGCATTTGAGTTGAAATGATAAATTCAAACTCATGCCTCTCCATTGTACATGCATATCTGAATTTTGAATAAGATGACTAAGGTTTGTTTCATTCATCTCACAATTGTGGTGTGTAGGATCCTTATTTTATCTTTGATTCAAGGGATTGATTAAAATGCTTGAATGGGATTATAGGAAGATATGTTCTGTATAAGGATTTGATAAGTAGTATTAGGTTAGAATGCATATTGATAAGATTGTAATGCAATGTTATCAGGGATCTTATATGTTATTTGTTAAATCTATCATAAAAACTTAGATACTTATGAATTTGACTCCTACAATGAATATATGGCATTTATCTAAGTTGTGTTTATTTGTATGATTCAGTATTTTTTTTCCTTTACTTGGACCTTGCTAAAAATTGAAAATAAATGACTATCTTATACTGTGAAATGTGTTGTAGTTATTTCATGCTCCAAATAGTTGATAATACTGATGAATAACCAATTCTATTTGGTATTATCCTATTGTGTTGAGCTATTAAATGAGATCATTTGTTGTATATTAATCTTGTTTATGATAATGGTGTAGAGGTTGTAAACACATTAAGGGATCACCCTCTCGGGTCTTGTAGAGCCCAAAGTGTAGGAGGCTTTTAATTTCCTCGTTAGTTGGTCTAGGTCCTTCAAGCTACCCTTGATTGGAATTGGAAATTCCATAGGTAGATTACAAGACCAACCTAGTTACAGTAAAAAACAAACCAACATAGCCAATGTTAGGGTTCCTCTTACAAGTTTGGAGAGATTCATATTGTGGTTTGGACAAAGGAATTTTCCTCACCCCTTTTTGAATGGTTGGATGTATGATATGGGGAAGTTTGTGATACCAAATGTGTTCCTTGATGTAGACTTCCTTAGGGTAGTGGTTGCATGATATGACCCTATCACACAGGCAATTAGAGATAATGATGGAAGGATTCTATTAAGTTTCTCTTTACCTAGTGCTTGTTACAAATTTAAAATCCATGACTATTTTACACTGTGGAATGTGTTGTAGTTATCTCATGCTCCAAATAGTTCATATTGTTGATGAACAATCAATTCTATTCAGTATTATCCTATTATGTTGAGCTATTAAATGAGATTATTTGATGTTGTTAATGTTGTTTATGATAATAGTGCAGAGGTTGTAAACACATTAAGGGATCACCCTCTCGGGTCTTCCAGAGCCCAAAGTGTAGGAGGTCTTTAAAATACTCGTCAATTGGTCCAGGTCCTTCGAGCTACCCTTGATTGGAATTGGAAATTACATAGGTAGATTAGAAGACCAACCTGGTTATAGTAAAAACAACCACCAACACTACCCTTAACATGTAACCCTCTATCTCTCTCCCACTCCCTCCCTCTCTCACTAAATCCTTGTATTTCTCTCCCCTCTACCCATAACCCTAAACCCTAAACTCTTAACCCTTAAACCCTCTACCCTCTACCCTCTACCCTCTCTCTCTCAAGACTCCCTCCTACCCCCTCTCCCTCTCTTACGTATCTCTCTCTCACTTACTCTCTCTATCTCTCTCCCCTCTACTCTTAACCCTAAACCTTAAACCCTTAACCCTTAAAATCTAAACCCTTAAACCCTCTAACCTCTATCTCTCTCCCACTCCCCCCCTCCCTCCCTCTCTATCAAGTCTCACCCTCCTACTGCCTCTCCTTCTCTCAGGTCTCTCTCTCTCACTCCTATCTTTGTCCCCTCTACCCTTAACCATCTACCTTCTACCTTCTACCCTCTATCTCTCTCCCACTCCCTCCCTCTCTCTCTCATTAAATCCCTCCACCTCTCTCCCCTCTACCCATAACCCTAAACCCTAAATCCTTAACCCTTAATCCCCAAACCCTTAAACCCTCTACCCTCTACTCTCTCTCTCTCTCTCAAGTCTCTCCCTCCTACCACCTCTCCCTCTCTTAGGTCTGTGTCTATCTCTCACTCACTCCCTCTATGTGTCTCCCCTCTACCCTGGCCCTAAACCCTTAACCTTGACCCTAAACACTTAAAACCCTCTACCCTATACCTTAACCCTTTCTCCCTCTATCTATCTCCCACTCCCTCCCCCTCTCTCTCTGAAGTCTCTCTTTCCTAGCACCACTCCCTCTCTTAGCTCTCTCTCTCTCCCCTTCTTCCCCTCTTCCCTCTCCCTTCCCCTCCTAATTCTCTCTCTCTCTCAAGTCTCCTCCACTCTACCCTTAGCCCTCTACCCTTAACCCTTAAATCCTTAAATCATCTACCCTCTATCTCTCTCCCTCCCTCCCACCCCTTTTCCCTCCCTTGGGTCTCTCTCTCTCTCTCCTCCTCTATCTATCTCCCTCTACCTTTAACCTAAACCCTAAACCCTTAACCCTTAAACTCTAAACCCTTAAGCCCTCTGCTCTCTACACTTAACCCTCTACCCTCTATCTCTCAAGACTCTTCCTCCTACCCTCTCTCCTCTCTTAGGTCTCTCTCTCACTCACTCCCTCTATCTCTCTCCCTATACCTTTAACCCTAGCGTAAACCATTAACCCTTAAACTATAAGCCCTTAAGCCCTCTGCCTCTCTCTCTCCCACTCCCTCCCTCCCTCCCTCTCTCTCAAGTCTCACCCT
This sequence comes from Sequoia sempervirens, assembly GCA_007258455.2. NCBI lineage: Eukaryota > Viridiplantae > Streptophyta > Pinopsida > Cupressales > Cupressaceae > Sequoia > Sequoia sempervirens. The sequence continues at coordinate 4,838 of VDFB02168245.1, forward strand.
CCTATCCCCTTTCCCTCTCTCAAGTCTCTCTATCTCTCTCTTACTCTTATCTCCCTCCCCTCTACCCTTTATCTCTCTCCCACTCCCTCCCTCTCTCTCTCACTGAATCCCTCTATCTCTTTCCCCTCTACCTATTGGTTGTTTTTATTGTAACGAAGTTGGTCTTCTAATTTACCTATGGAATTTCTAATTCCAATCAAGGGCAGCTCAAAGGACCTGGACCAACTGATGAGAATTTTAAAGACCTCCTACACTTTTGGCTCTGCAAGACCTAGGAGGGTGATCCCTTAATGTGTTTACAACCTCTGCACCATTATCATAAACGACATTAACAACAATAGATAATATCATTTAAATAGCTTAACATAATAGGATAATACCAAATAGAATTGGCTATTCATCAATAATATCAACTATTTAGAGCATGAGATAACTAGAACACATTTTCACAGTATAAGATAGTAATTGATTTACAATTTGTAGAAGCTCTAGGGAAAGACAAACAAATACTAAACCATAATAATTAGTACAATTTAGATCAGTGCCATATATCTATTAGGGAAGTCAAATTCATAAGCATTTAAGGGTTTATGACAAATTTAACACATAACATAGAAGATCCTTGAGAACATTGCTTTACAACCTCCTCAACATGTATCCTAACCCAATATTATTTATGAAATCCTCATATAGAACATATCAACCTAGAATCCCCATTTAAGATGTTTTGAATGCTTTGTGATACCAAAAGCAGAATAATAGTTTTTTTATTTCAATCAAACCATGGCAGTAGATGTCATGTCTACCATTAAAGCTTACTCACACATTGTACGAATGGCTCTAATCACATTTGATGCAATTTCAAATATTAGTCTTCCATCCTTCGCCTTGGTCAGATCATCGAACGACTGCCTTCAAAGCAAACTGACATAGTCTCCATTGTGGTAATAAGGGGCCCACCATACTACTCCTTGCCAAGGATATCCATGTGGCACCCACCATACTATTTTGATCAAGTGATTGCGGGAAACCATGGATCTCAACCATCAGCAATCATGTTCATTCAACACAGTCACCAGCCTTGTTATTAACCATTGAGCACCTTTCTACTAATATTATAACATCTTCATTGATTTAAAACACATGCATCTTATAACTTCTTTAGTAACCTACGACATAATGTATTAAAGACGTATCAAAGTATTTATCATTCCTTCAACTTCACCAGATGAGACACGTGGCGCTCACTTCTGATATTGTGATCAACAAAGATAGTGTGGTGGGGTCATCTTGGGATGGTGGGGAATGGCTAAGATCACATGATGATTGATCTATGGCCAGGCGAACTTGTCCCTCTACAAAATAAAAACATTTATTAGGGGAGAGGGCTCAGTAGTCATGCAAGGTCCAATAGTTGTGCACTCAATCATGATGATAATACCCAGTCTTACAACATATTTATACTACATATTGTAAATAAATATTCCAAATGTAAATAAAGAAAAAACCAAATGTTTATAAAATAATGGACCCATACTTGAACACATGAGAACCTCTAAATCTTATATGAAAAAAACATAAATACATTCATGAAGAAGTGAAATAAGTATTTTTTGTTTCAAATAAAATATCATAAATCTCCAATATAAGTATATCATTTAAAAAATAAAATACTCATTTAATAAAATAAGACACTCATTTTAAAAATTATTGTTATCATAGTGAAAAAATATTGTTCTTATGTGTACAAAAATTGGGGTAGCAATGTACAAGCATTAGATAATTTTATATTAATATTTTGTCCTATCACAAATATAAAAGGTGAGCACAATAAATAACATGTATTTTCCCATTAAATGTGAAGGATTTTCAAAAAAAATTAGTGTTCAACTATTTGTCCATTTTTGTTCAATATAGGTTGTATTTTAAATAATTATGTGTTGTTTTTATAACAAATATATTTTTTGTGTTCAACTATTAGTCCATATGTGTTGAATATAAAAGGTAGAGATATCAAATATTTATGGTTCTCAATAAGTATTTGGTCCACTTAGGTTGTATATTAATTTTAATTTAAATAAAAATATGATATTCTACAAGGAACAAATGATATTTTTTTGTTCAACTATTGGGGGTTCCATGATTAAGTTTTGATTGAGCCTTTAAAAAGTCAAATTTGAGACACTTATCAAAAGATTTGCTAATGTCATGAGTTGCATGATGATTCATGCCTCCGAACCTTAGTTATAGATAAATAAGAGACCATTCTGCATTTAAAAAATAAATGAAGGTTCTACGATATTCTAGTCAATTGCTACATGCTGAGAAAGTTAGCCTACATGACTACTAAGCCCTCTCCCCTAAAGGAATAAGGGGACATCACTAGGCCAATGATAAACAATGGCATAAGTTTTTTTAATGAGGGAACATGGGACCAACAAAAGACTTAGGAAAAATAAAGTCAAGAAAAGGAAATAAAATGATAAAACAAAAGGAGGAATAGCCTAGATGAAGAGATGGGGCTTAAGTCATTTTAAAACCTTCCCAAAAAGTAGCATCCAAATAGATCCCATCCAAGGTGTAAGATGAACACTAGGGTTTTACATGAAGATGAAGGTAAAACCCCAACCTTAGGATTTTTCCAAATACCATAGATGACCAGAGACACAAGGCAGGATAAAATAGAACACAGAGAGCAAAACTTTGAAGTTAAATCACTACCCATAACCCTAAACCCTAAACCATTAACCCTTAACCCTTAAACCCCAAAACCTTAAACCCTCTACCCTCTATCTCTCTCAAGTCTCTCCCTCCTACCCCCTCTCCCTCTCTCAGGTCTATCTCTCTCTCACTCCCTCTATCTCTCTCCCCTCTACCCTAAACCCTAAACCCTAAACCCTAAACCCTTAACCCTTAAACTCTAAACCCTTAAACCCTCTACCCTCTACGTTTAACCCTTTACCCATTGTCTCTCTCCCACTCCCTCCCTCTTTTCCTCTATCTCTCAATTCTCACCCTCATACCCCTCTCCCTCTCTCAAGTCTCTCTCTCACACACTCACTCTTATCTCCCTCCCCTCTACCCTTAACCCTCTACCTTCTACCCTCTAACCTTAACCCTTTACTCTCTATCTCTCTCCCACTCCCTCCCTCTCTCTCTCACTGAATCCCTCTATCTCTCTCCCTTCTACCCATAATCCTAAACCCTTAAACCCTCTACCCTTAACCATGTCTCCCTCTATCTCTTTCCCACTCCCTCCCTCTCTCTCTATCAAGTCTCTCCCTCCTATCACCACTCCCTCTCTCAAGTCTCTCTCTCTCTCACTCCTAGTCACTCTATCTCAAGTCTCTCCCTCCTACCCCTCTCCCTCTCTTAGATAACTCTCTCACTCACCCACTCCCTATCTCTCTTCCCTCTACCCTTAACCCTTAAACCTCAAACCCTTAAACCATCTACCCTCTGCCATTAGCCCCCTCCCTCTATCTCTCTTCCACTCCCTCCTCTCTCTCTCTCTCTCAAGTATCTCCTACCCCTTCTCCTCACTTATGTCTCTCTCTCACTCACTCACTCCCTCTATCTCTCTCCCCTTAACCCTAAACCCTAAACCCTAAACCCTTAAACCCTCTACCCTCTACCCTTAACCCTTCCTTCCTTTATCTCTCTCTCTCAAGTCTCTCCCTCCTAGCACCACTCCCTCTCTTATTTCTCTCTCTCCCTCCTACCCCTTCTCCCTCTCTTAGGTATTTCTCTCACTCACTCACTCCCTCTATCTCTCTCCTCTCCACCCTTAACCCTAAACCCTTAACCATCTACCCTCTACCCTTAAGCCTCCTATTAACTATAAAATTTGAAATTTTATATTTTTCTATATGCATGAAAGCTTTCCAAAGAGGCCCATATCATGATATAAAATTGATGTATTTTTCTTTGTCACCCATGTTCTAGTCAGTATTTACCATTTGGTCCCATAAAATTCACCTGACCCCAAGCATTTGAATATATAAAGTAATATCGTCATGAGATTATATAGGTCTTCCCAACCCATAAGTTATTTTATACTAACACATATTTTTTTAGTGCATCGGCAAGAAGTAGTGAATGTCTTACTAATATAATTTTATTTGAGGATTCATATCAACATGATGTAATTCACAATCTTAACAAAAAAAGTATCCTATTGGCAAGACAATAGTCATCAAGGTGCATCATATCGAGCACATATGTGTCTTACTAACCAAAGCAAAAAGAACTATATCAGCCAGACTTGGGCTGTCGGAGTGAAGTCTTCTAGCATCCATCTAGTCTTGCCGATAAAGTGAAGGAGGATTTTGTCGATATGAGTTCATGGAGTCCTATCAACCCCCTATGTCACACTGACAAGATTCATTTATAAAGCCTCGGTGATACATTTTGATCATCAGTGAGATTGGTTTCATCGGAGAGAGATATGAGAGTCATGTTAAGTGTTGTTCTATCCACAAGAAAATAATTATTTCTCGGCGATCAGAACACAAACTAAAGGAAATATCTTGGCAAGATACGAAGTAATCAGAGGAACATCTGCCCAACTTACAAGGTCACAATGACATGTTTGCATTGCTGGTAGTTATAGCAATATACTCTAGATTGAAGGGATAACTCCTAGGGAGACTCATAATGTCAGTGAAACTATGAGACATCTTAGCGATATATGATCTATTGATAGCAAAGGTACAAGTGAATCAAAATAACTCTCAGGGAGACTTGAAGTTTTAGGGAAACTACAAGGTGTCTTAGCGAATGTTTTAATGAACGTTAGTAGAATCCCTAATAGAAGGATCACCCAAGATTTGAAAATGTCTCACTGAAAATATTACATGATGTGATAGTGAGAGTTTCAGAAAAAGACCTGCTACACTCTTGTTTCAGCTAAAACATTAATGGCACCATGAAGTATAATTAACTTCATGAATTAAGAAAAATTCAATTGAAAACACTGTTGTGGACTTGATAGCAAAGAAATATTAATCACGGAAGAAGAACCAAGGAATTTTTTGACTCAAAAGTTTCAAGCGAAATATAGTAAGCTCTTTGCACCTTGACTTTTGTAGTTTTTACTTCTGCAATTTTCGAAGAATGGAAGCCACTAGTTCAGGAAAATTGAAGGGGAGAAAACATGGGGAAAGTACTCATTCTAGAGGGAAAAAATAGGAAACCAAAATTGATCCAAAGGGCACTGAGTAGAACCTAAGCCAAGATTTTATCGACCCTTTACCTAGCTTTGGACCTAAAGCTAAGCGATTTGCACAACTTAGGGCAGAAGTGGATAAACTAGATGAAAAATGTAAGCTCATATGAGATATATGGAAACTAATAAGAGGCTATGAAATTTTTAGTTTTTATTACTATCGAAGAAATCATTTTGAACCAGTATCTAATCCATGGAAGCTTAATCTAGGAAAACTGGTATGCCCTAATGTATTTTTCAATGTTGATTGGTGAGATTGTTCACCGCTCATTATAATTAAAAACTCAAAGCCATCTGTGACCCATTCAGGAAACCATTGATACATATATTAGAAGATGCAATAGGTGAGGTTTTCAAATTGGAAGGGGTTTGCAATGAGAAAATCATATGTGAAGAATTAGAAAGGGAATTCAGGAGGATGGACACAATTTATAAAGGCTAGAGGTTTCCACTGTACAAAATTAGATAGGGAAGCAAACCAGTTCCACTAGAGGATAGTGATGGACCCCCCTTCCATGTTGATCTTTTTGAATCCTATATTAAGTATACTTATTCTTGGTAGGCCAAGTAATGGGAATGGAAGTCCCAGAATATATGTCAATCATTCATGTGATAATTTTAGCAAATATTCAGTATCATAACTCTAGACCTTTTGATTATGCCTCATACATTTTTAAGGGGCTTGATTTTGGATTGATGGCAGTGAAAAGTGGAGCCTCTATCTTACATCTTAGGAATTATTCATTGTTGATTCACATAGTGTTTTATTTTGGATAGGAGTTAGGGTTGTGGCCTCAGGAGATGAGAATTTCCCTATTTGATAAGGAAGGTATGCCATTACCTATTCAATTATGGACTGGTATTTGGGATAGCAGGTTTGCTAATTCTTGTTTCATACACTTTGAGGAGTATTTTGTAAAACCATTATACAAATTCTATAATCATCCATGTGCTTATTCTCTATCTGATGAGATAAAGAGGTTTCTTAGGTCTAAGGACTTCAATGGTCCAATTAATCACAATTGTGGGGATTGGTATTATTTGGATGATGCTACCATGATTAGGGTTTATGGATTTGAAGATGCCCCATTCATTTTTCCTAAAACAATCCTGAACAAGATTGCATACTTGGAAATTGTTAAGCAGATGGACTTTTCTAGTGTTATGAATTTGAGCTCCTTTGGAAAACAAGCTTTCATGCCCAATATGTTGTGCTTTGGTGATTTTACTATATTAGCAAAGGAAGGTTACAATTTGATTCTTGATAAGCTACTGCAATACAATATGAAAAGAGGACCACCTAGAGATAATTTTGATCCAGAAGGGTATATCAATTTTGCTAGACAAAAGATAACTTTGGAGGATATCAACATGTACCCTATCAGTTTGATTATATGATTAGGAACCTAGAAGCTGAAGAATTAGAAATGGTGGTAGAAAAATACAATCAAGGGTTGCAAGATATAGAGTTGTTATCTTCTGGGAAAGAGGCATCTAAGGGTAATGTGCCACAGGGTCAATCTAATAAGATGTCAAGATTCAAAACTTAGGACTACACCCGCCCTACCAGGGAATTAAATGTGGAAGAGAGTATAGATATAGATGCAAGGTATTTGGAGTATAAGTCATTTGTATCAAATAATGAATTTATAAATTCTCCAGAATTTAAAGCATTCTTGTATAAACAAAAAGGAAAATAGATAAGAGAAATGGTTGATAATGTTACACCAAGTAATGAGGAACAACTATTGAAGGACCTAAAGTTGAGTGTGGACAGAGAGATGGTGTGTATGACCCCCGAGAAGGGAAGGAGAATGTTAGAAAATGTTGGTTTTATGATCTTTTCAGGGTTGGCTCTCAATTCTACATTAGTCTTTGATAGTTTTCTAAAGGACAGTAATGCTACACACAAGCTCAGCCTAGATAAGGTGATAGAAGTATATACAGGGTCAAAATACAATCTAGATGAAGGGTCATTGATGATTTGGGCCTTGTATCAACCTCACAGGAAATCAATTGTCATTGATACTAAGAAAGCATTTGGGCATGTTGTGAAGCTAAAGGTTGGGGAGGCTGATCCTATGGCAATTGCAGAGATTGAAATCAATGTAGCAAAACTGAACAAAGCTCAAATACAGATGTTAATCAAGGAAAGAGAAATGTACAAAATGAATAATGAGAGGATTTTGAGAGAAAACGACCACCTGAAAGATTTGTTAGGAGTTACAATGAAGTCACCCAAGCTACTCACTCATGGTGAAAGTTCACATGAAAAAGATCATTGGGAAGGATCAAGTGCATATTCTCAAGGGAAATATGATGCACTTGTAGCAGTAATTAATAAAAGACAACCCAGTCTAACAACTTGGTTGAATAAGCTCTAGTGAACACACTCACATAACTTTGTTGCATTGTGAGAACACAAAAGAATGGATGGTAGGATTTTGGAGAAGCTTCAAGAAATAAACCAAAGGGATGTTTCTGATAACGTAGTAATTGAGGCTGAAAATCATCTTGTGAACAAGAACAGAGACTTCTTTGAAGAATTGTGAGGGGATGCGTAGGGATTAATTGATGCCACCAAAAATGGATTGACTGCATTCTTCAATGATAGAGGAAAATTAAAAGAAATGACTAGGTGGAAAGGTGAAATTTAATCAATATTGCAAGAAATTCTAAAGACAACTACCGCAAAAGATACAACATTGGATGAAGCATGCGAATAGAATGAAAAGATGGTGAAAATGGAGATCGCGATCCACAATGCATTGGGAGATGTAGATACACATGAGCACCGGGACTACTTGGACCACTTGTCAAAGATTCATTTGTGGATTAATAGAGCCTAATTACTTCTTTTTAATTATTTTTTCTTTTAACATAAGACATTTCTCAAAGGACATGTCCTTTCAAGCAGTTGATGTATAGATATCCATTTTTGGTAGCAAATAGCAAATATCAAATAGGAGAAAGATATAATAGATTACAATGTTTTGCAATTATGAGACTATGATGCATGTTTGAAACTATGGAGATATCAATAAAAATAATTTAATGTGGTGGTGTATTTCTACTATCAGTTGTTTGTTGTGTTAATTGAAAGTATTATTGAAGTTGTCTCCAAGGTTGATGTTTTCTAGTTATTTAAATTGATATAACAAGCTTATATTTAGTTTATTGGTGCACACTTGTTGTATTTGTATGGTTGATTAATTGGTTCTCTCAAGAAAAGATTAAATCCTTTTAGTTGATCATAGTAATTAGGGAATCTCATTTGGATCATTAAGAACTTGGTAATCATATTCTTTCATGTTTATACAAGTTATAAACTCAAATTTATTTTCCGAACAATTAGAGTATCTTCTAGAAAGAAGTTTCTCATTTTATTTCTCATTTGAATCTGCATACCCAATAAGGCACTAGTCTATACATTTTCACCATTTAGGTTTCACTCATTTTTACATCTGTTAAATTGAACATATTAAGTTTTAGCCTTGATATTGCTATAAAATCTATACCAAAATAAAATTCATTTATCCACTCCCATTTACCATTGTGGATGAATTATTTTAGGAAATAAACACAAACCAAGTCAGCCTCATTCATATAGGTATACCCGCCTCGGTCTAGCAGCACCTAAAGAGAAGAAGGTCTAAACCATTTTGGCCTTGTCTATTACCCTGAAACGTACCAAGAGATTAGCAACCTCTTAAGGAATTTTTCTTGCATTTTATAGAGCTAAAACCTCCCTCCCTCTATCTCTCTCCCACTCCCTCCCTCTCTCTCTCTCAAGTATCTTCAATATCCTACCCCCTCTCCCTCTCTTAGGTCTCTATCTCACTCACTCACTACCTCTATCTCTCTCCCCTTAACCCTTAAACCCTCTACCCTCTACCCTTAACCCTCCCTTCCTTTATCTCTCTCTCTCTCTCAAGTCTGTCCCTCCTAGCACCCTCCCTCTCTGGGTCTCTCTCTCACTCACTCTATCTCAAGTCTCCCTCCCACCTTCTCCCTCTCTTAGGACTTTCTCTCACTCCTCCCTCCCTCTATCTCTCTACCCTCCACCCTTAACCCTAAACCCTTAAACCATCTACCCTTTACCCTTAACCCTCCCTCCCTCTATCTCTCTCCCACTCCCTCCCTCTCTCTCTCTCAAGTATCTTTAATATCCTACCCCCTCTCCCTCTCTTAGGTCTCTATCTCACTCACTCACTCCCTCTATCTCTCTCCCCTTAACCCTAAACCCTAAACCCTTAAACCCTCTACCCTCTACCCTTAACCCTCCCTTCCTTTATCTCTTTCTCAAGTCTCTCACTCACTCACTCTATCTCAAGTCTCTCTCTCCTACCCCTTCTCCCTCTATTAGGTCTTTCTCTGACTCACTCACTCCCTCTATCTCTCTCCCCTCCACCCTTAACCCTAAACCCTTAAACCATCTACCTTTTACCCTTAATCCTCCCTCCCTCTATCTCTCTCTCTCTCAATTATCTTCAATATCCTACCCCCTCTCCCTCTCTTAGGTCTCTCACTCACTCACTCACTCACTCCCTCTATCTCTCTCCCCTTAATCCTAAATCATAAACCCTTAAACCCTCTACCCTCTACCGTTAACCCTCCCTTCCTTTATCTCTCTCTCTCTCTCAAGTATCTCCCTCCTAGCATCACTCCCTCTCTCAGGACTCTCTCTCACTCACTCACTCACTCACTCTATCTCAATTCTCTCCCTCCTACCCCTTCTCCCTCTCTTATGTCTTTTCTCTCACTCACTCACTCCCTCTATCTCTCTCCCCTCCAGCCTTAACCCTAAACCCTTAAACCATCTACCCTCAACCCTTAACCCTCACTCCCTCTCTCTCTCTCAAGTATCTTCAATATCCTACCCCCTCTCCCTCTCTTAGGTCTCTCTCTCTCTCTCTCACTCCCTCTATCTATCACCCCTTAACCCTAAACCCTAAACCATAAACCCTTAACCCTTAAACCCTCTACCCTCTACCCTCTCTCTCTCTCAAGTCTCTCCCTACTTCTCTTAATCCCTCTCTCAGGTCTCTCTCTCTCACTCACTCTATATCTCTCCCTCTACCCCTTAACCCTAAACCTTAGAAGCCTTGTATGAACCCTCTACCCTCTATCTCTCCCCCACTACTCCCTCCCTCCCTCCCTCTCTATCAAGTCTCACCCTCCTACCGCTTCTCCTTCTCTTAGGTCTCTCTCTCTCTCACTCCTATCTTTTTCCCCTCTACCCTTAACCCTCTAACTTCTACCCTCTACTCCCTATCTCTCTCCCACTCCCTCCCTCTCTCTCTCACTGAATCCATCTATCTCTCTCCCCTCTACCCATAACCCTAAACCCTAAACCCTTAACCCTTAAACCCTCTACCCTCTAACCCTTTAACCCTCTCTCTCTCTCTCTATAGTCTCTCCCTCCTACCCCCTCTCCCTCTCTTAGGTATCTCTCTATCTCTCACTCACTCCCTCTATGTGTCTCCCGTCTACCCTTAAACCCTGAACCCTAAACCCTTAACCCTAAACACTAAACCCTTAACCCTTAAACTCTAAACCCTTAAACCCTCTACCCTCTATATTTAACCCTCCACCCTTTATCTCTCTTCCACTCACTCCCTCTTTCCCTCTCTCTCTCAATTCTCATATCCTACCCCTCTCCTCTCTCAGGTCTCTCTCTCACTCCTCACTCACTCTTATCTCCTCCTCTGCCGCCAACCCTCTGCCTTCCTGCCCTCACCCTTAACCCCTAATCTCTCTCCCACTCCCTCCCTCTCTCTCTCAAGACTCTCCCTCCTACCCCGTCTCCCTCTCTTAGGTCTCTCTCACTCACTCACTCCCTCTATCTCTCTCCCCTCTACCTTTAACCCTAAACCATTAACCCTTAAACTATAAACCCTTAAACCCTCTACCCTCTATCTCTCTCCCACTCCTTCCCTCCCTCCCTCTCTCTCTCTCAAGTCTTACCCTCTTACCCCATCTCCATCTCTCAAGTCTATCTCTCTCTCACTCACTCTTATCTCCTTTCCCTCAACCCTTAACCCTCTACCCTCTATCTCTCTCCCACTCCCTCCCTCTCTCTCTCACTAAATCCCTCTATCTCTCTCCCCTCTAGCTATTGGTTGTTTTTACTATAACTAGGTTGGTCTTCTAATTTACCTAAGGAATTGCTAATTCCAATCAAGGGAAACTTGAAGGACCTGGACCAAATAATGAGGATTTTAAAGACCTCCTACACTTTGGGATCTGCAAGACCTGGGAGGGTGATCCCTCAATGCGTTTACAACCTCTGCACCATTATCGTAAACAAAATTAACAACAATAGATAATCTCATTTAATAGCTCAACATAATAGCATACTAGTGAGTAGAATTGGTTGTTCATTAGTAATATCAACTGTTTGGAGCATGAGATAACTACAACACATTCCACAATGTAAAATAGTCATTGATTTGTAATTTGTAGCAGGCACTAGGTAAAGACAAAAGAAATACTGAACCATACAAATTAGTACAACTTAGATCATTGCCATATATCCATTGAGGGAGTCAAATTCATAAACATTTAAGGGTTTATGACAGATTTAACACATAACATATAAGATCCTTGAGAACATTGCTTTACAATTTCATCAACATGTATTCTAACCCAATACTACTTATCAAATCGTTATATAGAACATATCCACCTACAATCCCATTCAAGCATTTTAATTAATACCTTGAATTAAATCCAAAGCAGAAATGATACACACCACAACAGTGAGATGAATGAGACAACCCTTGATTATCTTATTCAAAATTCAGATATGCATGTACAATGGAGAGACATGAGTTTGAATTAATCATTTCAATTCAAATGCCGATTACTATCATAAAACATCAAATCCCATGAATTCAAAACCTACTATAGAATGACTCAAAACCTAAATTTCATTTTCCTTAAAACCATCAAACTTTACAATTTGCTCTACAACTCTCCCTAGACTCGACCAAAAAATATCTATCTTGCTAACCTATACTTCTGGCCTTGAAATATTTCTTATAGAAAATGAAGGAGCAAACAAGCATCAGGATAGAAAGTATCTCTCATTTCACTTGAATTTCTTCACAAAAATCTTGAGGACATCAACTATACCTTCTTTATTTCTCATCCTACACCTTATTCATGCATCCTACAATTACAAAAAAATCCATGGGGCCTCTTACACAAGCTACAGAAATCACAAAAAGTGTAAGAGCCCCTTTATATCATGTTCAGACTACAAAACCCTCAAAAATAGCGTAACTGGGTTGTATGCAAAGAAATGAAGCTTTCTAACTCAAATCAAAGCTAACACATATCTTCACAACCTAGAATTGATTTCACATCAAAATATGGCTACATGTGACTGTACAGTGCTGCATAATTGGAAAAATATAGAAATTTTGAGGAAAAACACAGATTTTTGAATGTCAAGAGCTTGTATTTTAAATCCTCAACCATCAATAATCATTATGATGATCACTTTATGCCTTGTAATGGCCTTTACATGTCAACCAATGAACAACCACCTCTACAACTGACTTTTTAATCTTTTATGATCACATGAAACATAAAACTCACTAATTTCAAGGTTGTTAACATCACTATTGAAATGTTTTAATTTTTTGACCTTTCAAACATTAAAAATTACATCATTAAATTAATTATGTAATGGAATAAAAATTTAAAATATCATGAATTAATTTTGCTACCAAATATGTCAAATATAATTCTATCAAGAAATTAATATCAAATAGATAATATAATCGCATAACTCATACATTTCAATGTCATTGGTCTTCTTCTTCATCCAACTCTTTGTCTATATCATCCAATCCAGATTCGACATTGTAAGGATTGGTCATATCATCACCATCATCATCAATATCAGTTTCGATAATGTCATCATCCACATGGATATCATCTTCATGAACATTAACTCCTACATCATCATTATCTAGTTCCTCCTCTTCGACATCTTCGTCAAGGACATTATCAACTAACTATTGATCCTGATCATCATCTACATCATCTTCTAGTTCTTCAGTTTCTTCTTCTTCCACCACATTATACTTTACCAGCATTCCTCTTGGATCATGTCTAACAACAAATGACCAACCCAGTTTACCTGAAACCTCTGAGTAAAATACCTGCTCACATTGGCTTGGAAGAACATAGGGCTCATTTCTAGCTCACTCAATTGACCTTGTATTAACCATGTTAAATCCATTATCATGTTCAATAATAGTTCTTTTAGGATCAATTTCATTCAATCATAGCTTGTACCATAGGACGATGAACAAAATTAATCTAAAGGACTTAAAGTCACACTCAAATATATCATCCAAAATACCATAGTATCAATTTTCTGAGACTTCTGGATGTATGTCGCTTCTACATGAAACATTAGTCACCTGAAAGACTAAAATTATAACAAAATCACAAGTTTTTTTCATGTCATACAACATTTTTGTTCAAAATTTATGACCATTGCACCACATAGCCTTGTGGTGTTTCACCTGCAATATGTCAAACATGTAAAAAATATTTCAATATCGTTAGTTGATAAACACAATTATTCTTGGCTGAATGTATGCAAAGAAAAAAATCTCAACATATATATACATCAATATAATTGAAAATAATTAAATAATATGGGTGATTAATATATTTATACATACCTGTTTATCTCTTAAACCATATGCTAAATCAATTTCCCTTTGTGTAACATTGGAATCTCCATTACGATAAGCTTCTTTAACCAATGAAGCCATACCTTCCCATGTTAATGCGTGACCAGATTGTTGACATCATTCAATCCATACCATCATCCAATCAAGATTGTGTGCAATGTACAAATGTAGTGCATCCCACTCTCGACCAACTGTATCAAAAAAAAAATTATATTCACAAATGACATATAATTAGTTAAATACCACAGTATACGACCTTAATTTATAATTGATGTATATTGAAGATTAAAAATTAAATAAGTACAATATACATAAAAACCATATGTAAAATGTATTCCAATTAATCTCATGACCATTTTATAATTACCTCTCACTTTCCTCAATCTACCTTTCCCCATCAAGTACTCCCCTTCAAATTTGTTAATGGAGTTGGGATTCCAAATGTGATCTATATGGATCTTTGTTGCAAACTTAGGAAGATATTAAATATTGTACATCATGCTCTAGTATACCATATATCCCTCCACCATATAACCCTCAAGATGTGCTCTTTGTCTAACCAAAGCCTTCAAAAAATCCAAGTGCCTCTCAACCATCCACATTAACCTTGTGTGTATAGGTCCACACAATTGAATCTCCTCAACTTGGTGTATGAGGTAGTGTTCTTGTGCATTGAAAAATGTCGAAGGTAGACACTTTTGCATTTCACACATTAGATGAGGAATTTTTCTCTTCTAATAATTTATATATTCTTTATGGATTTCTTTAGATGACAGTCATCTACAAGTGATTCAAGGCACAAATATATTAACGAGATTTAACAAAAATATATAGTATATTACATAACAAGTAAAACAAATGGAAATTATAAGATGTATACAACGAATTGAACAAATATCGCTACATACCTCATGTATTTTCCAAGATCATATATAACTTGCTTGACATTGTTTTCAAAGTTGTCTAGGAGACATAGGGTAGATGTATTGCAACAATTATAGAAATGATCTTTTCATTATTTTTCCAAAGTAGTAAACATAATACACTAAAAGTACATGCATTATACAAGTGTATATAATATACCAGAATAATTACCTTAATGAAGGTATACTTGATAAATGAGTTTCCGTCCCTACCTTGAGTTCTGCTGTTTATATTGTTTATGTTCATGACAGTCTATGAAGTCAAAATTTTTGTATGACTTCTTTATAGCATTCTTTCTCTAATAACCAGCAGGGAACTTATATTAATTTGGTCTCTATAAACATTTAATTGGATGAAATTTTTCATTGGATGATTGGCTTCACAGATGTCACTACAAATTTTGACAATTTTCTTTGTCATGCCTTCCATCCAATATTTTCCATAATGTTTATGTTATATTCTTTCTGATATGCATTTTATCAAAAAAATGCACAATTTGTAGTTGATCATAGTAGGGAAACCTACTAAATTGTCTGGGATAACTTTTCAGTCCCTATGGACGTTGGCCATTAATGCCTTGACAACCTTCATGAAGCATATAAGTTAAACAAATTAACAACGGCAATCATTTTCAGTTACAGCATGAGTAAACACAACACAATATAAAAATATAAATTCAAAACATATCATATATGATATATAAAAAATTTGATCTGATCTATAACCTTGACGATTAATTCTATTATATTCCAACTTTCATATGCGAGGTGTCATTCTTCATGGTTTTGATGTAGTCTCTTCTTTCCCATTGAAATTTTTTTTTTTAGTAGTTCAATACTTATGATTTCTATGGAGGAAGTGCCTATACTCATCAAACCCCTACTTTCCTAAACTTGTTGAAAGATGAGATTTCATCTTTGGACAACAAATTGGACATGAAATTTTTCCCTTTGTTTGAAGACCTGCAAGATCATATATAATTGGATTAAATATGTCAATTTTTATAATTATATATAATGAATAGATTATTTTAAAAACATGCATGATATCTACTTAATCGAATTAAATATTCTTAAAGTGCAGTCGAACGTTATAACATACCAAAAAAATGTGTTAGCCCTAGGGCATCATGAATTGTCCATACAAGCATTGCATGGAATTGAAATTGTCTTTGTCCTATTGGTCTAGAGACATCATACATAGTGACGTTATTCCATAACTTTAGTAGCTGATTGATAAGAGCTCGATATATACATTCCTTATCTTTAACTTAGTACTTACCTAGTTGAATGAACATAAACATTACATAATTATTATAACCATTTTACTGCAATATATATAAATTAATGTACATGACTATTGAATGAAAAAAATATGTCATTATGCAACAAATAAGACAAATTATATGCCACTATGTTAAAGAAAATTGATGTAAACAAATACCTAGAACAATCATTGACAACATTATGTGCTCCCTCTTTATTGACATCCATGGAGGAATATTATCATTGATAACAAAAAAAGGCCACACCGAGTAAATAGATATTAGCTCTCCAAATGGATTGAAACTGTCCACTCCCAATGAAAGCCTGAGATTATGAGGTTCTTCTTTAAAGTGTGGCCATTTTTTCTCCATGTCCCTAAATGCAGAATCATCCATAGGCATTCAAAGAATGTCATCTCCACTTCTATTTCATGCATGGTAATCCATAAATTACACTAAGCTTTCACACCTAAATAATCGTTGCATACATGCAATAATGGGAATATAACGAAGAACCTTGCGAGGCACCTTTTTTGTTAGTTGATCTATTTGATAGCTACTGATATGACATTCTAGGCATTCTATTGCAAATTCATGTTGTTTATGATATATAATATGATCATCGAGACATGCATCTATTGCTTGATACTCCATTCTGATATCTTTCATAATGCTAGATAAATCTTAGTATGAGCGAGGTAAAATATTTGATGGTGGTAACAAAAATTAATTAATCAATCTACAACAAAAAATAATTTTTTAATATAAAAAATATTAATGGTACATATTTCATCCTTTATTTACTAGTGATGAACTAACAACAATTAAAATAGATGAAAAAAGATGACATATATGACATACCTTAACATCCGTGAGATTGCTATGTTTGATAAACCATTCATAACCTTCAAGTTCAATAGCAACAATATAGTAGAGAGAAGAGTTGTTTGGGAGCTTTCATAAAGGGGCTCGTATGCCTTCTCAAGTACAAGTAAATCATGAACATCATCAAAATCATCTTAATCATCATGATTAGCTCTGCCACTAAATGTGTCATAGATCAATGTATATGTACCATCATCTTCAACTATGTTTCTTGGCACATGATCATCTTCTTCCATAGGATCATTAACTTCATCTTCTATATTAACAGCTTCATGTTTTTCCTCTTGCAAAACCACATTCTATGGGCTGTGATAATCCATATCATATGCCTTAGGGTGCCCCACCTTTATAATAATGATAGACACAGATAAACTATGATCATGATCAAGTGATTATATATATATAATGTTAAAATGATATAAACATTTACAAATTCAATCAATATAAACACATAGAATGAACAACTTACCAATAGATGATAATCATGCCCCCCTTCAATGTGACCATGCTTCCTACAATGTTTCTCAGTTGTTGTGATTAAAAGTCTTATCATATTTAAGCCCTTGCAATTATTGTGAGGATAATAAAATTTCCCATCACCCTTTCTTTTCAATCTAGCCCACAATCTATCAAGTGTCTTTCATTTT
>VDFB02168246.1:0-10618 GCA_007258455.2 Sequoia sempervirens
TGGGAAAAACTCCCCCTCAAAAGAGAGATGAAATACAAAATAGAAATACTCTCAATGAAGAATGAGAAGGTAAAAACCCCATGTGAGGAAAAAGACCCCCCCATAAGAGAGAAGTAGAAGAGAGAAAAGGTAGCCCCCCTCAATGTTGAGTCTCTGTAATGATGGTAGAAGCTCGACATTGAATCTTGTGATGATACAATCTCACCAAACAACATTATTCCTCCCCTTAGGAAGAAACAAAACCAAGGATGTATGCAGGATATCATGATGGATGGTGGATGATGATGTATCTGAAGCATGCTTAAGTGTCTCCATGTCAATGCCGAAAGTTGAACCACTCCAATCAAGCATTCTAGGCCACACTGTTGAATAGTACAATCCAACATCTAGTAGAGAATGATGTAGAACATGATCCAAAGACAAGGATATCCCCTCTAAAGACAAAGAAGCCTCCTCCAAATGTTGTCCAAAATAATCCACACTCATGCCAAACTGTGAAGAATGATCATGTAGAGAATGAACAAGAGGGTCAAGGTGTTCCCTCATAACAACTGAAGAAGGTGCATCTTCATCAAAGAGAAGATGGATGCTATCAATGGTGTCCTCTAAATCCGCAAGATGAGACTCCATAAACAATTCTGAAATACCTATTAGGAAGTCATCGAAAGTAGCCATATCTGGAAGACAATGAGGACCCTGCTACACTGAATCACTAGGAGCCAAAACTGTAGCAACACAAGTATCATCAAGTACAACAGTAGATGGAGGAGATGAAATGCATGGCTCAAGGACTGGATCTGATGTGAGTATGCCCAAGTTCAAAAATCCAAATGTCTCCTCAGAATCATGGCTCATATGATTAACAGTCAAAGGTACATCGTCATCATCAAAAGTAAATTGTGTAAAGGAATACAACCGAGATGAATGATCAACCACCCTAGTAGCAATGATATCTCTAGTCTCCAAGTTGTGAATGATAACAAAATCAGGAGTGAACTCCACAGTTCTCCCATCTCCACCATGTGTAATCTGATAAATGGAAAGTAGATTGTTCGTCAAATGAGGAACACGCAAGACATCCTGAAAAGTGTTTTCCCCAATGCTAATAGATCCCTTCCTTGTTACACTCATGTATGTATTGTTTCCCATCAAGATAGGAGACATTGAACAAGGCTGAAATGAAGAGAAGATAGTCTGTGAAGATGCCATATGATGTGATGCTCCTGAATCTAGAAGCCATCTTCCTGATCCTGGACTTGAATGAGCACAAAGAGCTTGTCCTTTATATCCTGATGTTTGACCTTTGTCCTTTTTAGGCTGTTTTGAAGTAGAAGGAGAAGAAGATGATTTAGACATTCTAGAAGGAAAATCAATGTGATTCTTTTTGAGAAGATTTTTTCAACTCATCAATGTCCTTCTTATAACAAAATGTTCTTCATGTCCATCCTTCTTGCAATATGCACAAAAAGGCCTCTCCTTCTTAGATGATTCTTTTGATGATGATGAGGATTTTGATTCTTTATGTGGCTTGTTCTTTTTCTTCTTTTGCTTCTTATCAAGATTTTTTGATTCTTTCTGTACCTTAGACTCATTTGCCACCAATGCTTGTGGTTTGGAAGACTTGATTAGATCCATGTTCATTAACTTAGCTTCCTCTTGGATTAGGAGATTTGCAAAGTCATCAAACTTAGGATCAACATATGATGCTCCCATAGAAAGTCGATGGGTATGAAAGCCATAAACAAATACTGAATACTCAGGACCAAGCTTGGATAACACATTCAAAATCAATTGTAAATCCTCTTTTTCAATAGTGCATTCTTTCAATTGTGTTCTTAGTTGCTTGAGTTTGGAGATGTAGGCTTGGATGTGGTCAAAACTTTTTAGGATCAAGATTCATCAAATCATTATCAATCTGATAGCCTCTAATCTTATCTGTTTTACCATACAATTTCTCAAAAGTCTCCCATGCCTCTTTAGGTGTATTACATGATTCAATATGAAATTACAAATCAAATGAGACTAATGAACATATGCATCCAAGTGTTTTCTCACGATCAATCTCCCACATTGCCAATTCTTTAGCATCTGTAGGTTTTTGAATTGTGTCCTTTAGATGACCTATTAGACCTTTCATCATGAGATAGTTTGATACTAATTTTCTCCATTTAGCATAATTATGTGGATTTAGGGGTTCAATTTGAGATCTCCCCATTGCAAGAACACAAATCAAGCAAAAGAATGCAAACAATCACTGCAAGATTACCCCCCCAAATCACTCAATAAAGAAACCCCCCAAGCAATATCCGACTTGGCACTTTATATTTAGTGCGTTTACAGTTGCTAGATGCCAAAAAAAGCAAGCTAGACTTGATCTTAGTGCTTACAAATGCCCAAATAGGCCACAATATCAAGTACAATTTTTGGTACAAAATAAGATCAATCTGATCATACCACTAAGAAGTACACGAAAAATCATGCACTTTCAAAAAAAAATTCACTCAAAGATGTTACCGTAGGAGCAAGTTATGAGCTCCCGAAGTTCCCAAAATGAGGACGAAGCAGCAACACCTGTGAGAATCTTCAAATTCTGGAAAAACCAGGCACCAAAACCAAAAATAGTTGCACTAGTGCATAGAGCATGAAAAATTAGCCCAAATCAAAAAAATTGCTTTCGAAAAGGAGGCCAAATGGATGGAGTTATTGACTTCAAAGTTCAAGCCCTATCAAATGAAAATGCAAGCCCGGTGAGAAAATTTTTCAAGCGGTCGCGTATCAACAACCGTGTTCGATTAAGTTGGCGTCCACGCAGACCGTCAAAAAAGATATTCTTGCCTGTAGAATATTCTCGGCCGAGAACTTAAATTGGCCGAATTATATACATCATGTGGGTCAAATCTTGAGTCCAGCCGATCCTGAGGAATCTCACAGGGAATCTCCTTTGCCAACGAAATTCACTTGTACACGGTATATGCTTTTACGCCCAATTTTGCTGGAAAGTTTATTGGAAGGCGACCCGTTGGGGATTTTTTTGATTCTGCTTACGGTGGTTGAGCGAGGATATTCGTAGCTGGCGTGATGGGGGGCCCTTCTGAGCTAATCAAAGAACACCGCATGGTGCATAGGGGCCTGCTAGAATTACGATCCCGCGAGTGGGTACCATTTGTACCACTGATGCAGTCCATGAGACTTTAAAACTTGAATTTTTTATATTTTTTTTTTATATGATTTTTCAATATTTAAAAACTTTTACAATGAAAATTAATCACCGAAATTAATTTTTCTAAAACAATTCAAAAATTTGAGTGATTTTTTTTTTTTTCAGAAAATCGTGCGCGGAATTTATGATGACTTTCGGGGCCGTCACGACATTTAGGAAATTTTTTTTTGCCTCACTAGATGACTTACTCAAAAATGGGCCAGTGTGATGCGATCTTAGGGTTTTTGGCCCTTCTGGACGCAATGGCAGGGTCGGATTTAACCCAAAATGCTCCAAAATTGCAGCTACCTTTTGGATCTAGCATCCACTCTTCAGCTTCAAACCCTCATAGATTTGGCCTCATATGTCCGATTTGGACAAAACAAAAGGAAAAATCGACTATCTCAAACCTTTCGGACACAATGGTGAGCTTAGATTTGCACCAACAAGCTCGGATATGAACCTGAAACAAAGAGCCACGAATGAAACCTCCCTAGATCTAGGATCTCTCTTCAGAATAAGACTCTCCAATGGCACCCAACCCGCTCTGATACCATGTTAGAATTGGCTATGGATGCCAAGATCTATGGACCAAATGGAAAGCACAAGAAAAGAGAGAGAGAATATGACAAGAATAAACTGTATTCAATTTCATTGATATGATATGATTCTTATTATTTACAATGAGAGGGCCACTTGCTTGAAGTTTATATAGCCAAGGTGCAGGGAACATAGGGCAGCAAGATTAGAGCCAAAATTTGATAGCAAAATCAGCATGACCTCAGGAGAACAACTTAAGGAGGAGTTTATCACTCCTTTCAAAGATTGGAGTGATGAGGGGAAGGCAATGTTTCTCCAGGAGTCCACCAAAAGTGGAAATTCTCCAACAACCTCCTATGTGGTCCCTAAGTAAACTTAACTAAGGTGTAATCATGACCTAGGACAAGGTACAAGACATTTAATTACACCAACAACTTGAATGGTGTTAGCTCCCCCACATATTAAAGAATTCAATGTAGATTATATTGTTCAATTTGAAGCACTTATTTTGGGTGGGAGACATCTAGAAATTGTAGATTTTATATATCTACAATGCAATGATTAGGGTTGACACCTTACTTTTATTTTAAGATATTGGTCATTTGAAAGGGGTGGTGTTTAGTTTTCATCTCTAGATGCCAAAAAGTTATAGGTCATCCATTAACACTAGTCTAGTCCATTTTGGGGGCACACGCCTCTAGAATCAAATAACATTAAGATTGTGGGTGGATTTTGTTGCATAATATCTCCAAGGTCCATTAGGTGTATATTAATATATGTTTCTTGGCCATAGCTAGGTATATTCTCATATCATAGCTGCTAGTGTGAGTGTAATATTGGGCTAGATCCATGTAACAAAATTCTAATATTTTTACAAGTATTCTAACAATCTTTCTCATTTTATATATGGATATGTAGATTTGTATCATGGGTTACTAAGTATATTTTATTATAAAATTTCATGATCTTTGTTATATAAAAAATACATAGTTCCATATTCTTGTATTCTATTTTTTTTTTTTAATATGTTGTGATTTTGTTTCCCAACAGATAGGCATCAGTTTGTGACCATACACCAACCTCACACCATCAAATTAAAAAAAGTTAATTGGAAACATATGATTAGGATTGATTTTATGCATTATGACCTTGTATTGTAACCTAAGATTTATCTCCAATGACCCTCACACAAATTTATTTCATGTGGGTTAGGCTTGTATAACTATATAAATTATATAGGGGTTTTATGTAGCCAATGTTTTTTGATCTACTGACAATATTTGGGGTCAAGTTTGATTAAATTGCTCCTAGGAACACCCTCCTCAACCTAAGTTGAGTTCGAATGATAGGAGAAATAAACCACTCTCATAGAGTTAACCTTTAACCCTCCATGTTCTATTCATGAGTTGATTTCACTTCCATGATGACAACCTTGGTCTTGTGAGTGAAATTACATTCTAAAAAGTGGAGTAGTGGTTTTGGGACTCAAGAGAAGGCCAATCTTTATAAAAACAAAATATTATATACTTGATCAATCATTTTCTCAATAGTCAATAGTTTGGGTATGTTCTGATCATTTTGCTATTACTCTTCTTTGCAACCACTCTTTAAGTTTTCAATCTTATTCTATAGGATTTCTACACCCAACCAAGAGTTAAAAACTTGTTGAATTATCTTTTTTCCCTCCTTAACAAGCTCAAACATTCATTTTTTGTCATTTCGAATAAATATTGTTTTTTTTTCAAAATAAAGATGTAAGAGCAAACATAATACCATCTACTATTTGTAATAAAACTTTTTTCTTGTCTTTTTACATCTAGATTATTAGTATACATAATGATAAACACATCTCTTATATCTCCTAAAATATTGATTAATTGTTGTGATTTGGTAGTCCTCAAGTCCTAATTCCCTATCACATTTATCGATTATTGGATAAGCTATTTTTCATCCACTCGGGAACCTGAAGTATCCCTTATGATTGAAGATAGCATTTTGGCCTTCTTTTATTTAGGAGTATCTATTATTCTTAGTCTTCTCTAGAGGTCAACGGTCATAGTACTTGTAGCCTTCTCTTTTGTATCTGCACATCTAGCCACATGTATACTGTATATGAAGAATCAACTATTTGTTGCAATAGCTACATTTATTTTCCAAGATTTGTAGAATCTAGCTACACGACTCCAAACCCATTTGGCATTACATCTTACTTTGGTTTTCTTAGTGACGAAGCGAATCGAATTGCCGTCTCTGACGTTTACGCGGGTCGATTTTCCATAGTAGAAAGCATATGCGGACACGTAATCGTATATCGTGTTCCAAAATCCCTTGTTATCTCAGGCCATGGTTTCAAACTCCTTCAAATTATTGCTCCGAGAATCCCAAACACATTTTGTAATTTGCCCACAAAGTTTTCTAATCGTTTGTCATTTCTCCAACTCCTTTTGTATATAAACTCCACCGCTCTGCCATTACATTTCATTGCACAACAAAGAAGTACATTTTAGTAGTTTTCTTTGTATTCAAAGGTCTTGGCCAAACGATTTCGAACATTAATGGAGAAGCACGCTGGAAAACGTGAGCGGATCGAGGAGATAGACGAAAGGAGGAGTTCCTGTGAGTGTGTAGAATCAGAAGCCAGCCCGGCAAAGCGGCTTTGCAAGGATTCTGGCATCGATGTTGTCTGTGAAATCATGAGTAAGATGGATAACGAGGATCTGGGTTTGGGTCCTGAAGAGATCAAGGAAGAGATGGTGTGGGATATGATGAAGATGTTAGAAGAAGAAATCGCGCCAAGCCCCTCCTGTTCAGATGATGCAGGAACAAGTAGTACTGCATTTGAAGAACTAGAGTGTAGTGGGAATGAAGAGTATACTTCTAATGCTAAGTTTGATTATTTTTTCAGTGCCAGTGATGATGAACTGGGTATTCCTGGCAGCCCTTCTGTGCGCACAATGAATGATTATGATTACGATTCAAATGGGTTCTTCGAATGCCTTGAAATGCAAGAAGCTGAACGGCAATTGTTGTTGCAGATATGGTTGGGCTATGGTGAGACCGTGGAGCAGGAAGGAAGTGATCTCTTCTCTGTCCATGATCTTCATATACTTTCCAGTCAAACCGATACCAAGCTTCAGAAGGATTGACATATGTAAATTTTTTTGTTGGAATGAAAAAATTAATAGCACTTCAATTTATTGCGGAAAGAAACATGTACTTAACATAAAAATGTTAAGAGGGGTAAAAATTTATTAAAACAAGAAAAAATTACAAAGCAAGGTCATAAATAGCCTTATCAAGCTCCATCAAATGGTCCAACTGTTGAGACAAATCTGGGGGTAATTGACCCGATCCACCAAGTTCCAATCCTGAATATGATCAAAAGCCCATTTAGTCAAACAATCAGCAACACCATTCCACTCCCTAGGAATATGAGTGAAAGTAATAGACTCCAAGAAGCGCAAAGGTTGAGAATCTGTTCAACAACCAAAGCCAGATGCCAACTAACATCATATAACTGCCGCCTATTCAACAAGTTCACCACCACCTGGGAATCAGATTCACATATACTTGTTTATGAGTATAACAAACGATTTTTTAGTGATAACTTTAAGAGTGATTAATATTTTAACAAATTATTGGCTTTAACTTACTCATGAGATGGAATAAATAATGCAGCCTCTTTTGTTTCCTTCCTCTCTCATGGATGAACCATAAATTGTAATTACACATTAAAAATTTCAGTTTTATTTTTTTTAATTAAATTATGAGTTATTTTCATCAATATTTCGGTTTATGTTATATGATTTATCATTTATTTAATTTCATTATTGAATATATGAACTCTTTGGGTAACAATTTTTTTTTATATTATTGTTGAATAGAATAGTGGATAGTGAGATAGGTGTTCTCTTACCATTTGTAAGTTGAAATTTTTTCTTTATTAATTCCTAAGGTACATTCTAGATAGTTTGATAGTTTTGTTTCTCTCATAGTTTATTTATTAAAGGAAGAGTTTAAAGAGTTGTTGTTTTGGACTCAAAATATCAATAATTTATAGTGGCAATAGATCCTAAACTAAATAACAAGGATATTAATTTCAACACATTGAATATTTACAAAAAGAACCATGAAAAGGGCTTTGGTTGTTGAGGATGTTGTCAATCTTTTTTTCTCTTTTTTTTGGCAATATATATATATATATATATATATTAATAAAAAAAAGTCATTAATGATCATATACGAATTTATAAATAACAAAAACTATCACTAAAAGTAAAAGAAGGAAAATCCAAAGTGGTTACCATGAAATCCCCACCACCAAAAAGCAATAAAAAACATAAAACATAAAAACTATATAATACTAAAAGATTAGTAATAATGATCAAACCATATCATTTTTAAGAAGGTAAAGGAAATGTAAAGATTGATCAAGAGATAGCAACTCTAAATTTGAAATATTTCATATATAATTAGCCTTAGAAGCCCATTTGGAAAGACAATAAACAATGGCATTTTGTTCATGAGGAATATGAATAAAGGAGATGCAAACAAAGTTTTGAGAAAAATGAAAAATCTATGTCATAAAAGAAGCCAATCACAAAAAAGAGCCACAAGAATCACTTTGTTTAAAAGATAAGATAAAATTATAGAATCTATCTCACAAATTTCTTATTTCTAAACATCTAATTATTAGTACCAAATACTATAGTTAAAGAGGACAATAAATGAACTGGACCTTTATAATCATATCCAATACAACTAACCTCATCTTCATTATGATTACCACAAGAAAAACCAACCATATTTATTTTAAAAACAATTGAAAAGAGTGAATACCATTTTCCAACCCTATTAACCTTATGAGAATACTTGACTTGATGTTTAGAAGAAAATTATCTAACCAAATGGCCCAAATATTATTTTTTCAAAATCAAAATATATTAGAGAGAATAATGACTTGATCAAAAAAGATATTTTGTATCAAAGTTTCTTTTTAAGTGTTTTAAATATTTTTTCAAACATGTCTAATATAACTTTGATATCCCTAGGATATTTAGTTAAATTATTCTCTAACCATATTTTCCAAAAGATAATGATAAGATCAATATCCCAAGCAACCAAAAGGATAGAGAAAAAGAAATAGGATATTTCAAACTAACCTAAAAGTCAGACAAAGAAGTAGTATGAATAAGAGGTTGGTTCCAAATATGTCATCCATACCACTAAAGACCCTAAAAAATAGGCATTGGAATAAAAGATGGGACAAACATTAATCATTGAGTCGATGAAGAACACATTTAGAATGAATTTGAAATCCCCTCTTTTTAATATTATCCCAAATAAGACACTTATTTTGAAAAATTGGTAAAATAAATAAATTAAACTTGAGCCAACAAAATTTATCTCAATTACTTTTTGACCAAGAAAAATCCTCAAACCCGTCCTCTTCCTCCTCAATAATTTGATATCAACAAGAAAAAAATAAACCCATTTAGGATGGCTTATTTCTAATTATTTCATTCAAATGACTTATATTGTTTGCATTGATTATCGATCAAGTGTAGGAATTTAATGATTACACTAATCTCTATGATTTATTTTATTTTATAGGGTAGATAAATCATATAATATAATCTATTTATTGGAATTGATCTTTCTCTATGACGTCTCATTAATCCTTTGAAGAAGTAGAAAATTTTGAGAGGGACACATTAGGTTTTCAAGAAATCATCAATTTATATTTACACTAAAATAAAGTTTATAATAATAAAATATTTTTATTTTAGTTTCAAGTTACAAGTAAAATCCTAATTGTAGTCACAATCTAACAATATAGTGAATTTCATTGAAATAAATAGGGTTAAGAAGATAAAATTATAAAACTTGATTTGCTATAAACTAAACCCTAAGTATGTTGGGAAGAAAAAAATCAAAATAAGTATGCTTTCTTGATTATTATTCCAACCAATAATGAAGAAAAATTGGTATAGATGTTGTTGAAGGAAATAAGATAAAGGAGAAGTGATACATAAAACTATTATATTTTGTTACCATAAGTATTGCATTGTTAGATTGCATTTAGATTAGGGTTTTGCAGAGGTTTAGAACATAGTTACATAGTTACAAAGTTATAGTTATTCTTCAACTATAATCTTCCTTGTATAGATGTATCTTTAGAGTATTAATGAATATCTCAAGAATTTACCTTCATTTATTGAGTAGTTATTGTTTCATATAATATCAAAGCCATTAAAATTTGTGTGCCTATGAATGATGAAAATGGCATGAAGATTGGCATGATGGAGATCTGATTTATCTATAAATAATTGATATTTTGTTCTATCGTGTAGGCTTAGAGAATTTTCCACTTCACTTCTTGTAACCATCATTTCCTATTGGAGAGAAATAAAAATCACTATTTCTGGAATTGAAATTTGTAGTGCAATCAATTGAGTATCAATTACATGAAATATCAATCATATACATTGAAAGAAGTTCATGTTAGACCAATGTGTATAGAAGTATGGTAGTTAGATATAGTTGGAGAAAATGTTTTTTGTTCTTGAAGTGTTGAAGGCCATATGCCAAAACATTTTAGTGTGTTGTATCAAGGAATTTTTCCCTTTTTTGTATATGATATGACTACAAAAAATATGAGAAATAATTAATGTGAATTACAATGTCAGAAGTAGCAAATAACAGAGAAAGAATCAAATGGAAATGCCAAGATTTGCATATTAGTGAAACTATGCTTCTAGATTTTCCATAAGGTTGAATTCCCTCAAAAAAAGTGCTCTATATGGTGCTTTAATCCCCTCACATTCATTAAAAGTATAGAGAGCAATTTGAAATGTAGGCATGAATTCATGGTTGTTT
>VDFB02168247.1:0-11588 GCA_007258455.2 Sequoia sempervirens
AGATGTTTTTTTTTGTTGGAGGAATTTTTTACATCAAATTCACTCTTCTGAATATCGATCAAGAAAAATACTTTTGGGTCTTGTTTGTAGCAACAAAAAACCATCTGGGTATCTATTAGCTTTCATAGATAGTAAATGGACTAGCAAAAAATGTTGTCAAAATATCACGATGCGACTATTTTCCTATAGGTTGAAGTTTGAATTTATATCATAATTATATGTGCATGTTGGAAAGAAACACTTTCCATGTTATTATTGCAACATCAAAAAAATTTGTGGGTATCTGTTAGTTTTTGCATATAGCCAACAAATTTTGTTGAAACTAAATAAAAAGTGTCCAAGCCATTGTTGACAAAAAATATATATATTTTAATAAATTTTGATTGGTAATTCGAAATTGAATACTATTTTCTTCAAAAAAATTATAAGTTTTCATTTCTGATAGATTGGACCTATTGCATAGTAAACAACACTAAATTATAAAGTGCCAAAATTTGGGGGATTATAAAGACATTTTGTAATCATGAACTAAGATAAAGTTCCATTTTCTGAGGGTGATTTTTAATATTTATTTCCATCCTTTTGTTGTCAAACTAACTTCAAGGAACTACTTGCCCTGGAAATAAAGGATAAAGAATCACTGTTTAGAGTAGGACCTATTTCCCTATCTTCTTGGACCCGTTCTTTAACAAAGTGACTATGAACAAAAGAATGCATAGTTTAACAACAATGGCATGGTCTATGGACTAATATGTCTTATTGTCTTAGATGATTTTCTATATCACATAGATCACACTGAGTGCCCTTTCACTATTTGAACCATCATCCAGTAGTTGCATGGAGACTTTAGGTCTTCATCTGATAGTGATGTTTCCTTGGATAACCAAACTCTTGTGGATGATACTCAGATTTATGTTGCCCCATCTTATGTGGACATATCCTTAGTTTATTTGGTTGACATACATTGATACCCCATCCACAATACTTGTTTCTAATTCAGAGTTTAGGTGCTTCTTCGAGAGCTTACAATGATTCTTTGCAATAAATTCATTTATGTTTTTTGTTCTACTTCATTGGGACCGATTTCTACTAGACATCTCTTGTTTGTTTGTATAGTCCCTCATTTCAAATCTAAATGGCACTCTTGAGGATCTTGTCTTTCTCTTTCATGATAGCTATTTTGTCCTTGCACCTGTTACTACTACAAAGTTCAAAGAGGCTTCATTGAGGGATTATAAAGATTCTTTGCAAGAGGACATCTCGTGGGATTTGCATTGTAGCCACATTGCATGCATTGATATCCCACATCCATACATCACTTTTTTGGATCTTTCTCTTCATTAGTTTCCACATGATTTTGAGAGGCCATTTATTTTAGTTAGGCATGAAACTCCTGATTCAATTGTGACTCATTTCAACATCAACATAAAGACAATTGAGTAGTATTGTGAGATAGGGTACATCATGGGACTTCCCACCTCACCTTGCTTCTTTGAGTTGGAGTTACTTCAACATTCACCATTGGAGTTGTTTCTTCCTAAAGCGAGAAATATCAAATGCCGCAAATGGATCATTTTCATCATTCATATAGGGGCATCCTTTTTTGGCAGAAGGGCTACTTCATTTTGGGGGGTTACATAGTCTCATTTTCTCTCCTATGGAGGGGGTTATTTTTAGTATCTACAACATCTTAGTCAGTATGATATTTTCAACCTTGGTGTAGAGTTATCATCTTTGAGGGAGGGCGGTGGAGGTTGGGGGGAATGGGGGGAGCGGTGAGGGGGAAGGGGCTTTCTAGTCCTCTTTATTTTTATTTTTATTTCTTTCGAGGGAGAGTTTTTTCTCACTGGGTTTTCTCCCTATCTCTACTATATGAGAGATTGCATTGTATTTGGGTACCTCATTAGGCCTAGTTGCTAGAACCTAATTTATTTGGGCCCACCTAAACTATGCTTAAGGGGGGGGGTTGTTAGTATAAGAGTTAAGGTTTCTTAGAGTGTTAGACACATGTTATTTATAGGTAATCACTTGCTTTTTCAAGCTTGCTCTAAATAAAGTGATTACAAACCTATTTTTAGATGGTTGTTAGTCTATATGTACTCCATATTGTGAGTTAATTCATCATATTATTGAGCTATTGCTTTGCATATTGTATATTTTTCATTAATCTCATAAGTAGAACATGCATTTACTTGTCTTGTGTGGCTCATCGATGCATACATGTGATTTCTACGAAAAGTATTGTAATGTGCATAACTATTTAGTATTCAATTTACTAAGGTATATGGCTATTCTATTAAATGAAAATAATCATGCACACATATAATAATTTTATGGAATTATTAAATTTTTATTTGGATTAAAATCTTTCTTTGTTTTGTATTTTACTTATTTTGTATGTTGACTCTTTAATATATATATATATATATATATATATATATAATTTTTATAATTATTTCTATTTACTAAAGAGCTATTTATTTTATTACAATAGAGGTATTGTAGATATATATTTTATTTAGAGTTGACATTTATTTAAGAAAACTAAAACTATAAGAAGTTGGCCGCATAAGTTGTTTTTTGGTTTGGAAATCGAAGTAGCAATAAATATTCATGTTTGCAAAAGAAGTTGTCAAGCGATGATGGAAGAATTTTTTGGTGCTGCTAGGTGGTTTTTGGAATGCAAGTTATGGCTATGTATACAACTGAAAGGCATATGATCATAGTTAGTAAGTGGTGAAAGGAAGGAACCTGGTTAAATCTCTGCACATGCAATTTCAAGATGTCTTCCCCAAGCTTCGTCATTTGCAGCATATTTTTCTTTTTGAAAATATCATCCCGAATAAAAACATGTTATGTATACTGGCTGAGGGCAGCATATAAGTCATAGTTAAAATGAGTAGAAAGAATGAAATTATGATCAAAGAGCATGATCAAATTTTGGGTTTTATTGACATATTGTATTTACATTTATAAATGGCAATATATATAGACTACTAGCCTTTATTGAGAAAAAAGGTTCTTAAATCAAATAGAAACAACTCTGGCAGTAAAGAAAATAGTTAGGAATTAATTAATAATACGCATAAAATTCAAGAATGTTACGCATAAAATAACTCTTCAAATATGAATTTAAAGGAAAATAAAATAAAATATTTTTTTAATAAATAAAAATTAAAACACAAAAAATATGCTCCAAAAAAATTAACTATAAAATATTTCTAAATAAATAAAAATATATTTTTTTAAATAATTCTAAAGTAAAATAACTTCTAAATAAATAAATAAAATAAAATAAATTATCAAATAACTTTTTAAACAACTCTTCAAATAAAAATAAAGTAAAATACACATCATATGCTTCCCTCTCCATTTGGAAGATCATAACTCTTCCACTTTAACACTTGAACATCTATTGAATCATTGTTTGGTTAATAACCATATGTCCCTATGAGGATGCTTAAGAGTGTGGTCCCATGGAGGGGCTTGAGGATCTATTTTAATGGAGCAAGTGGTCCCATGAAGCAAAAAAAATTATGCTATAGGATTAATTGGAATCTTTTTCTTAAAAATGGCAGCCCCTACCTTTTAGGACTGCAAATTTCAGCAGGTGAAATTGAGGTGGGGCTAGAAATTTCCACTATAGCTTGGGAATTTTTTTTGCCACTTGTCTATCACCTAAAATTTTTAATTCCTATTAGAAAATAAAAATGAGAGTTTTTTATTTATTTATTAATTTTTCTCAAAGTACTCTAGTTCATTCCTTAATTTTTGGCGCTCAAACTAAGTTGAATTACAAAATTAAATTCATTGGACCACCAACTTCATAATTTTCCTAAAAAAATTTAGTGGCACCGACTGAATTTTTTTAAGAAGTCCCCCTCCATGGGACCTTACCCTAAATGTGTTTTATGTTTAAATTTAAGTAGTTCCATGCATAAATTTTATAATGGGAAAAGGATAATTTAGGTCACTTTTGGTACACAATGGGAGAAGCTAAAGTGTGGACAAAGGCTCCACCCTTAGTATGTAGCAGATTATGCATAATAACCCTATTCCCATCACCGCGTGTTGGACAAAGGCGCCGAGCGAAGCATTATCCGAGCCGGATGTTAGCTTTCCCTTCTTGTCGCTTGTCCAGGTATGACGAGAAAATGCTATGCACCGATCAGCGAGTTTTAAAATCATATTTTCAAAATGGACTAAATTAAGAATGTGGCATTTGAAACCATTGAAACCATTATTTTCAAATAGCAAAAAGCCCAGAGGAGGTCCCATTTTCACCGCCATTTTCCACACTGACGTTTTGCAGGTTGTTGGAGAGCAACGGGAAGGAGTTGTCGGCATTCGAAGGTCGAAGTAGTGCGACCACCCTCTATACGAAAATGCATTTGGCAGACGCAGGCAACTAGCTAGCTAGCAGGTATGTATATCCACCAAAAATATATGTCATTTTTCCATTCTGCCTAAGAACTGTGAAGAAATGAAGGACTATTTGTTGTGAAAATGGGTTTTCATTAATGGGAAAACAAAGGGTTTTCCTTGGGAAAAGGGGTTTTCCTTTGAAATACAAAGTTATTTATGTGTTTTTGTGTTGAGGGTTTTTAAATTTTGGTTTCCTCCTGTCTGTTGGTTTTAAAATTTTACAATTGTCGAATGAAATAACTGACAACCCATTGTGGAAATATGAGTGAAATGACTGAATAATGTTTATAGAAACCATAAACCATGCAAAATATATTACAAGGTTGGAAAATGCAATGTGGGTTCTACAATGAAATGATATATTTTGAAAACCACATAAAGCCCAAAACGTCACCATTGTTCACATTCTTATTTTGAAAGTTGCAGGGTTTTCCTTGGGAAAAGGGGTTTTTATTTGAAATGCAAAGCTGTTAATGTTTTTTGGTGTTGAGGGTTTTTAAATTTTGGTGTCCTCCCGTCTGTTGGTTTTGAAATTTGTGATTTATGAATGAAATAAATGACAACCCACTATGGAAATATGAGTGAAATAACTGAATAATGTTTATAGAAACTAGAAACCATGCGGAATATATTATGAGGTTGGAAAACACAATGTGGGTTGTGCAATGAAATGATATATTTTGAAAACCACATAAAGCCTAGAACGTCGCCATTGTTCACATTCTTATTCAGAATGGACAAAAAGCCCAAAATGTGGCATTCGAAATCATAATTTTCAAATAGCAAAAAATCCCAAACGAGGTCCCATTTTTGCCACCATTTTCCACATTGACATTTTGGGAAACACACTATCTCCTAAAACCCTTATTGTTCTAAAACCCTTTACAAGTAACAACCCAATTGGTTACTCACCCTTGACCTCAATTTGGTATGTTTTGTGATTGTCTTGGGAACCTTTTGTGAATTAGATAGTAAGAATGTAGTGAAATTGGAAAACAGTAGGTATTATGAAACCTGCAAGGCACAGTGTTATACATTGTTTGTAGTGTTAGAAAACACACTGTCCCATTTCAGTTAATTCGTTATGAAGAGTTTTATTTCGTTATGCTCCAAGAATGTAATGAAGTCCACTTTCAAATTTTTGAACAACTCTTTGCTACAGTCCAAATGTCATTTCGCTTTCTTCATCTAATTGGAACAAATAAAATGCTCACATTATTTGCAATGTTGGAAAACACACTGTCTCCTCTTAGTTGTAGAGGGTTTTACAACACTATATGGGTTGCTTGTTTCTTAACACCTAGGGTTTTCCAACATGAATTTTTACAAAATAGAATGAATGTCTTGAAAATATTTTTTAATTTAGACAATGTGAATATATTGAATGGCCGCTTCAAAATTTATAAGGACTTTTAATTTGAGTAAAAATTGTATTTAAATTTTGCATGATTGAAAAAAAAGTGCACAAAATATTTGTAATTTGAAAAACACAATGTGGGTTTTGTAGAAGTTGATAATCAATCTCACATATCCCAATGAGACACCTACGAAGCAAATAACCTATCACCGAGAGGGAGAATCAAAGAGACACAAGAATAGCTCTACAAACATGAAGCAAAATACATTACAGAAGATTTTTCCCAAAGAAGATTTAATAATTACAAAGAGGTCAATCCTTAAGAGAGTTGATAATCCAACCTCATATATCCCAATGAACACCTACAAGAAAATAACCTATCACCAGAGGAGATCAAGAGAAACAAGAATGGTGCTCTGCAAACATGAAGCAAAAATGCATTACTCGAGAAGATTTTCTCAAGAATATTTAATAATTACAAAGAGATCAATCCTTAAGAAAGGAGATCAAATCCCTAAAGAGAACCCTAGGATGAGGATCAAATTAGCATGTGACAAGTTTCAAGATCATAATGAATGAGACAACATGACTAATTTAATAATGCATAAATAAAGATTCCTAAGTTTAGTTTAAGTGAAATAAAGTAAAGATGACTTAATTAATTAATCAAGTAAACAACCTATTGCTCTAACAAGTTTTCAGTTATTTGAATATTTTTGTTTTAATGTAAAGGGTTGTTTCACAGTGAGTTGCTTGCTTCTTAACATGTACGATTTTGCAACATGGAATTTTACAAAACAGTATGAATGTCTTCAAAATCACACCTTCCATTGTTGTGTTTTCCAAATGGCATCAACATGGAATTTTTCACAATGTGAGCATTTTATTTGGTCGAATCAAATGACGAAAGTGAAATTCCATTTTGATTGTACCAATCATAAGAGAAAAAATAAACACAAATAAAATGCTCACATTGTTTGTAGTGTTGGAAAACACACTATCTCCTCTCAGTTATTCCCTCATGAAAAGTGTTTGTTTTTTACGCTCCAGAAATGTAATGAATTCCACCTTTATCTTTTAGATCAATTCTTTGGTGTCGTAAATATGGAATTTCCTTTTTTTCATCTGATTGGAACAAATAAAATGCTTGCATAATTTGTAGTGTTGGAAAACACATTGTCATATGTCAATTCGTTATGAAAAGTTTTGTTTCGTTATCCTCCAAGAATGTAATGAAGACCACTTTGAATTTTTTGAACAACTCTTTTCTACATTCCAAATTTCATTTCACTTTCTTCATCTCATTGGAACAAATAAAATACTCGCATTATTTGCAGTGTTGGAAAACACACTATCTTCTCTCAATTATTCCCTCATGAAAAGTTTTTGTTTCGTACGCTCCAAAAATGTAATAAAGTCCACCTTCATATTTTAGAACAACTCTTTGGTGACGTAAATATGGTATTTCCCTTTTTTCATCTAATTGGAACAAATAAAATGCTCGCATTATTTGGAGTGTTAGAAAGCACATTGTCTCATGCCAGTTAGTTCATTATGAAAAGATTTGTTCGAGTATTTTGGAGCTAAAAAAATTCTATTCAGAAAACTCACTGTCTTGTGTCAAAAAATTTATTTAGAAAACTCACTATCCTGTGTCAGTTAGTTTTTTCCAAGCATTTTATTTGTTGGCAACATATATATATATAGTATGCATTATTGGAAAACACATTGTCCCATGTCAGTTAGTTTAGTGTGAGCATTTTATTTGTTCTAAATTATATTCTGCATTTATTTTTAAATCATATGAGGAAATTGAAACCCAACTTTTTGTGTAAGTAAGAATTGCTTTAAATTGTGAAGGTCAGTGGACTTCACTACATTCCTATTGTCTATAAAACTAAAGGTTTTCATTAGACTCATGTTGTCTACATTTAATTTTGTGAAACTAATAACTTGTAATTTCCCTGGGACACAAAGCACCTAAGTTGTCTTGTCCATAAAATCTTTTTCAAGAACTTTCCTAACATTATTGTCCTTTTTAGAGAGAGTACAAAATTAATTTGAATAATCTTCCTCTTGAAGCGCAAATTTTAATGCACTTCCAATCAATGTTGACCACAATCAAGTAACTCCTCTTTTATCTCATTGAATCAAAATTAGGAAAGCAGAGTTATCCAAGATGTGTTGATAATTGAGTGGAATGCATTAAAATTCGCTTGAAGAGTAGGAATATTCAAATTCGTCTGTACTATTTTTGAAAAGGATAATAAGTTAGGGAAGTTCAAGAAAAAGTTTTGATGGACACACTAGTATAAAAACAACAATATATGACTAAATAAACTACTAAAAATTGCATATAAATGACGAATTTTGGTCACATGACTATTAGTAGTTTATTGTTGGTCATTTATAATGCGACCAAATTTATGACTAAATTATTTTAGTCATTTATTTAGTCATTGATTTGGTCATTGATTTGGTCATTAATTTGTCATTGATTTAGTCATTGATTTAGTTGTTAATTTAGTCATTGATTGTTGTTAACTGGTCATTTATTTAGTCATGGTAGTGATTTATTTAGTCATTAATTTAGTCATTGATTGTTGTTAACTAGTCGTTTATTTAGTCATGGTAGTCATTACTTTAGTCATATATTTAGTCATTAATTTAGTCATATATTTAGTCATTTTTATTTACTGGTTTCCATTAATCAAAAATATTATTTATCAACTATCTAAAATATTTACACAATAAAATAGCAATGAGAAGGTAAAAATAGCTTATTTTATTAAAAAAAGATATTACATTCAGTTGTGTAAGCTTGAAAATGGAGTTACAATTTGTTGTCCCAACATGAAAGAACTTAAAAAGATTACAATACATTGTTGAGAGAGAAAAGAACTAGCTAAAATCTGCTCCAAAACCTTGCCTTTATGTTGTTCAATAGCTTACAAAAGAATAGGAACATGACTATTCTTTTATATCATAACATATAGTCCTTTACCCTTGTAATGCTTGTTGATCCTCTATCAACTGTCATTTGTGTATGACTATTCTTTTATATCATAACCTACAGTCCCTTACCCTTGTAATGCATAAGTACATGATACATATTTGCAAAGGAAATTTCAATCTATGATTGTGATAAAGCTCCAATCATCTGTAGGCTACCCTTATTTTGATTACTATCATCCTATGACCATGTTAACTATTACTTTATTGTTTCTCTTAACATTGAACTGCGCCTTAAAAAATTTGATCGTTTACCTCTACATCTTCATATCTTGTTGGTTTCTTTATCACCAATCATCTTACCTTCATTATCTTGGAGCCATCAACACGGTATCTAACTCACTTGCCAACAATCTCTGCAGGATAGGCAACATCTTCCAAGGTGGCCTCATGGACAACAATCAATGTTCGACTACGGGGTCAAACTACTTGTTAGGTACCAAATCCACAAGCACAGAGCAAAACCCTAGGAAAATCCAAGTTGGACTCAGAAAAAGATCAGTACACAGTCTAGACCGGTCCTAGTTTGACCAAGGTTCCTGCTAAACCCAGTAATTGCCCAAAAATTAAAAAGAAACAGTAACCAAGATCCAAAAAGAATGGTAATGTAGGTAAAAATAATATTTGAAATTACATGATATGTAATAGTTACTGTATTCTCTATTGCAGATAGGGGAAAAAAATATGTCAACTACCAAAAAATGAATGATATTTGAGGTTATACTATAGATAGAAGCATATATCCAAAATATACTCACCTAGAACTATTGGGAAGAAGCTGATCCAAAACCATTTGAATTGTAATCAGATCAAACATGGAAGGAAAATATGATGCCACCAACCAGTCTTCAATTGGATACAATTGAGAATTGAACAAATCCAATGAGGATTAGAATTTTTTAGGAATTTAGAAGGCATTATGCTTTTCAAAATATTTAAATCCTAAAGAAACCTAATGCTACTAACAGAAAAGCTTACCTCTAATATGCATTCACTCAAACCTCAAATTTTCCAATTAATGCAATTAGAAAGGAATAATATCTACCTTTTTGGGGGTGGCAGAGAGAGGACAATACAGGACATCACAAAACAATAAAGGAAAAAAAATCAAATTATGATAAAAGAATATAATATTACATAAATCAAGCACAAGTTAAAAGTTGAAACTATAACCAGATTTTATTTTATTTTCATGTGTTTTGTGGGACAACATGGCCTGCTTCTTTTGTGAAATCACGGGGACACTCACAAAGGTTATGTTGGAGACATTAATGGTACTCTGTAAAATAAAATTAAAATGCCCAGAGTTTCTTCCTTTTAGATTGTTTCAACAGAAAATAACGATGGTAGGGATGGTTTAGTTTCAGCACATTCCAGTAACTAGACATGACTACTAATGGTCTAAGAGTGTGGCTGCCTAGAGGGAGCTTTAATATTTGGATCTTTGTGGAACCATGTTCACACCTCCAATTGATCAGGTACTCAATATGTTGATCATAACAAGAAGATGGCCAAGGCAAAGTGTACCATCTTGGACTCTCTAAAGGATCATTTGATTCCTCACATTTTTGAAACAAAATAAGTAAAGGAGATGTTTGATGCCTTGACTAATCTTTATTAGAGTGTGAAAATATCCCAAAAGATGTTGCTAAAGAACAAACTTAGTGCAACGTGTATGAGTGACATAGTAGCAATTGACAGTTACCTGATGGAGATCAAAAAACTCAGTGATTAACTTGCAACAATTGGGATTAAGGTGGTGGAAGATGAGTTGGTACACAACTTTAAATGGGTTCTCTTTGGAAACGGTTTGTTCAGGGTGTTTGTGCTCATGAGAAGCTTTGAGATGATTTCATCCAGTAAGAGACTAGACTAACAATTGTTTTAGCTAAACAATAAGAGAGTAAGAGCCTAACCCTCATTAGGAAAATGAGGAAAGGTGTTAAGAAAGGAGGACCTGAGAAAGGTCAAAAGGACAAAGAAGAATCATCAAATTCATTAGGCCAAGTGAAGAAAGACTTGAGTTACATGGAGTGTTTTAAATCCACTAGGTGAAGTTATTAAACTAGAGGAAACAAGATTATCCCTGCCTGATATGAATGTCAGCATCCTGATTTCATTTAAGCCAAACAATTCTTTCCAGAATTTTTTCCTATTGATATTTATGGGATCTCTTTTCCTTATAAAATTGATGGATTGGTTGGTCTAAATTCTCATTTTCTTCATAAGAAATATGGGCAT
This sequence comes from Sequoia sempervirens, assembly GCA_007258455.2. Classification (NCBI taxonomy): domain Eukaryota; kingdom Viridiplantae; phylum Streptophyta; class Pinopsida; order Cupressales; family Cupressaceae; genus Sequoia; species Sequoia sempervirens. Next base: position 11,036 of record VDFB02168247.1, read on the forward strand.
GTTAGAAAATACTGCCCTATGTTAAAAAGGAATGTGATCAGGAAAATGCATAATGAAAATCTTCCCTTTACCCTAATGAGGGAAGTATGGAAATTAATAATGTTGAAAAAGATGAAGTTTTGGACCCTTACAAGGTCTTGGAGAATGATCCTAATAAAATTACAAATTAGATCAATGGGATAATATTGTTATCCTAGCTGATGTGGTTATTATTAAATTGGAGAATGCTCCTAAAAAATTAGATCAAGGGGATTACAATTATATAGAATACTTGCAGTTGTTGGTAGTTGTATACTTCTGTGTCTATAATCTTATTATCATTCCTATTGTTGGACATCTTGTTGTTTTATAGCTTTGATTCCTTGTGTCATTTTGAATTCTTGGTACCATTTGTTGTAATGAAAACAATTAAGTATTTTTTTTACTGCCACTATACTCAAATCAATGAACATTTAGCATCCAATGATCCTTAGTCTACTGGTGAAGTTGAATGGCTCTGAATGATCCCACTAGGGAACAAGTCTCACTTAGTGCCATGCCCCCCAACACCATA
>VDFB02168248.1:0-19200 GCA_007258455.2 Sequoia sempervirens
AAAGCCTTTGATCCACCAACTTTAGATGAAGCCATCAAGAAAGCTAGGAGCATGGAGTTGGCAGCCCCAAGGCCTAAGTTTCATTCAAAACCTTTCAGCCATAAGAAAGATAAAAAAACTTCTTCAAATCTGCCTAAGAAGTTTCCACCAAGGTTATCGGAGGAGCTCAAGGAACAACTTAGAAAAGATGGAGTTTGCTACACTTGCCGTGAACCCTAGGTTAAGGGTCACCATTGCTATGGAAGAGGCAAAGCAAATCGAATGGAGGGCTATTCTGATTATGGATCAGAATCTGATTCGTCTGATCAGCAATACGAATCAGCAAGTAGTGAAGGTGAAGAAGCCCCAGAAGAGAAGACTGATGAGGTGGTAGATAGTAGTGCTTTCACACAACTATCAAGTTTTCAAAAAAATGAGTCCTTTCGGGTTCATGGAGTAGTTAATTCACAAAGGATTGTTGCTCTAATTGACACTGGAGCAACTCATAATTTTATTGATGAAGGATTGGTTGCTAAAAAGGGTTTGAAGACTGAGGAATTTGAAGGTTTCAAGGTAATGGTTGCAGATGGTTTTACTATGTCTTGCACGAGGAAGATTCCTAACCTCTCTATGCAATTGGGAAATTATGAGGTTAAAGATGATTTTTATGTGGTGGAAATTGGAGACACTGATGCTGTGCTAGGCATACAATGGCTGCGATCTCTTGGTGAGATCACATTGAATTTGCAAACTATGGAGCTTAGATTTCAGTCTACTGGAAGGAAGGTTGTTCTAAGAGGGATGTCAAATGGGGGCCCTCGAATTGTGTCTTTGAAGAGGATGGAAAGGCTGATCCGTCACGATCAGGTTGAATGGGCTGCTAAATGTTTGGTTCTACCAGCTGATCCAGTGGAGGAGAAAAGGCAATATCACCCTGATATTCAAGCCTTACTTTCAAAGAAGAGCAAAGTCTTTGGAAGCCTACCTCCTGAAAGAGGTTCTGAGCATGTAATTGAATTAGAAGGAGCAAAGCCCGTCATGACTACACCATATCGTTATCCAAAGAAACAAAAAGATGAAATCGAAAAAGCCATCAAGGAGCTGTTGGAAACGAGATTTATTAGGCCAAGCAAGAGTCCTTTTCCTTTTGCAGTGGTGCTGGTCAAAAAGAAAGATGGCACAATGCATATGTGTTGACTACCGTGCATTGAATCAAAAGACAGTCAAGAATAGATATCCTATTCCTAGGATTGATGAGCTTATTGATGAGCTCCATGGAGCTATGTTCTTCTAGAAGATTGATCTTCGTTCGGGCTATCATCAAATCAGAATGAGGGAGATAGACATAGAAAAAACAGCATTCAAATGTCACTTTGGGCATTTTGAATTCCTTGTCATGCCTTTCGGTTTGACAAATGCTCCAGCAACATTTCAATCTTGTATGAACAAAATTTTTAGACAGCAGTTGAGGAAGTTTGTGCTCATCTTCTTCGATGACATTCTCATTTTCAGTAAGTCATGGGAAGAGCACCTTAAGCATTTGGAAGAAGTGCTTAGTATTTTGGAAGCAGAATGTTTGTTCGCCAAAGAATCAAAGTGTGAGTTTGGGATGACAGAGCTATTATATCTTGGCCACATTATCAGTGCAAAGGGTGTAAAAGTTGATCCTGAAAAGATAAGAGCCATTCTTGATTGGCCAACTCCTAAGAATGTTTCTCATTTGAGGGGATTCTTAGGTTTATGTGGATTCTATAGAAGATTTGTGAAAGGATATTCTCATCAAGCAACCCCTCTCACAGATCTCACAAAAAAGGGAGCTTTCCTTTGGACAGAAAAGGCACAAGAAGTTTTTGATAAGTTCAAACAAATCATGAGTACATGTCCAATCTTAACTCTTCCAGATTTTACCAATTCTTTTGAATTGCAATGTGATGCTTCAGGAGAAGGTGTTGGAGCTATGTTAATGCAAGACAAACATCCCATTGTCTTCGAAAGTAGGAAGTTAAGAGGAGCAGAAAAAACTTAATTTATGACAAAGAGATGCTTGCCATCATGCATACTTTGTCTAAGTTCGTCAATATTTGGTGGGAAGTAAATTTGTTGTTAAAACCGACTACAATAGTCTTAAACATTTTATGCGCCAAAAGTATTTGAATGAAAGGCAGCAGAAGTGGGTGAGTAGCTCCAGGCTTATGACTTTTACATTGAATATGTCAAAGGGAAAAATAACATAGTGGTTGATGCCCTTTCAAGAAGGCCTCATTTGCAGTCACTTTGTGAGTTATCAGCAGATTGGAAGGAGTTAATTGCTGCTGATTATGCTATAAATCAGTTTGCAACCAGCTTACTAGAAGGACAATTGGCTGATGAAAGGTATAAGTTGGTTGATAGTTTAATTTTCTATAAAGGTAGAATCTTTTTAGTGCCTGAATCTAAGCTTAAAAAGAAGATTCTACAATCTTTTCATGATGTTCCCCTTGTTGGTCATCAAGGGATTTTCAAGACTTATAAGCAGATTCGTGAAAGATTCACTTGGAGAGGGTTGAAAGAAGAAGTCTTGAACTACATTAGAGAGTGTCCGACTTGTCAAAAGAATAAAAATGAACACTCTTATCCAGCTGGTCTGTTACAGCCCTTGCCAATTCCAAATCAAAAATGGGAAAGCATTGCAATGGATTTTATCACAGGATTGCCCAAGGTGCAAGGACGTGATTGTATTTTTGTTGTGGTAGATAGACTAACAAAATTTGCTCATTTTTATGCTATCACAACTTCTCAAGTGGCTGAGTTGTTTTTTAGAGAGGTTTTCCGTTTGCATGGATTGCCTAAAACTATTGTCAGTGATAGGGACAGCAAGTTCCTAAGTATTTTTTGGCAAGAGATCTTCAGATTGAGTGGGACGGTGCTTACTCCAAGCAATAGTTATCACCCACAAACAGATGGGCAATCAGAAATTGTTAACAAATGGTTGGAAGGCTACTTAAGAAACTATGTTTCAGGACAACAAAGAGCTTGGATTAAGTGGCTTCATTTAGGAGAGTATTGTTATAACTCTTCCTATCATATGTCAATTAAGATGTCTCATTTCATGGCTCTTTATGATTATGATGCTATTAACTTTGTTGATTTAGTGTTTGGTGATAGTAGAGCTCCACAAGCAAAGGATATGTTACAACAGAGCCAAGATATCTTAAAATCTCTAAAGGAAAATATGCAACAAGCTCAAAACCAGCAAAAGTTATACGCTGATCAGTAGCGTATTGAGAGATCTTTTGAAGTAGGAGACATGGTTTACTTGAGGCTTCAGCCCTATCGACAATCTTCCCAAGAAGAGTGGTGCGGAAAAGTTGAAGCCACGTTTTTATGGTCCTTTCAAAGTCACCAAGAGGATTGGTGAAGTTGCTTATGAGTTGGAACTTCCAACTGAAAGCAAGGTGCATAACGTCTTTCATGTGTCACGCCTCAAGAAGGCACTTGGACACAATGATGTGGCTACTTCAAAATTACCTCCATTGGATGAGGAAGGTCAGTTGGTGTTGACTCCAAAAGAGATTCTTAATACTAGACAATGTTCCTTGAGGAGGACAATCAAGGAATACTTGGTTAGATGGAGGAATTTGCCTATTGAAGATGCCATGTGGGAAGGAGAACAAATTTTGTTGTATCCATCTTTTCAGTTGCTTGAGGACAAGCAATCTTGAGGAGGGCGGACTGTAATATCCCCTTCTCATCAGTGATCTATTTTGTCACTCATCAGCCTATTCCGAAAGCCTATAGGCTCGTTTGAGGTAAAATTAGGGTTTCCAGTTCTGTGGTTCTATGGCTTTTCTGGGAGTTTACTATTTTTAGTAAATTCTATTTTGGGCAATATGCAGTTATCAGTCTTCAAGGTCTTCATTTTCAGTTGGAGCATTTAATGCAATTCAAGTCTGGCTTCTAAAGGATTTATTTTGGTGAATTAAGGCATTCATGATTTAATTTGCAGTTGACCCCTTGGCCTAGGAGAACAACTTTAACTTGTGTTTAAAAGAGGGACTTGGAAGGGGGACGCCTTCATGAGGTGTTATTATATTTTAATTATTAATGAAGTCTTATGCCTTGGGAAATAAGTGGACGCCTTTTTGAAGAAGTTATTTTTTAAAAATAAAGTTTTTATGTTGCCTTGTGAAGTGGACGCCATCCTTGAGCAATTAATTGTTGTTGGAAATTTGAAGAGACATGTTGTGACTTTTGGCGTCTTTCCTTGGGAAATTGAAGAGTCTTCTACTCTTCTATATAATGAATGCCTTGCTCCAACTTTGGTTATCCATTATGCTTACCATACTGTTATGTTGTCGAAATGACAAATTGATATTTTGCTTTGAGGATGCTACCTCCTACCCATTAACCAATTTCGTGTTTGAAATACAACACCTAGTTGGTCTTTGCTGCTTCTCAATTCAGACTAGCAGATTGAGCTCAACAGATGAAGTCTTTTTGATGAAATTTCCAGTTTTGAGTTGCTGGTTCACATACAGCTGAAAGTGTAAAATGTTTGCAGCTCTTTGAATAATTTTTATTTGCTTTTGGGTACTTTTGAAATGTCATTGTCTACCATGGGCGCCCCTTTCCACCAAGTATGAGATTTTATTTTGGAGATTCTGATTTTTAAGAAGCAAATCGCCCCTTTCAAGGGTCGTACCATTTAGAGTGCCTTGGGAAGTGTGCCAGGAATTAATGACTAAGATTCGTTGATGTTTCTTCACCCTAGCATGGTCGTACCTTCCAGTTGTCCATTGCATTCGATCTCATTCGAAATGGAGGTAACTTGTTGAAGTTATGAGCATTTTTATGATGTTACAGTTTGTTGATCAGAATTCCAGAAACTCTGTTTTTTATATCAGATTCATATGATTTCTATTTTGGTCTTAATTCTATCATTGGAAGAGTAAAGGAACATCATTAGTATTCATTCTTCTCTTCTTGACTTATTTCTCTATCATTGTAATGCTCGTATTTGTAGTCTTTTTGAATTGTAAGGTTGTGATATAGTAGTACTAATCCAACCAATGTTATTGCTGCAATTACTTGTTTAATTTCTTATTAATTACCCCTCGATGGTTTACCGCCAGTGTGGAGAACGAATTTGTTATCTCTTTGTACCCACTCTTAAGTGGTGAATCCCCACTATTCAGTGGATGCCCGCCGCAGCGGATGAATTAGATTGTTGTAGCTTCATGGCTGGTTATCCGCCTATTAGTTTCAGTTTTCAATTAATCACTCCATCATATGTTAGCACCTTGCCCTCAGTGGGATCTTGAGTGCACATTTTTTACGTTGAGTTTGTTTCAGTTCAAGTACTGTTCTTTAGCTTCTCCGCCATATGACAACACCTATCCTTCCTTGTGATGAGTGTGCATTCTTGGCGTGAGTTATTTCAAGTTTGGATTTCAGTTTTTGATGCTAATGCTAATCAAGTTGGCTAGTGCTGGTTTATATTGTGTAAAACTATCGAAAAAAATTGGTTAGCATATTTTAGATACTTTCTTTTTTTGGAGATTCTAGCATTTGACCCCTCATTTTGGGTTCCGAAGCTGGAAACCCTAATTTAACTTGCATCTTGCTCAAATGATCTCCATTTGACCCCTTTTCTATTGCATGTCGGTCAGTTTGTGATACTGAAGTGCTGGGGGGGGTTGCCAGAGTGAATCTACTAAAAATAGTAAGTCCCCGAAAAAGTGACCAACTCTGTTTGCATGTCACATCACTGCGTAGCTCTTGAAAAACCCATAAAGAATAACCTGACATGCGTTGAAAAGTCCTGCATGCAAACCCTAAAAATAGCCTCCGAAGACAACTCTTGAAAAAGGTCCTGATTTGGTTTGCATGTTACATCACTGCGAAGCTCTCGAAAAACCCACAAAGAATATCCGGACATGCATAGGAAATTCCAACATGCAAACCCTAAAAATAGCCTCTGAAGGCTTAGTGCTGAAAGTCATCATCTCATCTTGCACTTTATACCGCTGCATAGGTCTCGAAAAACCCAAAAATATTCTCCAAACATGCACTAAAAAACTTCGCATGCAAGCCCTAAAAATAGCCTGTTGAAGGTGATACTTGCGAAAAATAGAAAGTTGTCAGATTTGGCTCAAATTTTGCAGACAAGCAATTTGACATGTCCTGGATGCATTGTGATGGATAGAACTTCAAAAGTGCTGAGAAAATGTCCCAAATTAGGTACTTACTAAAAATAGTAAGTTGTCAGAATTCAATGAAATTTTGTTGGGAACCTGCTGGAAGCATGCTGAAGGTATCGCCAAACTCAGATTTCAATTCACTCACTCCCTTTGACTTCAAGCTGATTGGAAGAAAGAAAACCCTAATTCTCAGACTTAGCCAAAATTTCAAGTTTAAGCTCACAAACGGGCACATCCCTAGAAAGGTAGACAACAGGAAGAGACAAAAGTAGGATTAAACCAAAGTTGAACGAGCAATATCCCTATTTTGAGCAGATGTGTGCAAAGGTCACGCGACCTTTCACACACTCACCCCATTCAAAATGGGGACCCCTAAATTTTCTCTCCTCCTGCCTCGCCTTTGGCTTTCCTTTGGCTTTGCCCTCTGCCTTTTGCCCTCTCTTTCACCGCTGCCTTCCATTCTATTTCTTGAGCTCTTCTGAATTGAAATTTGCCAAGCTTGAGAATCTAGGGTTTCGGAATTTTCTAGCTAGTTTGGAGTCAAAATTGAGTAATAAATTGAAATTCGAGCTACGTTCAGTAAGCCCAAGCAGGTCCCCGACAAAGTTTCACTGAATTCCGACAACTTACTATTTTTAGTAAGTACTCAATCCGAGACATTTTCTCAGCACTATTGAAGTTCTTACCGTTACATTGCATCCGGGACACGTCAAACCATTGTAACGAGACTCGCCCAGACTCGCCCAGACTCGGCGAGTCTCGGGCCGAGCTAGTCTAGCCGAGTCTGGGGAGCCCGGGACTCAGACCCGCCGAGTCCAGAGTCGGACTCGCCGGACTCACCGGACTAGCCGAGTCTGGACGAGTCCCAAGCCTGGGACCCGGTCGCGGCAGCAAACTTAAGAGGCACTTAAAAAACATAAAGTTAGAAGTTTAAGTTAGTTTTTTTTTGTTCTATATGTTCTCTCCAACCCTAAAAGCAACCTCATTTCACTCTTTTGGAAAAATAGAAGGAGAAGAGAGAGTTGCGAAGAAAAATAGGAGGAGAAGAGAGGGCAACCAGCAAATTGTTTAAAACAAATACAAGGTCATATATCATTTGGGAAGCTTCATACTGCTAAGGAGGTGCATTGAAAGCTCATTGCTAGTGATTGGGAGGAATTTGCATTGCATTCCAAGCCAAATCTAAGAGGTAAGTTTGATTTTAACGGTTTTTTTGTGTTTTTTTAACAAATAATTCATTGTAATTTGTAAAATCATTGTTTTTTATAGTTTGCATTTTTTTTTACAAACCCTACTTGCAACTTAAATAATTTTACAAACCCTACTTGTTATTGCAGCCACATTCATTTGCAAATCAAACCATATTATTGTTTTCACAATGTCTCAAACCCCAGTCAGAAAAGACCCTGCTTGGAAACATTGTGAAAATTTTCCCGGAATGAAAAGAGGAGAAACAAAATGTAAATACTGCAAAACAATATATCATGGAGGCATAAATAGATTGAAATACCACATTGCACGCATACCCATCCATGATGCAGTGGGCTGCACCCTAGCACCTATTGAAGCTGTTCGTGAAGTGCAGGTGCAATTAGAAAATTTTGAAATGCAAAAAAAAGTTAAAAAAAGACAGAGGGAGGAGTTGGCGGGTGTTGGAGTTGGACAGGGACTTGGTGTTGTTGGAGATGCTTCTTCCATGCCTCCATACCATTCTAGTGCTAGTGCTAGTGTTTGTGCTAGTGCTTCTGCTTCTACACCATCTATTCCTATGCGTACTCCTAGTACTCGTGGTGCTGCTATTGCTAGTGGTAGTGACAGTATTAGCATTGGCCCTAGAGTTCGTAAATCTAGGGTGGACTCATATTTTGTACCACGCACTACTCCTGGTTCCCAACTGTCGCTTGAGAGCATGGGTTGGAACAAGGATGCACATGATGCAGCAAAAAAAACAATTGCAGACTTTTGGTACTACTGCACCATTCCCTTCCATGTAGCCAGGTAATTCTTTTTTCGTTTAATTGTTTTAAAATTTATATTTAAATTTTATTGTTTTAGAATTTAGATGTATCTCACTATCGAATTCAAATTTAAAGTTAAAAACTTAAATCTTTTCATTTTATGACATATTTTAGGTCACCTTTTTGGCAAAACATGGTTGATGCAATAACCATATGTGGGGTGGGGTTCAAAGCCCCCAGCGAAAATGAATTAAAGGGCCCACTTTTGACTCAAAAGGTGGCGGATGTGAAAGCACAATTAGAGGAGCAGCGTGTGCAATGGAGGAGGATTGGTTGCACCATCATGACTGATAGTTGGACCGATAGGAGAAATAGGACGCTGTTGAACTTTCTAGTTTCCTCTGGAGGTAATTGTACTTACCTTAATACATTGATAGTTGAATTTGATTTAGTGATTAATAATTTAATAAGGCTGATTTATGTTTTTAATTTATTGAATAATTGGTAATTTGGTTTTGCTTATTTTTTCAGGTGACACTGTCTTCATAAAGTCCATTGATGCTTCCGCCCAATTCAAAAATGCCACATACCTATGTGAGGCTATAGAGGAGGTGATAGCCGATGTGGGGGAAGAAAATGTAGTGCAAGTGGTGACAGATAATGCAGCAAATTATGTTGCTGCTGGTAGATTATTGATGGAGAGGCACCCAACTATATTTTGGACTCCATGTGCGCCCATTGCATTGACCTCATGATGGAGGATCTTGGCAAGCTCCCATGGATAAAAACATGTATGGAATCAGCAAGAAACATTTGCAAATTTGTTTACAATCATGCATGGGTGCTTAACCTTATGAGGCAATACACAGGGTTGAGGGAGTTGTCTCGTCCTGGCATCACTCGGTTTGCATCAAATTTTATCATGTTGCAATCCTTGATTCGGTCAAGGGCACCTTTGAGGCGCATGTTTGCTGGTGAGGAGTGGTCTTCCTCATCCTTTTCTACAAGCACTGCAGGGATTGCTGTGGCTGATTGCATATTTGATGAGGCAGGGTTTTGGACACCAGCAGATGAGATTGTGAAGGTAACATTTAATTCTTTATTATGTTTTAATTTTTAATCATATCTTACTTTTATTTGTTCATTTTCGTTCACAGTCACACTTACTTATTTGTGAAACATGTTTGCACTTTGCAGTTTATTGAGCCCTTGCTAGTTCTCCTACGAGTTGCAGATGGGGAGAAGCCCGCAATGGGCTACATATATGAGGGCATGGATAGGGCCAAAGAGGCCATTAGATCAGTCTATGGTGGAGTTGATGATAAGTATCGTCCCATTTGGGAGATCATTGATAGGAGATGGCAAAACCAACTCCATAGGCCCATCCATGCAACCATATGTTTCTTAAATCCGGCCTTCCAATATCGCCGTGATTTCCGTGCAGATAGAGAAGTTCTTAGTGGGCTCTACTTGACAATAGAGCGAATGTTGCCTGCAGTTACTACACAGATAGTGCACGAGATGGATATCTTCACAAAGGCACAAGGAGACTTCTTTGCATGTCAAATGTGCAAAGAGAGTAGGGCAACATTAATGCCAGGTAAAAATATATTTAAGGGCATGATTTTTATCTTTTTATATTCTAATTTATTAGTAAATGTTGAACTTGAACTTGAAACTTGAAATGAGATTAAACTTGTTTCTTTTTCTCATCTCAGATAGATGGTGGGAGATGTTTGGTTCTGATACACCGAACCTGCAAAATGTTGCCATACGAATATTGAGCCAGCCATGCAGTTCATCCGGTTGTGAGCGCAATTGGAGTATGTTTGAGCACATACACTCCAAGAAGCGCAATAGATTGACAGTGGAGAGGATGAATGACCTGGTATATGTTCATTACAACCTTCGGCTCAGATACAGGAAGGTTTTTGACCACAACAACACCCCAATCTGTTTAGAGGATTGATCCACAGTCTGAGTGGATCACTGAGGCTACAGACGCAGTCTTTAGTGACGAGGACCTTGATTGGGTGGACCAGGCAGAGTGAGGTGGTAGCCACTGGGAGGCTAGAGCACGAGGAGACATAGCTACTGGTGGTGAGAGTGGTATGGGGACTCAGACACAGGCAGAGACTATGGCTGCAGCTGCAACATCATCCAGGACCTTTAGACGCCTTCGTAGGATGGATCCACTATGCCATAGGCATAGAGTGATAGACTTATAGCTATTGTTTTGAATCTTTTGATATTTCATATTTGTATGGAACATTTGATGTCATGGATTTCATATTCCATGAGTTTTGTATACATTTGACTAATTTTATATATCAAAGTATGTTATTTCCTTCAGCAGGGCAACTAGAATTTGTGTACTTTATACTTATGTGATCATTGTATACTTGTGTATGTGATCAAATTTGCTTTTATTTGTGTTGTATTCAATAAAGGGTGCTTGAAACAAGTTTTAAATCTTTAAAAGTCTCTAATTTTCTAAGGTTTTTTCAACTTTTTTCATTTTGCCAAGTCTGCGCCGAGTCCGAGTCCCGAGTCGCCGAGTCGAGTCACCCTAGCCGAGTCTGAGCCGAGTCCGAGTCTCGTAACTATGCGTCAAACTGCTTGTCTGCAAATTTTGAGCTAGAACGAACAACCTTCTATTTTTAGCAAGTATCACCTCCAAGAGCTAATTTTAGGGTTTACGTGCAAAATTTTTCAATGCATGTCTACAGAATATTTCTGGGTTTTTCAAGACCTACACAATGGTATAACATGCAAAATGAGATGATAACTTTCAACACTCTGGCTTCAAAGGCTATTTTTAGGGTTTGCATGTTGGAATTTTCAATGCATGTCTGGATATTATTTGTGGGTTTTTCGAAAGCTTTGTAGTGATGTAACATGCAAATAAGGATCAGGACCTTTTTCAAGGGATGTCTTCAGAGGCTATTTTTAGGGTTTGCATGCAGGGCTCTTCAGCGCATGCTAGGTTATTCTTTATGGGTTTTTCAAGAGCTACGCAGCAAGGTGACATGCAAGCGGAGTTGATCACTTTTTCAGAGACTTACTATTTTTAGCAAGATCACTCCGACAGCTCCCCAGCACATCAGTATCATGAACAGGGCAACACACAACAAAAACAGGGTCAAACAGAGATTGTTTGAGCAACACGCAAGTCAAATTAGGGTTTCCAGCTTCAGAACCCAAAATGAGGGGTCAAACGCTAGAATCTCTAAAAACCAAAGTATCCCATTGCGATCGGTATCTTTCAAGCTATCCACTAGTCAAATTTGAAGGCAATCTAAGCACTTACTATTTATAGTAAGTCACTTTTGAAACAAGCTATAAATAGCAGGGCAACACCAAGCGCCAATGTGAACAGGAAAATCATCCCATGAGGATCACGTCATTTAGATTTCAAGTTAAATGGAGTTGTGGAAGCCCTGAGATGAAGCAGTTACTATAAATAGTAAGTCACCTCCAGAAATATGCTATACATAGAAAATCAGCACGAGATGGTAGTATGAACAACTTAGCTAGGTCATGAGGGTCCTATGGTTGAAATTTCAGATCAATCCAAGCTTCAGAGGAATGAAAATCATAGACTTAATAAATATAGTAAAACGGGAGCAAGCAAGCCGGAAAAATGACCAAGTTTGAGAAAATTCCTTCACCCCCTGTCAAATGTGCCCCAGGTGAAGCTGGCTGAAGGATGGAAAAGTTTCAAGTGATGAAATTCCTGCTCAGCCCCCTAAATGCGCCTTGTCATGAAGAGAGGTGAGGAAAATAAGTTAAGTCATGAAGTTCCTGCTTGACCCCTAAAATGCGCCCTCAAGGAGAAATAGAGGTGATAAGGTCATAAGGTCATAATAGACCATTTTATAATGTAACAAGTCCATTTAGAGGTTATTAGGTGTTTTGTGAGTTAAAATTTGCAAAATTGTCAAAACTTGCAAAATGTTGTCATTGTAAAATGCAAAAAAAACTGCAAATTGAGGAAGCCCAACGGTCATGGGCATTCAAAGGGCAGTTAGAACCATTGTTATAGGTTGGTTAATGTTTAAAAAGGTTGGTAACCTTGAGGCAAGGGGTTGGAGGTTGTAATTGAAGATTGACCAACAAGAATTCCTTGGTTTTTCAATCAATCTTGTTGTAGAGAATTTGTATGGCCCATACAGTGTCTTTTTTATCCAAATCCAAATTGCATTGAATTCGGTGGGCATATGAGTTAACATCAACTTGGCTTTTGTGTGATTGAAATCCATCAAGTTTCAAGGGTTTGGGGACTAATTTTCTGTCAACGGGTCTATATAGTTAGACTTAAGGATTTGTAGACATTTAAAATGGACTAATGGCCCATTCCACCGATTGTATCTCCTGTAGCTTGGTGGAATGGGTCCAGTATGGTAGGGTTAGATGTTAGAGTGGTTTTTTAGAGCAGGGGAGGCCATTTGTGGGTTTTGGTATGATGCCCTAGTTGTCAAATTTATGTGTTTTGGGTGAAAATTGGTGGTTAAGGGCTGGTAATTGTGGAAAACTCTTGGGGCAGTGAATTTTGAAGGTTTCTTAAGCATAGGTAGACCTATTGGAGCATATTTGATGTATTGATAAGGTGTAAAGAATTTGGGAAGGTGGATTTTCAATAAACCCCCTTGAAACTTGTCAAAAATGAGGGTTTTATGGTTTGTTGAATTAGAGGGCATTTCTCTGATTAAAAATGGTGGATTATGAGGTTTTATAGGCTGGTAAAGGACTATCCATAGGAATTATGGGTTGGCTGAGAGTTTAAGTGGGTGTTGCTTTGTAAAAGTGGGCTAATTGAGCCCTTGTTCAGCGTACCAGTCTAGTTTGAGAGGTGTTGCTCCAAAATAAGCATTTGTGGTTTTGAGATATGTCAAAGAAAAGGATAATGGGTGTTTGAAACACCTTTTGGTTTCTGGGTTTGAGGTGTTTTTTGAAGGTTGTGCCCAAATCTCTCTATTGGTAATGCTACAAGGTGATTGTAAAGGTATGATGAAATAAAGTGAAGTTGGGGTTTTGTGATTTGAAGAATCATTTGAAACTGGTCTAATTGAGTTTGTGGAAGGTTTGCCTCCCTACTCTGCATCAATACGGGTATGTCGATACAACATTTTTTTTTCTTGGGTATAGTATGTTTATATATATATATATTTATAATGTAAAAAATTTAAAAATATACATAATTGTAAATACACTTGATAGTATGATACTTCATCATTGGGTAGTGATAAAGATAAATGCCAATTGATAGTTCAAATTTTCAATATTATGTCATATATCATATGTGTCTAGAGTCACGATTCAAATGAAAATCATTACAATTACAAAATTGAAATAAATACAATCAAAATTTGTATAATTGTCTTCAATCTTCAATGATCATCAATCATCAAAAGGATCTAGATCATTTGAACCAGAAGTAAATGCAAAACACTCGTACTATGTTAGAACATAATGTTATTAGGGGTCAATACCCTTATAACATTTATATAATGTTCTAGTATAAGGTTATTAAACCTTATATATTATATGCTTTATTAAGCATGTCCCATTTGAAATAATTATAGCCTAATAACTATTAGATTATTATTTATTTATGAATGGTTATTTTGAATAGGTGTGACTAATATCCCTTAAGGTATTATGCCACCCTTTCTCCTATATTTCAGGAGGTTCCCTCTCATTTGAGAGGTGAAGAATTTGAAGATTGATAGTGAATTCTATCACTATGTACAAAAGGTATTATTGGCCATGTGGAAGTATGGATAAGTGTTCCTAGGTTCAGTCTATGTTATAATGGACCCATATTGTAAGTGTTTTAATAAATGATGCTTTATGGGGTTGTTCACCTGAAAAGGTTTTCCCCATGTATATCCTATGTAATGTGTATAATCTATGCTTGTATGATTATCATTTTCTTTATTTTATATTTTGTATATAATGGTTAGTATCCTAAGATCCTAATTTCTAGCATAGTATCAGAGCCAATCAGGTTGTGCTAATCATTTACTGTGTCTAAATTCAATTTATTTACTTATTTTCTTGAACTAATTGTATCATTATATTTGGACTCAGTTAACAATAATATTTTTTATAGATTTGTGAAAGTGCAGATTCATTTAGAAAGATTGGAATACATTTTTCACCTTCTTAGGTATAATATGATATTATTTAAACATGATTCATTCCAACAAGACAAAGATTTCATTCCAAAGAATTTCAAGTGCATATTTAAAATTTGGTAATATGATATCTAGCTAGATTTTTGTGCTAATTATTATTTTTCTAATAAACTCATGAAAATCCATCCCACAACCTCTTTTTCTTGCTAAAACGTCCTTCATTTGATTGATGTTGAGACTAAACCAAGTAAGCAAATTATCATAAAATGTCTGACACCAACCCAAGTAAAGAGTCATAAGCAGGCCATATCTATGGGCAAGAGTGGTGATATATCTATAAGTAATAGGATAGATTAAATGGAGATTGTCAAATATTAGTAAGGGTGTTAGCTCAGGTGCCATTTCAAACTTTTTTCTCATATAATGAGTAGCAATTAATGCAACTTCAAGGATTTCAATTGCAAGATCTAGAAAAATAATTCTTTGATCATTCTTTATAATATTACACAAGATCCCCATATGCCCACTATATTCGAGATTCCAAAAAAGTTGCACAATGTTTTTGGATTCTATTTAATACTTGATTTGTTCATTCCCTTGTTTAATCTTTATTGCCTTGTGCTTAATAGAACTATATAATACTTGATTTATGTATATTAAACTTGATGGCGTAACAACTAACACCTCTAAAGTGCAAGTTGGTACGAACAGCTATGCACACTACGTGATGAGTGCTCTTCAAATTAGGAGGGGAAGCTCCCTCGTTGTGTGGATAAATGCTTGAAAAAGTAAACTAAACTAATTCCTATCTTTTTGTCTCAACTGAAAGAGGCACAAGGATTGCAGGAAACTTTGAGCGTTGCAACCAAGGATTTTCTGGTTTCGCAGGTCTTAACTACAACTCAAAACTAACTAGCTTATACTATCCAATCTCCTCAAGAAATTAGAGCATGAGGAAACTGAGCGGGAATGATTTTATACGATAAACTTCAGGTACAGATTCACAATGTGAAGGCAAGGTGGGCTCAACTATTTGCTTGGCTGGGAAGAATTTTATTAACACACACATCAAACGATAAGCTTTAAGTACAGATTCACAACGTGAAGGCAAGGTGGGCTCAACTATTTGCTCAATCTGAATAGGCTTATTAGAAACAAAATATAAAGGATAGCCAACTAGGACAGTAAATTGCATAGGAAAAACACGCATACAATCCATGATCGAACTAGCCACTATATCTAACTAAGATAAGCATTCACCATAATAATAGCATGAAACCCAAGTGGCATAACAATTCATCATCATAATAAATACTTGTGAATAGATACAAAATAAACAATATTACAGGCAAGGTGGGCTCAACATATATTACTCTCTCATGCAAAAGTTATTTACAAATGAGCTGAAAGCTCTTATTTATAGACATCAAAAGGTGTAGGGAACCCTAAAATCACCTTGAGTCAACTACAATCTTCCAATGCATGCAAGATTTTATTACTAAACCCTAATAAAACAAACTATACAATTAACTGGAAAGCTATCATCAGTTAACCGAAACATCTAATCTAAATGACAATGTGCAAACATGCACGTCCTTATTGAAAGCAAGTTAACTGGAACACTACCATCAGTTAACGAAAACCTTTCCAAGTGTGTACATAGATAATTCCAAGATAGACATGCGTGAGATGTGGAATGAGTTAACTTGGAAAGAAGCGTCGAGTTAACTGTTGTGTCTGATATCTATCCTAAAAGGTGGGAACTGAAGTCTACTGGCCGTGATCTTGAGCAACCAACCCCTCCAGAGGTTGTTGACTGCGTCACCACCTGGGGCGGTAATACTTTGTCGAAGTATACTGTGTCTGTGCAGCATATCCTCATCGCCTATGATCTGACACCGAAGTTCACCTCTACTCCTAGTTGCTTCATCAAACAACGTTGACATGACTATAAGTTGAGTCATCTTACAGCCAATGGTCTCTTGAAATATACCGAGCCAATCTTTTTCAATTTTACAACTCAACAACAAGAATCCGTTAGGGTGAGTTCAATCAAACCAGCAGTTACAAATAACTCGTTGCCAAGAATGTGCACTCAATCTCAACAAGAGAGAGGCTATCATATGGCAAGAGGATCGTCAGTGCCTTAAAACAAATTGCAACTGAAGGTAACTCTAACCAAGAATGTGTCCAAGATGGGCGAACATATGGTCAGAGGATCTCAATGCGTGTTAAAAGGTAACTCTAAACAAGAATGTGTCCAAGATGGGCGAACATATGGTCAGAGGATCTCAATGCGTGTTAAAAGGTAACTCTAACCAAGAATGTGTCCAAGATGGACGAACATATGGCTAGAGGATCTCTACCACTACAAGTGCTGAAAGCGAACTCAACACCAAGTATGTGCTACCCAATCCAGTACGGAAATGAGGCGACCATATGGCAGAGATATAAAGAAATACAATGCAACTTCAGAATGTAAAGTAGGCATTACAAAACATGATAAGCAAGATTAAGAGGAATGCTGACAGTACTACTGTTTAGCTTACAATGAGATATAGAATGCCTGCAAGAACAAGGATTAGAGCTCTTCAAATTGCTGCAATAACAAAGGTGTTTTCCACAAGGCCTTTTAGGACCCCCTAACACCAATCCATGAAGAAAATGCAAATTTCTCAAATCTGATCTGACAGAGCAGCATGTTAATTTGCAAAACCAGCAACATAACACCACACTAAAATGATCATATCTCTCTCACAGCTCATCCTATTGATGTGAAACTAAATGCAATATACCCTAATGATGAAGGCGACCAAGCTTAAACACTGAAAACCCACCCAAGACCCTTCGGGATGGAGATTTTTGATGGGCACAGGATTGATGAGTTTTCCTAAGAGAAATTTAAAAAATTTCTAAGGCACGGAATAAATGATGTTTTTGAAGATAAAGCGCCTTGGCAGATGAATTTGAAAATGATCACCTAGATGATTTTTGATCAAGTACCTGATGAAAACATTTTCTCGAGTCTGAGTTGGATGAAATATTAGAGTCAAGAATGCCCAAGCAGTATACAAGATGGGTTGGAAATTTGACTAAGGCATGAAGGATTGAACGCAAAGTTGGCTAGTGAAGACGATGAACCCTTGGAAGTTAAAATTTGAAAATCCTGGTAAGTAAGTTAAGTCTATATTATGAGGTGTTCTAATACTCTTCCCCTTGCTTGTTTTGCAGGAGGAACGTCGAGACCAAACGGCAATGACTTAGGAAGATGAAGCAAGTACTCCACGATTACATTTCAACCTTCAAGGAAGAAAAGTTGCGAAAAATGGCTAAGTGTTGAGACTTAGTATAACTCAAGTGACAAAGAAGAAGTTGAAGAACAACGTCAAGAAGAAAAATCAAGAACAGTGTGAACGCGTTTCAAGGCTGGAATCTTCTAGAGGGATGATGGACATTAATGGCTCATTTATTACCCCACTCTTCTTTGTGGCGGTTTTTAGGGTGAATCTTGTTTAGGGCTGAGGTGGCACAATCTGGGCCATCCAGCCAATTGTAATATGAGCCGTCCGCTGGATTTGGCCAACTATATAAAGGGGGAGTCCCCCTCATTTGTATCAGAGTAGAATTAGAGTAGAAGTTAGAATAGAGAGACAAATTAGAAGTAGCTTAGTATAGATTGAAAGAGTAGTTGAAGAAGGAAAGTTTTTCCTTAAAACTTTGTAAGAAATTGTTGTAACACTCTCCCAATAGAATTTTCATTGATGATGAATTTAGGTCTTTTGTTGTGAGTAGCTATAGGTTTGTCCCATACGGTCGATTAGTGACTTAAAGTAGTATAATTTTCATTCCATGCAAGTAGATGTTAACTGTGGAATGTGGTGTTTGATCTAAGCAACTTCGTCTATCCATACCACTAGTGTATTTGTTGATGGTGAATGCGCCTTGTGTGGTCAACTGGAATATCATGTACTTAACTTCGATCATGATTTGTATGTTTATATGCGTCGTTGTGATGTGTTGACGTGGTTTTTGTGACCGCACCAAACAGCAGAACAAAAAAAGTCTGAAGGCTACTCCGTTCTCTCTTGATCAAAGTATTCTGTGTGCTAAGATTGCAAGATAGATCACACGTTCAACTCCAAGGTTCCGAATACTTAGAATACCCTCAGTTGGTTGATGTGTATTGCTGTGTTCTTACGAGGGGACTTACACAATTGTTCAGAGTTCTTGATTAGGTAAATTTTGTCACACATTAATTGACAATGTGGTTAGTTTTCTCCCTACTAAAACTAATCAGAAATATACGGAAAGTAAAAGAGTATAGGGCCTAAGAAACTTATGTTCTATTCTAAATGCAGGATATGTGGAGCTTCGTTTTAGTAGACTTCAACCAAATTTCACCTAGCCTCACGTCGGACAGCTTCAGCAAAATCGGTGCAATCTTCAAGGGGATAGCAAAGGATGTTCAGATTATAACTTAGCATACATACACCATCAAAACGACGCATATAGGTATACAAATCACAACCGAAGTTAAATTCAAGAGAATGTCCAGTGGACCACGCAAGGCGAACTTATCATCAACAAGCCGCTAGTGGTATGGAATGAAAGAAGCTACCTTAACAAAACACCACACATCAAAGTAAACTAATTGCATGAATGAAAGTTATACTACTTGGATTTGAAAGGAAGAAGAGACCTTGCTAGCTATTCATGACAAGACGAATTCCACCATCAATGAAAAGATCTATTATCATGAAAAGTGTTACACAACAATCTCCACAAAAGTTTTCAAAGGGAAAACTTTCTTTCTCCTCCACACTATGCTAAGCAAAATGATCTACTATGCTCTACTCTCTAACTCTAGCTCCAATGCTAATGTCCAATACTACTGTCTAATCTAATGGATTACAAATGAGGGGGACTCCCCCTTTATATAGCTAG
>VDFB02168249.1:0-28136 GCA_007258455.2 Sequoia sempervirens
AAATAATTTCTCCCATCATCCACACCATCAACATGAACCACATTATTATCAATGAAATCTATTATTTTATGCTCAAATACCATACAAGTGTATGTATGGTGTCCATTAACTTTATGGAAATTTTATTCATTGTAATTCTTGGATAATCTTCCAGAGAAATCCAATAGATTTATGGAATCAAGGCTGACCAAATTATTATGAAGGTTTGAATAACTTTATTCAATGCTTTTGCTAAGCTTTGTAAATTTCCTAGGCCCTTAATGTTTGAATGATACAAAATTAGATGTAGTAGACATTTGAATGTAACTAGTTTTAAACAATTGCATTTCATTTTCTTTTCGAATGTATTATTCTTATGACATTTTGAAGGGTTGGAGGAACTGGAGAAGCCCCAAATTTCCAACCATTAGATTCAAATAGTTCAAGTTCAATATTTTTTACATGCACACACAAATTCTTACACATAAATGTGGGAAGCTAACTCCATAGTCATTAATAAACTCATTATGTCTAAAGGATCATTTAGTTAGATTAGTTAGTTGTTTCTAAACCCATATTTGCACATAAGTGTTGTAAGAAAGTGGTGGCTAGCTCATCAAAATAACAGATAGAAATAGGAGCTAAGGATTAGAAGTATTCAAGGGCATAGTCCTTAGGATTTATGAAAAATAATTAAAGACTTTATCTTTGAATATGTAATAGCTAGACATGTACCATTGAAAGCTTGTAGGTGAACATTGTGACCACCTTTTCCAAAATATCAATTAAATGTAGCTACAATAAAGCCAATTGAAAATGGGTGTAACAACCTCCAATGTGAAAGGTGTGTAATGTAAAGGATTTTATGCAATAGCTCAGTTAGAGCTATAGACATAATATCCACTTTCTTCTTGAGTTGATCAAACTACTTCACTAGTTTATTGAAGGTTTAGAAGTGTGGGTAGTAGTGGATCCTCATAACACATGGCTTTTTAAGGTACATATGTAGGTGAAATTTTACAAGTAATATCCATAAATGTATTTGTAGAAGTATGTAAAGAGAGGAAAAACGTGCTTTGTATCCATAAGGTCATTTATTCATGTATACACCAATAGAATTATTATGATGCTTGAATACCTATTATTGTTCCAATATTGTTAGATTGTGTATGCAATGGAAAAAATTAGCATAAAATTTCCAATTTATTTTGGTGGAAAAACCAAATAATTTCCCCATCATTCCACGATCAACATGAACCACATTATTATCAATTCAGTATTTTTTTATGCCAAATACCATACACATTATATGTATGGTATCCATTAACTATGGAAATTGTAGAAGAATTATTTGTTATAACTCTTTGATAATCCTCTAGAGGAATCCAATTTTTTTAATGGAATCGAGGATAACTAAATTATTAGGAAGGTTTGAATAAATTCATCCAATGGTTTGCTAAGATTTATAAATTTCATAGGCTCTTAGTGTTTTCATGATACAAAAATAGATGTAGTAGACATTTGAAACTAATTTTAAAAATTTTCTTGTTATTTTATTTTTGAAATGTATTATTCTTTTGACATTTTGAAGGGTTGGAGGAAGTGGAGAGGCCCCAAAATTCCAACCATTAGATTCAAATAGTTCAATTTCAAGATATTTTACATGCACACACAGATTCTACCACATAAATATAAGAAGTTAACTCCATAGTCATTAATAACCTCATTATGTCTCAAGAACATTTAGTTAAATTAGTTAGTTGTTTCTAAACCCATATTGACACATAAGTGTTGTAATAAAGTGGTGGTTAGCTCATCAAAATAATGGATAGAAATAGGAGCTAAGGATTAGAAGTATTAAAGGGCATAGTCCTTAGGGTTCATGAAAATAATTTAGGTAAGACTTTATCTTCATATGTAATATCTAGACATGTATCATTGAAAGCTTGTAGGTGAACATTGTGACTAGATTTTCCATAATATAACTCAAATATAGCTACAATAAAGCCAATAAAAAATGGGTGTAACAACCTCAAATGTGAAAGGTGTGCAATGTAAAGGATTATATGTAATACAATCAGAGCTATAGGCATAGTATCCACTTTCTTCTTAAGTTGATCAAACTACTTCACTAGTTTATGGAAGGTTTAGAAGTGTGGGTAGTAGTGGTATGAGAAGCATTGATATAGTGGAGGATTTATAAAGAGAGTGAGAGGTACTAGAGGGATTGGAATGGTAATGGAAGGAAAAATTAGACTATAAATCTACATTTGTCATAGGATGACAAGGATAGTGGTAGTACTTGTATGGGTATGAGTAAAAACTATCCAACTTTAAATTGAGAATTCTAGTTTGGACATAGATTGTCACAATTTAATATCATCACGAGTCACATGCACATAATACACTTCTACAAAAAAATTATTTCACTAGTTTCAACCTAAACATATACATCATCTAAACATTCCTCAACTCCATTAAACTTAGAAATTCTTCACTAGTGTGTATGGTGAATTGTAGCTACAATTATCTATGGTATCAAAATTATTTAAATAAGAATATGTAGCTATTTTTGCATAAATGTCTATCAGAGCAGTTGCAAGTACCTCTGAAAAAATTCCCCTATTTATGCTTTGATGGATGTCCATACCCTATTCCAAAGCTCTCATTTTGCACAAGCTGGGAGGATCTGATAAAGGTTGTAGGGTCTTGCTTTACACTTGTAATTGCATTTGGATCCAAGCTTCTTAAACCTTTTCAACAAATCCATTTTGTTAATAGCCTACAATCAGGGCATTCCATGAGAAGAGTGTGCTTTAATCCGTTCAGGTGCCTTGTTTATGCTTCCACATTTTGCATATCCTACAATCATGGCATTCTGTCAAAAAGTTCTTGGAGGCCTTTTGTTAAATAGTTCATACATGCCTTGTCTATGCTTCCATATTTTGCATACATTTCTACAAAGGCAAATTGCAGCTACAACATCTTATACAATTCATCTTTCAAAGCTCTAATTTTGGCAATAGGGAGGATGATGTAAAAGATTATGGAATGTGGATTTACACCTACCAATTACATTTGACTAAAAGTTTATAAATCCCTTTTAAGGAACACATATTGTGCATATCCTGCAATCATAGCATTCCATGAGACCACATTTCTTTGAGGCATCTAGTCAAACATTTCACATGCCTTGTCTATGCTTCTACACTTTGCATACATATTTAGCAGAGCATCTCCAACTATAATATCTGAGTCTAATCCCCCCTTCCATTATGTTTGATAGATGTCCATACCCTATTTTTAAGCTCTCATTGTCTTGATGCAACAACCATTTTCATAAACAAAATCCAATGAATCACCCTTTAAGAGGAAAAATACCCACATCTCAAAATGGTGGTGGCAACATTATCAAACACAAATCTCCAATGAAGCCCTATTTCGAGTGGTAAGTTTATTCTGTCATGGCCGCGGAGCAAGACATGTAGGTATGAAAAAAAAAAAAAAAATCAAATGAAGAGGGAGATAAAACTATGGGCATCCACCATACTTTCACGCAGGAGCAGTTGAATTCAAATAGTTAATGGTGAGTGTTATTTCAATGGAAATAGATAGTGAAAAGGAAAAGGGACCACACTAGCCACCTAAGCAGACAAAGTTTAGTGTGTTATGGTTAAGCCCATCCCTTCAAGAGAACCTCACCTCAATAGGCATGCCCATAATTGAAACCCCAAAGGTAATCACATTGCCACCATAGGTTTCGAATAAAATCTTGAGCAGTCAGACTTAAATGTGATATTCACACAATCTTCATTAACATCTCTTAATGACATTAAGTGTTGAAACAAATGTGTACCCTTTCCAACGCATTACCTACTGATGTTGATTGTGACATTACTAGGGCCTATCTTTTGAGTATTAAGGAGTAGATGAAAACATAACTAACAACAAGATGAATAAATAGAAAATAAACACAGACAGAAAAACAACATAACAAAATTTTTAACGTGGTTCATCATAAATGGCTACATCCACCAAGAAAGCAGGGAACAACTCTTATTAATCTCCAATAATCCAATACAATACATGGACTATACACATATATTAATAAACTCATATTCAACTGTGAATTGAAGAGTTGGGAGGAGATGAAAGGTTGAATGACCATTGGGCTTCACATCCCAACAATCTCCCCTATGAATTCCAACTGTACAACCACATATTGCATGGCATCCCCTACATTTCTCCTGCGAACTCAGAGTACAACCAGGCCCATAAAAATTTTGATTTTTTCCAACGACTACCCACAAACACAGTGAATTAGTCTTCTACATGCCAAATCAGAGTTAACAAGTTCTTGCAAATGGACCATTTGGTCTTGTGCCATCAACAACTCCCTTTTCATACTTTTTTTCTTCATGCATCTCAAACTTGTTAGTAGTGCTCCAGTCCTACCATATATACCAACTTGTAGGTGTATCTCTAAGCTTTTCCAAGGGCTTCGCCTCCCCTGTAATGGTCACAAGCACACACAGAGATCCACAACGTATCTCCAAATTTCAACAATGTTGCGAGTAACTAAAAACAATCAATTTTCTACGAGTACTTCAACCTCATCCTTGCTCACGCCAGGGACAAACTTTAACCAAATCTTCCTAGCCAGAGCTTTATTCCATCCAAATTCCTTAGAGAGAATTACTTCTAGAAGACCTTTGTCAAGAGGCCTTGCTTCAAAATAAAGCATGTTGGGTTGATTTGGACACTTACTCATTACAATACAAACTGACTTCTCTAATACAGTTTCTCTAAATGAGACAACATGATCAGAGGCAACAATCTCAGCTCCACTTCCCAAATCAATTCTAATGGTTGTCTTCACAAAATCAAAATCATTAGTCACTGTCTCATTGTTAGACTGGGATTTCTTCTCTGCCTTGCATGCAATCAAGGAGCCAAGAATCACATCTTCAATGGCATAAGTTTCAGAAACAACCTCCACCCCAAGCTCTTCTAGTTTAATGCACTCAGAGTAATTATGTTGATCTTTTCCATCAACATTTTTCCTATTCTTCTCAATTGATATCTCATTGATGCAACACTGTTGTTGATCCCTTTGTTGAACTAAAATGAATGTTAATTACTCCTTGTTGCTTGAGACCCGTGTTACATCCCTCAAGACATACATAACATCATTCAGTTGCCTCTCTCAATACCCCTCTTATTAACCAAACCACATGAAGTTGCTCCTCTGGGCCATTCGCCTGACTTTCTACCTGAACTTGATAATCTTAGTCCACTTTTTGCAGCCCATTTCTGCCAAACAAACTCCATCAAAGGGGTGACAACCACATCATCCTTTAACAACCAACTATTTCCATTGGATAGTTTCAACAAAACATCTCCTATGCCAACAATATCAAGAGATTTATTATCTGCAAGGACCTTACCAAAAACACTACTTTGAAGGGTTTTAAAAAAATATCGTATCTAGCACCCAAGAATTTGTTTCTATTTCTTCTTTGGTTAATAGAGGTACACTATCTTCCATAGTTTCTCCTTGG
The DNA here is from genome assembly GCA_007258455.2 of Sequoia sempervirens. Classification (NCBI taxonomy): domain Eukaryota; kingdom Viridiplantae; phylum Streptophyta; class Pinopsida; order Cupressales; family Cupressaceae; genus Sequoia; species Sequoia sempervirens. The sequence continues at coordinate 5,541 of VDFB02168249.1, forward strand.
CTGTAACTGGGCTCTGATACCAATTGTTGAGTATTAAGGAGCAAATGAAAACATAACTAACAACAAGATGAATAAATAGAAAATAAACACACACAAAAAAGCAACATAACACAACTTTTAACATGGTTCACCATAAATGGCTACATCCACCAAGAAAGTAGGGAAAAAATCTTATTAATCTCCAATAATCCAATACAATACATGGACTATACGCATATATTAATAAACTCATATTCAGCTGTGAACTGAAGAGTTGGGAGGAGATGAAAGGTTTAATGACCGTTGGGCTTCACATCCCAACACTATCTATACTAATAAACTATGTTGAAAGTGACCATGCTAACTGTGGTGCCTCTAATTTTACCTTTGATGCATGGGATTCAATAATTAAATTATATTTAACAAGATATCTATATATTTATTATATAATTATATACTAATTATATTATTTACTAAATTATACATAACTAATATTGTTTTATAATAATTTAACATTAATTAGTAATATTTAATAATTAAATGATACCTATTAGAATATAAATTACAAATATTCTATTTGATGGAATAAATTTTGATTATAATCATGATTATGAAATAGTTTTGTAGATTGTTATGAATTAAAATTTAAAATTTTATAAAAAAATATAAAATCATAAATTAATTTCTATTAATTTTTTAATTATTTATTACCATTTAGACTTTCAAATATACTATATTGACACAACATTATTATATGAAAACACTTTTAAAATATCACAAAGAAGGAATGATAATGTCATTTTCACCATTCATGTGTTCCTTGAATAAAAAGAAGTGAATAATCAAAAAAAGATTCTCGTGACATAAAAAGACACTATCAAATTTAAAAAAATCCATAGAATTAATGGAGACGGTTTTGTGCAGGGTCCACTTGTTGTTATAGCACTTGTTCTTATAATACTTAGTCTTACCACATATTTATACTGTATATTATAAATAAATAGTCCACATGTAAATAGAAAAATAACCAAATGTTGGTCAAAATGGATCCATACATGAACATATAAGAAACTATGAATGTTATATAAAAAAGCATAAACACATTTATGAAGAAGTGAAATAAATAATTTTTGTCTCAAATAAAATATCATAACTATCCACTATAAGTGTTTCATTTATAAAATAAAATTTGCATTTAATAAAATAAGACATTCATTTAAACAAGTATTGTTATCATAGTGAAAAAATATTGTTCTTATGTGTACAACTATTGGGGTAATATACATGCATTAGAGTATTTCATATTACTATTTTGTCCCATCACAAATATAAAAGGTGAACACAATAAATATCATGTATTTTTCCATTAAATCTCAATGATTTCAAATTGTTTTAGTGTTCAACTATTATTCCATTCTTTTGTTGATATAAGTTGTATTTTAAATAATTGTGTGTTGTTTTTATAACAACAAATAGTTTTTTGTGTTCAACTATTGGTTAATTTGTGTTGAATATAAACTATTGAGATAACAAATATTTATGGTTACCAATCCGTATTTTGTCCATATATGTTGCATATAAGTTTTATTTTAAATAAAAATATGATATTCTAGAAGCAACAAATGATAATTTTTTGTTCAAATACTAGGGGTACTATGATTAATTTTTGGTCAAATCATTAAAAAGTTAAAATTTGGATAGTTCCTAGTAGATGCACTAATGTAGCAAGTTGCATGACGAGTCATTCCTCCAAACCTTAGTTATAGATAGATAAGAGTTAGACCACATTTCAAAAGAAAATGAAGGTCCCACAATATTCTAGGAAATCATTGCATGCTCACAAAGTTACCCAACACAACTAGTGACCCCTCTCCCTTATTTGAAGTACATTTAAATCCAAGTCCAAACCTACAAATCCACCAACTGAACAATCAATGCATGAGCCTTTAACAAACAACATCATCCCACCAAATCCCTACATGCCAAATGAGAATGTACCAAGTACAAGTTTTCCAAACATGAATCTAGAAAACTTTGGGATAAATATGGTTACAAATCATACAAATATTGTTCAAAATCCAAAAAAGATGTTAACAACTCCAAGTCAAGGTAACACCATGCAAAATAAAAGTTACCTAAAACAAGGCAATGTGATTCCCAACATCAACAATGTTCAATTTCAACCTATCATGCCAAATCCGAACATCATCCCAAATTGGAACATTGTCCAAAATCAATTTTTCCATGATCCCATGCAAACACCACAAGTATGCATCCCAAATTTGCTTGAATAGAAGACAAATAAACTATATCAAGGGAGTCAAGATCAAATTATGTGAGATCAAATTGCTACACTTACCAAAATAGTTGAGTCATTGCACCAAGAGAAATCTCCACCACCATTACCCATATCAACATTGTTCCTTGTTTTAGGGCTTCCCCCTTTACCTAGCACCAATCATCCATCCAAATCAATCCACCTAACACCAATCAAGCCATCATGTCAAATCCTTTTAATATACCATCGACATCACACCAACAGATGGTATCTAATCAAATGACAACATCAATCCTGAAAAATCAAAATATGGTCTCCCAAGGATCTATCACCTTAGTCATTCTGACCATTCCTATCACCTCAATCACTCCAACCAACCCTATCACACCCATCGTATCTCAACCCCCCACTACCATGATCTCTCCAAGCATATCTCAACCACTTGTCACTACATCCAACACAATTTTGAATCCGCCACCACCCCCACCCATACCAAACACATCAAACCAATATAGCATTACATTTCAAGCCGCTCAGTAGGCTACTTATCAAAAGGCATACCAAAACTGACAAGTTGCATGACTAGCTGCTCAACAAGCTGCAAAAGATGCTCAAGTTGCCCAATCCATAGTACAAGCCCAACAAGCACAAGCCCAGGCTCAAGTGAAAAAGCAAGATAAAGCCCAATACCAAGCCCAACAAGAAAATTTTGTTCAAATTCCAAACAAAATGTTAATGACTCGATGTATTGATCCAAGTCAACGATCACATGATCAAGACCTATCCATCAACGAACACATGGAAGATGTTTCTACCTCATCCGAAGATGAAATCAACATACATCAAGAGTCACTTTTTTATTATGATAAAAATTCACCAACAATACTCTACAATAATCAAATTCAAGAAATGTCAACATCACTTGACTCTATGGTTGAATAGATTCACAATTTCTCTATGACAATTGTTGAAAACAATGTTCAAGATCTCTCAATTAAGGAGCATATTGAAGATATTTTTACCCCATTCGATGATCAACTCACCATACATTAAGAGCCACTTTTTAGTGATTTATTTCAAGGATTTTTTAGGATTATTTGATCCTATCAACATAATGCATGATCCATCAACCAATAATCATATTGAAAATGTCTCTACATTGCCTTGTGAGTTAGAGGAAATATCTCAAGAATTTATTCCAAAGCATGATCAAAATCCTTCACCAAAGTCTAGCAATGGTCCTTTCCAAGACATTGACATCCTTCGACCTCATGGTTACAGATACTGAAGGAACCCTAAACTCGATACTTGAGGATATTGAACCACTTACCATGTTTAATGACGACATCCAAGAACCCTTTGTAAGCAATCCATCTATTGAAACTGACCCATGTCAAGAACTTGATCCAAAGCATGTCGAAAGTAACTCTGAAATCATTCAAGATCAAGAATTTGTATCTTCAAGATACTACAATAATCTAATGGACACTCTCCTATCTATGCAAGATGATCATATCCATGTAGCAGATACTCCTCCATCTACCCATGAGATGCTTTCTATGGATGGACACATAGATGATCTTCATTCAGAATAGGATTCCTTTACTCCTGATATTATTACACAAAAAGAGCAGGTTATTGATTCCTACAACCAAATAGAGTTGTCAACATTAGGGTCAGATATATCCAAAATCCAAAATGAAGACATCATGTATGAAGATATCCAACATTATCCACTCAAGGAAGCAGGTCAGAAAAAATAGGATATTCCGGAGTTAGCAGAGCATCCAATCGAAATAACATCATCTGCAGTGGTCATTTGTCAGAGCATGTTTACTGAACAAGACATATCAAAACAAGCAGAATCAAGGAAGGAAGGTGCCACTACCACCATAATGGGGGCAACTTTATCTAGTGCAAGCATCAACATAGGGAGCACAAAGAATCCTTATGATGAAACTGATGTCAATACTACAAATAGCCATGTCATGAATCTTCATCCACCCATCACCCCATCCGCGAATTGGGACCAACGTCAAAAGAAAGAATTGAATCAAAGTATGAAAAATGTTATCAAAGAAAAAGAATCTGGAAAGCATAATGGACAAATCAAATACACATGGATACCAAAAAATATAATGAAATATCATCCCTATCAAACTCCATCAGTCAAAGAAACTATAGGGAAAAATAAAAGAGGGAAAAGTATTCATCAAAGATGTCTGCAAAATAAAAATTAGGCTTTTCAAGTAACATATAAAGTATATCAAGCAGTTGGTCCTAATTCTATGCACACTTTCATATCCACCCATCATTGCTCATCTTCCCAATTTTGGAGACTCAAAGGTTCCAAACTATCAACCAATCCATCTCTTATCCCTAAACAAACTCCATCCATGCCTCCAAACATGATATCCAATTCTCACATTGACCATGTATTGCAACGACCCTTCATCATAAGGATTTAGAGCGCACTTTATCACAATGTACAAACCAAGACAAAGTTCACTCCAATATCGACGAAGCAGATCAAGAATATCAAAAGTTGCATTCAAGTGCACGTATCTTAGCAAAGAAGCTCCTTCAAGTAGGATATCAATGGCACATTATGATAGGAGAATCTACATCAACAACACCTTGTGATTTAGCATGAGCTTAAAATCATTTGAACATGTTAGAACTGAGAAATTTTGAAAATTTTATAGTCAATTGCATTCATGAGTTTCCAAAATGAGTCCTCACCATAAGCATAAAATCCCTTCCTCATGTTGCCTTGCTTATATTCTGTCATATGATCCATTTGAATCCATCTAGTCTTTGATGTTTCATTATATTATCCATATCGACAAGACAGAGTGGATGTCTCCCCGACCTATGTATTTTTCACTAATACTTGTTGCAGGTTATCGGTAGGACATATCTTTTGTTTCGGCGAGAGAAAAGACTCATATCGGCATAAGGATCATATTCGGGTGGAGGTCATAGCGAAATATTAATGTCTTGTCGAAAGGCATATGAAAAGTTCCATCGGCGTAGGGTTGAGACATCGATATAATGTCATGGCGAACTCAGCGTGTCTTACCGAATAATACATAGAAGGGTTATTTCGGCCAAACTGATTGATATTGGCGTGAAGTCATAGCAAATACATTATGTCTCACCGACTGACACATGTGGAAGTATATCGACCAAGCTAAAGGTATTCGGGATAAGGTCTTGGCGAGTTTGAATTGTCTTACTGACCGGTGATGAGGATATGCATATCAGTAAGACTAAAATATATCAGAGTAGTGTCTTGCCGAAGGCAACTAGTCTTGCCGATAAGGCGTAAAGGGGTTTCATCAAAAGGCTATCGCGGAGAAGCTATGGAGTCTTTCCAATTCAAAATTTATGCCGATAAAGAGACACATTGGCAGGAGATGGGGTCTTCAGTGTGAGTTTCAACAAAATTAGGGTGTTTCACCGACAAAGTATATCGGGGTAGGTCTCAGTGAATAATCTGGAGGAATGGGTTCGGTGAGACATTTGGCATCGGTATAAGTCTTTCTGAAGGTTCATTGTCTTGCTGATGGAATGCCTTCATCGGTAAGACTTATTTCATTAGTGAGAAACTCTGAGGTCAAACTAAAATAGGATTTCATCGGCGAAAGGGGTGATTATGTCTCAGCGATTGGAGAATACATTGAAGAATGCATATTGGTAAGATGCAATGAAATCTATGAGACATCTCCCCGACTCGGAATTGTCATAGCGACATGAAAAACATAAGTTATAGCCATTCCAAGTGTCGATATGACTACAGAATGTCTTGGCGAAATGGTTTAATAAACATTTCAAAGGGACTTTGCCCCAAATTTGAAAATCTCTCACCGATAAGACATATGATGCGACAGTACCAGTTTTAAATGAGTTTTTTTTGTGCTTCATTAATGGTGTGACAGCATATAATAGCAAATGTTTAATCAATGCATCAGTATTGAATTGATTGTAGAAGAATTATCAGTGCGAAATAGAGAACCAGGACATTTTTCAGCCTGAGGAGCTCGAGCAGAATACTGTAAGTTATTTCATTTTAGGCCTTCCAATTCTAATTTATGTGATCTTGAAGAATGGAGTCTTTTGGTTCTAGGAAGGCTAAGGGTAGAAAACTTGGTGAGAGTATTCAGTCAAAAGGAAAGAAACAAAAGGTTCATAAGGAACATGAGGGCATTGAACAAAGACTAAACCAAGACCTTATTGATCAGCTACCTGGTTTAGGGCCTAAAGCCAAAAGGTCTACACAACTAAGGGCATAAGTTGATAAACTAGATGATAAATGCAAGTTCATAGGTGATGTCTAGACTATCGTAAGGGGGTATGAACTATTCAACTTTCACTATCATAGGAGAAACCATTTTGAACCAATTTGTAATCCATGGAAGCTGAATGTAGGAAAACTGGTGTGCCCTAATGTTTTTGTAAATGTAGAATTAGTGAAATTGCTTGTTGATTATTATGAGCCAAAATACAAAGCTATTTGTAACCCATCTGGAAAGCCACAGATATATTTGTCTAAAGAAGCGATAGGTGAGGTTTTCAAGTTAGAAGGATTATGTAATGAGGAGATCATTCCTAAAGAATTGGAGAAGGAATTCTCGAGAATGGATACAATTTATAAGGGCTGGAGGTTGCCAATTCACAAGGTCAAACATGGCAGCAAGCCAGATCCTCTGCAAGATAGTGAGGGGCCTCCTTATCATGTGGACTTGTTTGAGCCCTATATGAAGTACACCTATTTTTCAGTGTGTCAGGTGTTGGGAATGGATGCCCCAGAATTCATGTCAATTTTTCCAATGATCATCACAGCAGATATCCAGTATCACAACTCCAGGCCATTTGACTATGCCTCATACATTTTTAAGGGGCTTGATTCAGGATTGATGGCTATCAAAGGTGGAGCTTCTATTATTCATCTCAGGCACTATTCATTGTTGATGCACTTGGTACTATATTTTGGACAAGAGTTGGGAGTGTGGCCTCTAGAGATAAGAATTTATCAAATTGGTAAGGAGGGTGAAGCATTACCTGTTCAATTGTGGACTCCTATCTGGGACAACAGGTTTGCTAATTCTAGTTTCATTCATTTTGAGGAATATTTTGTAAAAAATTTGTATAAACTGTATCAGTATCCTTTTAATTATTCATTGACAAATGAGATTAAGAGATTCCTTCAGCCAAAAGACTTCAATGGGCCAATTGATCATAACTGGGGAGATTGGTATTGTTTGGAGGGAGCTACAATTATCAAAGTCTATGGGTTCGAAGATGCCCCTTTCATTTTTCCAAAGATAGTTCCAAACAAAGTTGCATAGTTAGAGGCTGTCAGGCAGATGGATTATTGTAGTGTAATGCATTTTAGCTCTTTTGGGAAGCAGGATTTTATGCCTAGTACATTGTCTTTTGGTGACTTCACTGTGTTGGCCAAGGAAGGATACAATTCAATTCTTGATAGATTGTTACATTATAATATGAAGAGAGGACCACCCAGAAAGGATTTTGATCCAGAGGGATACATAAATTCTGCTAAGATGAAGATAAACTTTGGAGGGTATCAGCATGTACCCTATCCTTTTGATGATATGATAAGGAATTTGGATGAAGATGAAGCTGAGATAGTAGCTAAGAGATATAACCAAGGGCTATTGGAGGTAGAGATACTGTCTTCTTGAGATGAGGAAACACTAATGGATAATGTGCCACAGGGCAGAACATAAAAGTGTCTAGGTTGAGAACACAACATTATGTTTGCCCGACTAGAGAACAGAGTATTGAAAGTGGTGATGTAGATGCAAGGCACATGGAATATAGATCATTTGTCTCAGATGATGAGTTTATAAATTCCCCAAAGTTCAAGGCATTCTTGTACAAGCAGAAGGGGAAGGAAATAAGAGAAAAAGTTGATGATGTCACTTCAAGAAATGAGGAACAATTGTTGAGCCAATTAAGAAAGTGTGTGGACGATGAAATGACAAATATGACCCCTGAAAAAGGGAGGAAAATGTTATAAAGTGCTGGTGTCATGATCTTTCCTAGACTTTATTTGAATACTGCAATGGTTTTTGATAGTTTCTTAAGAGATAGCAATGCTACACATAAGCTTGACAAAGAAAGTGTAACAGAGGTGTATGCTGGATCCAAGTACAATACTAATGAAGGATCATTGATGATTTGGGCCTTATACCCACCCCACAAGAAATCAGTGGTAATTGACATAGAGAAGGAATTTGGCCATGTCATGACCCTAAAAGTTGGAGAGGCTGATCCTGTAGCTACTGCAGAAATTGGGGTAAATATTGCAAAATTAAATAAAGCACAGATCCAAATGTTGATCAAAGAAAGAGAAATGTATAAGAAAAATAATGAAAGAATGTTAAGAAAGAAATGAGAGACTGAAGAACTTGGTTGGTATTTCAATGGGGCCAACCAAAATGCTCACTCAAGGAGAAAGTTCTTAGGCAAAAGATCACTAGGTAGGATCAAGTTCTTATTCTGAGGGAAAGCATGATGCAATTGCAGTAATTGTCAAAAAGAGGCAGGGTAATTTGACATCTTGGTTAAATAAATTATGGGGAAAGTACTCTCATACCCTTGTTGCATTAAAGGAGCACACAAGGATGGATGGAAGAATCATGGAGAAGTTTCATGAACTAGCTCAAAGTGATGTTTCTAACAATGCAACACTTGAAGCTGCAAATCATATTATCAATCGTCATCAAAACTTCTATGTTGAATTATAGGGGGATGAGCAGGGGTTGATGGATGTTTCCAAGAGGATAGTGATTACATTCTCTGATGACAAAGGGGAATTGAAGGAGGCCACCAAATGGAAGAATGAATGTGAATCAATATTGAATGAAGTCTTGAGGATAGCCTCTACAGAAGATACAACACTGGAGAAAGTGAGCGAGCGGAATGAGGAGATGATTAAGATGGAAATCACAATCCAGAACGCAGTTGGAGATGCCGACACATACGAGCACCGAGATTATTTGGATCATCTCGCTAAAACTCACTTATGGCTAAACAGAGCCTAATTATACGTTAAACTATTTTGTTATATAAACATATGGTTACCAAAAAGACGCGTCCTTTCATGTATGCGATGTATAAATATCCATTTCAAATTTCAAAATAGACAATAGAAGTAGTAGAATATAATAGGATATAATAGATACAGTTCAAAAGAATGTTTCGCCAAAATGAGACTATGTTGCATGTATAAAATCATGGAGATATCAATGAAAATCTTTTGATATGGTGCAGTTATTTTTGGTTTCAGTTGTTTATTGTGTTCATTGAAAGTATTATTGAAGTTGTCTCCAATGCGATGTTCTCTGATTGTTTAAATTGGTGTAACGAGTTTACCTCTATTTTTTCAGTGCACATTTTCTATCGCTATATGATCAATTGATTGGTTCTTTCCAATAAAGATTAAACCCTCTAAGTTGATCACAGTAATTAGAAAATATCAATTGGATCACTAAGAAGAACTCGATAATCATAACCTTGCATGTTTATATAAGCTATAAACCAATCGTATGCTAAACAGCTTGAATTCTTGCTAGAACAGAGTACTTGTCTCAGATTTCTTTTGACTCTGCATACCCTATAAGGCACTAGTCTCACCATTTTCATCATTCAGTCTTATTCATATTTTTTACATCTGTTAACTGAGCATATTAGGATTTAGTCTTCAATTTTAGTATACAATTTATACCAAATTTGATCCATTTTTTCCACTTCCATCTGCCATCATGGATAAATCACTGCAAGAGAGAAGATCAAAAGTTAATTCTACTTCATCCATTTTAGGTACACCCGCCTAGGTCCTGCAACTCCTGAAGAGTAGAAGGTTTGATCCATTCAAACCTTGTTCTGTTACCCTAAAACATATCAAGAGATTGGCAGCCTCTTGAGGTATCCTTACCTGCATTTTTGAAAGCTAACAGAACAAATCAAAGAAATCCAAAAATATGAAAATCCAAAAAAATTAGAAAAATGATTGAAAATAATAAAGAGAAAAATCATCCTCTAGTTAAAACCACTATGGAGGCGCTTTGGGCAAGACCATGGTGAAAACTTGGAAAACAGGTGTCATGAGTAGAATCAAGCATCTGCATGCACTATTGCAAGTGGAAGCATCTCATCCCATCCATAATAAATCCAAAATTTCATCCATCTTATCCATAATAAATCCATTCATCCATGAACCATTTATCCAATCCATTCACATATATATCTGCATCCATCATCTTAGTTATGTTGATCTTGATGAAATTTGGGTGCACACTTTATGCTTGCTTATGGTAAACATCTTGACATGGGTCATTTTCATTGAGCTTATCCTATGAATCATTATACAAGCCATGAAGCATTATTCAATGAGCTTTCTTGATCCAAACACCTTATCTTATTGCAAGATAATTCATGTTCACCCTTCCATACACCTATCCGAGCATCCACCCATGGAAGTCCGTACATTGCTAGACATTGGGGGTAGATATTTACATCTTGCTTTGAAAATAAATATTGATCTATATCCTTCACCTTATATGGTGATCCGAACATTGGAAAATGTGAAACCAAATTGGTCAAAGCATTTGTGATCCAAAATCCAAATCACTAGCCCATGGCATATTTTGACGAACAAACATCCCTTATCAAGCTTCATATTTCATTGAAAATCAATCCAAATAATCACTATCAATCACATCTAGTTTGCACATCAACATCACATCTAATCATTTGAAACAAATTTTCTTCCAAATCAAGCTTCATCAATCCTAATCAATCGAATCTAATCAATCCATAATCTTGGGATATCATTGTATTTCTTAACACTATCCTTGCATTATTGTACATCTTCAACTATGTTATCATCATCAATCCTAATCAATCAATCATTACGTTGTTGTGCATCCTCAACAATGTCATCATCATCAATCCTGATCAATCAAATCCTTGCATTGTTGTGTATCTTCAACAATGTTATCATCATCATCAATCCATCGATCCAATCAATCAACCTTAGCTTGGTTTTGAACAAAATCCTAAACAAAGCACTGATATCACCACACATGTCCATATCCAAATCGTCAAAATCATGCAAAAAATCCAAAAACATCCAAAACACACAAAATCTAAAAACATTCATAAAATCTCAGAAAACCCCAAAACATTGGAAAATTCAAAAATCAAAACGTTTGAAAAATCTTCAAAATACCAAAAATAGCCTCAAAACATTCCAAAAATGTCAAAAACATCCAAATATTTGAAAAAATCCATCCATCTCATCTTGCTTGCACCCGCAATAATCAATCATCCATAATAAACTAATCGTCACCTTCATCCTTTGGCAAAACAAATAGAAACAACCACAACAATCAGCAAAATCAAGCTTCAATCACAAAATCAAAATTGAAGCAACAAACTGTTAAATGCGAAATCAAACTCTTGATCATTTTCAAACATGGCAATCAACTTTATATCAAAATCCTATCAATCAAATTATCAACCCATCATCATCCTATAAAATTCATGTCCTAGGATATATCGTCCCGACAATGGGCATCATTTTGGATATCACCTTGGATTCTTATCCTATCAAAACAAATCCCTTTGCCTAGAGGTATGAAGAACATTGAATTGTTTGCATACTTGATCTTTTATTTTGATTTATCGTATTGCACTCATTCCAAGGACCTCTCGATGATATCTGAATGAAGGATTTAGAGAGATAGGAATGGGGCAACGATCATTATCCTTTTGTTTGTTGTGCTTGGACGTTCTTGTAAAATAACTTGGCAAATACTTGCTTTGTTAGGTACTTCCTAGCAAGGTTTTCATATGTCAAGTGTGAGCAAGAATAATCCTATCTGTTTGTCAAGTCAAAGTCCATCTCACTAGGTGCAATTCCATCCTAGTTCTTTATACCTCGATGCATCACACCTATGTGTGTTATCAAACATAAGGTAAGTAGCCCTTTTAAAGTCCCAATCCTTGATAAGTGAATCATTTTCACCATCCATCTATCATCATCATTTCTCGTTATCATCTCTCATAAAGTTGGCCTATTGGATCCTCTTATCATCACCTGATGTCTTCTTTTCCGTACTAACATCACGTCATGAATAGTTAATCATAATCACCAATGCTTCCATCATGCATCCATCCTACATCGACAAATCGTTAACATGCCACATATCATTCATACCATAATAGGAAACAACAATCATTTCACATGCATTGCATTTGCATCATCATCATAATATAGATCTATTAGTCTAAGCATCTCATAAATCATCCATTGCATAATCATAGCATATCACGTCATCAATCTCATCCATCTCACATCATATCATCATTTAAGTTGTTTAGGATAATATAGATTTTTTATTCTAATCATCTTAAAATCATCTCATTTGCATCATCATCCATAACCATCCATTTTGAACCTCTTTATTGTGAGATCGACCCTCAAATAGAATATTTTTGCTCAATCTCTTGAGGGGACAATGTACTAGTGTACTTCTTTCCGCTGGGGCATCCAAAAAAATCATAAATTTTTTGAATTTTGATCGTGGAAAGTTTATTCTTTGAACCAACACAACAAGTACTTTGCTTCAAAGAGGGGCAAAATGTAGACACGCAAAATTGACATCATGCATAATCATATTCCATTCATCAAATAAATCATTTTTATTTGGTCAATATTCTAAAGTCATCAATTCAAATTAAATAAATCAACTTGATCCTAACATCACCCTCCTTGATTAAATAAATCAAACATTTATTTAATTAATTTTGAAATCACCTTTTTGATTTAAATAAATCAAAGAAATCAAGTCAAATGGGTCAAAGCATCTAATCATCACCTAAGCTAATCTAATCCTGATCTACCTAATCTAATCACCCATCACATCCTCTAGCTTTTCCCACTTGCACCAATAAATCATTTTAATTCATTTATAAAATTAGTATTTTCCATCAACATGGCATCTTTGAGGAATATTCTCTCAAGTTTGAATTCAAATGAAAGTGGACATGTACATCCAAAAAAGCATTTATGAGCTCTTACATGGCTCTTACATGTCCCTTGCACAAGTCAAACTCAGCATTTACTCTCAAATTCAAATTTGAAATCTCCCTCTCTTTGGAACAATCCCCAAATCTTGCACAATCCTCAACCACTCACAAGTTGACAAGTGGCCTCTTTTCATTGGCTTGTTTTTTATCCCACATTACTCTCTTATTGGCATTCTTCCAATTTGAAAATCTTTAAATAGAGGGTTGATTATTTATCAAATCCATCCACAATCCTCATGCAAGGTCACTCTCTTCAATTGAGAACTGATCTTGTCCATTTCACTCCACAACTCCACAATCTCAAGCACAAATGCACCATTGGCATTTGAATCCACATCATCTTAGATTTTCATATCATTCTTCATAGCATTTTCATCATGGAGCTTCAGAAAGGATTGGGAAAGGGCTTCATTCCATATAAGCACCAATCCACTATAAGATGCTAGTTTGATTATTAGAATGATATTTTTCTATGTTTTTCTTCTTTTGCATTATTCTTGTGATCAGATGAATCTTATAGGGAATATTTTGTTTGCTTTGGTTTAATAACAATGCTAAGGGATTTTTTTTTGAGCTAATGCAGATTTAAGGTTCATACAAGAACTTCCCTGTGGGTCATCATCCCTCCGTCGTCATCTATAGGAACTTCCTTGTGGGTCATCCTCCCTCAATTGCCATCCACGAGAACTTCCTTGTGGGTTTCCATCTATCGTTCATCATATGTCATCCATAGTTCTACCCTTGCAGAAGGTCATCCATCATTCACTATCTGTTGTCCTTCCACCCTATGGCACCCGCACCCCTGAACTAGCATGTATGTTTATGGTCCCAAATTTGCTCCAAATATGAATATTATGATCTTTTAATGATGCATGGGTGGATCTAACAAGAATTTTTCAGGAATTGACTAACATTTTCCTTGATTTATGTATGAAATCACTTACTACACTTCATGTATGCAGGACTCATGGAACCTACCGTGGGTCTATCGGGGAGGCCCATTGAGAAAGTTGAACAAGGAAAAGCACAGTGCTCCTCTCACCATTCATTTTGAGCTCACCTTTCCTCGTAGCACCCATCAATAGAGCTATCATTAGAAGGAGGCTTAGATAAGGAATTCAGTCACAAAACTACAGAGGGTGACCTTTAAAAGAACAAGGAGTTGTTTTATTTTCCACCAAATGATGATGATTGTCAAGAGTTGTCCATCCAAATCAGGAGCAACATATCTACTTGTCAGAAACACCAACTGGAAAAAAGGATGCACTTAATTGATTGAAGGATACTATAGATACAACAACAAAAAGACAAATTTTGAACACTTTCAGCTATAGCAAAAGGGCAACTAGCTGGAAGATAAAATTGCTACAATGACTTGCCACTAAAGGAAGAAATAGGGAAAAGACAAAAGTTGTATTTTAAATTGCTATATAATGGGGTGTAGGTGAAACCCTAACTTGTAATGAATCTGAGCCACATAATGCAAATCAATCCTATCCATTCATTTGGGCTTTGGAAAACTATAAACAGGGGCTTGCTCCTCATTTTTAAATGGTTGGAGAGCTGGTGTAAAGGGAATTTGCAGCAATAAAAAATAGTATTGCATGATTTTATGGATGATTTCTTTGAGTTTTCTCATCTTGCATGCATGGTTCTACTTCCATGATACTTTTAGTTTGTAGATTCTTGAATGGTTGTGATAATGTTGTTTACTGTTGTAGTATTTTATGAATTTCTAGCTCGTGCTTTTTATGATTTTTTTATGATGAATCACTTTGTAAAGCTAGTATGAGCTATTGGACATTGTTGCAACTAGCTTCTATTGTATGTTCATGAAGTGAATGTGCAATCTGAAAATCTGTAGTCCTTAGAAGATTGCACTAGTTTTGTGTAGTTGTAGGTTCCCTTGGTCAAACAAAACTTAGTTTAAGAAGTTTTTCTACTATAGCAGCCTCCATTGTTACTGTACGAACCCCAATCCTAGTACCTGCAAAAAACCATGAATAAACAAGTTAAACAAGAGATTTTAAGCTAAAACAAGGATTCCACATGAAATCCATTTACAACTTCGAAATAGGAGAGAAAAAAACAAAGAAAACAATGAAACAAAGAAATATTGATTCAATCCTAATTTAAATGTGCAAACTCATGTTCCCATGGGGGAATTGGTGCCAATTTGATGTGAAAATTGGCCATTTCCCAATTCCTAAGATGAAAAATTGATATATTGATGGAGATTGATCCACTTTGATGGTGAATAATGAGAGCTCCAAGCCAAAATCTGCAAAAACCTAGCTAAGAACTCAAGATTGATGGATGAATATGGCTAAATATTTTAGCATAATAACTTTGCATAATTTGTGGATGATAAAATGAGGATATGAGATCTTTATTTATAGAATGACAAGATGGATGAATGTCCAAATTTGAGCAATGTGGGACTAACATTCATCCAATGGCATGATGCCACTTGTCAATTTATGAATGGATGGAGGATGTGCATCATTTCGGGAATGTGCCAATAAATGCATATTTTTGAATTTCAAATTTGTTGAAATGACTTGCAAGAGGGAAGGGAAATTGCAATAAATGCCACTTGGCTCAAGGAAAAGGACATGTAAGATGAAGTTATTGCCTTGTTGGATGTACATGTTGACTTGGAATTTTTGAATTCAAATTTGAGAGAATATTCCAAAAGATGCCTTGTGAGGAAAATAGAGATTTAATAAATGAATTAAATCTATTTTCATGTGTAACTTTCAAAATCTAGACAATGGGACATGAGCTGAGATTAAATTAATCAAGGGTTAATTAATTTAATGAGATATGTTAGATGATGTGACCTATTTTTTATTTTAGACTGCAGGAATCGAGTAGCACAACCCCATATAAACTGCAGTGCGCCTGGTAAACTTTTTAACATGACTGGTGGTGTTGGCACAACACACCCTCTGGTACCACGGGGGTGGGGGAGACTAGACCTCATGACCAACCTCCTGCAACAGGAAAGATTTAGCCAACCGAGCTAGGGCCCCAACCCGATGATGTGACCTATTTGACTCAAATTTATGGATTTATTTAGAGGAATATGATAAATGATTAATTAAATAAGGATTTTGATTTATTGAATTAAAAGATATGGTGTTAGCTTAAATCAAATAAGGTTTTAATTTATTGAATTTAATGGATAGACTTTAGAGATTTAATCAAATAAAATTAATTATTTAATTAAATAGGGATAATTAGATCAGAAGGATTGATTTAATTAACAAAAGAGGTGACTTAATTAGATAAAATGATTTATTTAATTAAGAGAAAGAAATTGTTGAATTTAATTAGATAAGGAGATTTGACTAACTGGTTAGACCGAGGTATGATTCTGGAAGAAATGATGTTAGTAGTCGGGATCAAGTGTACAATGTCAATCGGTATATTTTACGTGTCTACAGTTACTATTCATTCATAGCTTAGATTTAGAACAACTTTCTTAACCCTTTCCCTTATGCTATTTCTTTTAGTTCTTTGTTAGAGTAGGATCTAAAGTATCACCATGAAGCTAAATCAGATGAACTTGGTCAGTTTCAACTTGTTGTTTTGAGTGGGAAGCCACTGTTCATTCACTTCTAGCACTTTGAAAATCCACTTGCAGACCCAACTTCCCATGCTTTGTAACTCATTTGTAAGACAGCCTAGTGATTACCAACAAAACACATTAACCAATTGAGATATTCCAAGCATTATCATGAATTGACATTTGAAACCTTGGATAGTTTTCTGCAATTTACTTGTAGGAGATTGTCTTTCAACAGAGGTAATGCACCTATGCATTACCTATGTTAAGAAGGTGCAAAAACACCCATCAACAAAACTGGTGCTAGAAGGAGCACATGGCATGTTGAGGCTACAAAGCTGAAAATTGGAAGTGGAAAAGAGCACTTTCAGGTAAAAATATGAGATAAAGAGATCTCATTACATGCTAGAAAGTTAAAATCAAAATTTTTTGAAGGAAAACAAGAGTTGAGTAGAGATGGAACAACTTTTGGAAATCAACATCACTCAGCTACATGCAAATTTACATAGGGGATTGAGGAGACCATTATAGCAATTTGCATTAGTAGACAAGTGTAGAATCCATTGCACTTGTAGACACGACAAATTGGGATGTCTAATATTCTTGGAGAGAATTACAAGATTCTTGCAAGGAGATATTCCCTTTTGGGAAATTTATCAGCCCTTTTCTCTTGTTGACCCAGAAGAGGAAATGATTAGCATGGAAACCAAGGATTTTAAAGAGTTGATTCAAGAACACTTGGGTAGCAAGGATGGACTAAGATTGGAAGAGGTGCTGATGTCTAGCTGGTGCAGATTCCATAATGCCCCCCATTCAGAATTTACTTGTTCATCATGTGCAACCATTATCACTCAAGTCAAGGACAGTTTGAACAAGTCAGAGTAGCCATCTCTCAATAAAGTGGACTCGTCTCATGAGGTGGGAGAGCTATCAAAATTTGGAGGTCAGCACATTCAAGATGAACCAAGAAATTTGACACAAGTTAATGCTAGGACAACAAACATAGAGACTGAAAACCAAGAGGAAGGAGTTGAGTTCCTTGGGGCAGCAAATAGCCTTGATGAAAACCCAGCTAGAAAGGAATCAAAATCTTTTCCTCCATCAATAAAGAATAGTCCCCCACTCTAGAAGAGGATCCATTGGCGATTAAAGATGAATTGAAAAAGTTTGTAGCAACATATATGTCAGGACAACCAATGTACATGCTACAGATCAGAAAGAGGAAAAGGCCAATTTTTTGGGGGCAGTAGAAAATGATGATGAAAACATAAGTGGAATAAGATTGGAGGACCTCTCCTACGTAAATGATAGTGATCAAGCACATGAAAATGAAGATTTGGAGGAGTGGGAACAATCAAAAATCATGATTTTTTACTATCAAAATTCCTTCACAAGTGATGATGAGGACCCAGTAGTGGAAAGTTACAACGAACTTGTCTCAAGACTAGCAAGGGACCAGTCAGAACTCAGACATCAAGTGGATTTGGAGATGTAGTTATTACCAAATTGGTGTGGACTCCATGATTCATCACAATCGGGTTTCACATGTGAAATGTGTCTAGAGGCCATTGGACAAGTCAAGGAATAAGTGGGGAAGCCAAATACACTGCCTCTTGCAATTTCTTTAAGAGATGAACCAGAGGAGCAAGAGTTGGAACCAAGTGATAATTTAGTTGAAGGAAGCCCTCATGAGGATGTTGGGATAGAAATAGAGGAAGGACAACATAATCAGACACCAAGAACCTTTCCCTCTTGAAGAACACTTGTACGTGATGGATGATAAACTTTATGTAGGACTTTCAGAGGTGGATCACTCATCATTCATTGACCCTCTTGATGGACTAGTGTCTCTTGTTGTTTTCTTCCCACTTGGAATCATGCCACAAAGGTGTAGCAACACCAACGAGTATATTTCAGAAGAGGGTGGTGATGAAGATATATCACTTGAACCTCTCGATGGTGATACATTAGAGTTTCCAAAATGGGAAAGGAAATACTTCTCCATCTACAATGATAGTGAACAAGAGGAGACAATTGAATGTCATGGTGAGATACATGAACTACAAGAAGAAGAAGAAGACAAAGGTGAGGTTGTTTTGATGACTCCCAAAAAGTATGACATGTTTGGTCAATTACAAGATGCAACTGAGGGTCCTTCTTCCTTGACTACTGTTTGGTCAATCAAGTGGAGCCATGGACGACGGAATATCAACATGATGAAATGTTTCTCCTCAAGGAATAGTTGGCAAGGGTTGCATATCCCACATAAGGCTTGCAAGAGGTGTTCATTGTCCCATCCTCCCAACCCTATACAAGCACAAGACCAGGAATTTTGCACCACTCAGTGACCCCACCCAAGGTAGTCAAAAAAATGACCGACAATGCAGTGCTCGCTCCTGACTGTCAAATGCTACCACCTTCACATAATGAAATCCAAGTTCTTTTCTTTTTCTTGTGAATGCTCATAACTGCATTTATCATTTTTATTATGGGAATGAGGGGAGACGAACATGTTTATGGATTAACCATAGGTTTAACAAATCACCTCAATTATTGTTTTTTCCTGAATATGTGACTGAATTTGACTAGTGTAATGTTGATCTTTATTTTTCTAAACATAAGGATAATAAATCTTTTGGCTTAGAATTGTAACAATCACCCATCTGATTATGCATGCATTGTGAAACCCAACAAGTGTTAACATCAGTTTGCCTTGCCTAAACATAGTGCTTTGTAAATATCTTTGTACATAGTTTTTTTTGAGTAGTGTAGGTTTCATGTACATATTTTGGTTTCATGTATAGGGTCCCACTTTCCTACTTTTGCTAGAGTAGTTGGTTTGTCGTAGAATAGGTTTCTTTAGAGTAATTTGTTTATTGTTTGATTTTGATTTCCTGCTCTGGTTAGTTTAGGTTGTTGTTTTCTATTTTCTTTCCATTTTTCTTTGGGTCCCTCTGCTTTTAGTTGGGCACATTCATGTGCATGATAACCTTATTTATTGCATGGAGGTTGTTCTATATATTTCTTCGATAAAATTTAATCAAGTTTTTAGAGTGGATGGTGAAGGTATTCTATTAGTGTCAAGTGACCTAGATGTTTGGTTTGAAGAGAATAAGTTGTTGGTTGGTCTGCTCCTGATGTATTCTAAAATCTTACATCTCTTACAAAATTTAAGAATCTAGAGGTCACTGTAGGTCCTCTTGCAAAGTCCAGTTAAGTGAAAAATCTAAAATTTCGCTTCAACACCATTGTGATTCTAAGCCCTGAGCACGAGATTTATTGCTTACGAGTTGAAATGAAATGAATTGAAAAGAGACAATCAAAAGAAAGAAGTGTTAATAATTTTTTGCCTCAGCTCAATTGGTAGAGCTGGCTGAAAGTTATTTTATCATAAGGTGGAATTGCAGTTTAAGTTCAAATGTTGTTTCGCATTATTATCATTATTCATTGAGTAATGGTTATATTTTTTAAAGAAGAAATAGAGTTTTCATAATGCCATTCAGATGTTCCAGAAATGACAGAAATATAGAATTAAACAAATGAGCAAAATAGCATTTCATATGCTTTCTTTTATTTCATGAAAAAACTCATATTTTACAAGGCTTCATTTGATTTCAACAATTAGAATGATATTACAACATTTGTATTTAAATGAATTATCTTTTCAAATGAAAAGAAAGAATGGAAATCAAATATCCACACAATCTGTGGATGTAACTGTCACAGTGTATAACTAATAGCACACTATACTACTAAAGATGTGGAAAAGAAATAACATAAGTAAACAACATAATCATCATTGCCTATTTTGGCTGATGGTTGACGATGATGGTGCACTTTTGTATTCGTAGGCTCCATCGACCTGTAAGAGAAAAGAGGGGTGTCAGTGGCTCCAATTATGATGTAACCTATATGAGGCACCCATAATACTACAGCTTACTATTAATTATGCATTGAAATAATCAATCAAGTATGGAAGAAATGAGATGAAGGAGAGACAACAATATCATGATCATCATATTCTATTTTTAATGCTAACATTGTTTGCTTCCTTGTGCAGGTATAGGTAAAATCACGACATTGAACATTATTCAAAGAACAAGCATGTGGAGGAAAATAGGATCCCACAAGGGTAGAGCTCAACATGCTGCCCTATTCATTAAATGGGTTGATTTACAAGTACATCATCATGTTCATCAAGTGAAATGAAATACAACTAAAGGAGTAAAAGCATAGTTATCCATCGAGTAACTAAACCAACTATGCATTCATTATGATCAGGTTATACTTTCTGAAGGCTACAGGTGAACTGTGAGTTTAGTTCACTAAATGAATTCAACTGAGTACATTTACATAAAATATTGTTGTTCAAGGATAGTGAACAGGCATATATTATGCCCTAATGAAGAGTTTTGTTATGATTTTCATCATGAAAGAAAGCAGATTTTGAAGGTAGTATAATAAGTGAAACATAAAAATGCATGAAGAGTACCATGTTGCTCAGGAGTACAAAAGACAAAAAGTGTATTCAAGTATTAAATGAATCACCAGTTCTAGTTGATTGATAATTTGATACAGAATCAAGAATCACGAGATTAAATGATAACAGTTTATGAGTAGTTATCTATGTAAGGAAACATGTGAGCTCTCATTGAAAGCAGTGTGCAGGAGCAAACAACTCATTCCGGATGTGGAAATATTTCAAGTAGAATCATGTATTAGTGTTTAGCTGAAGACAACAATCAAAAGTATGATATGCATTCAAAATTGTCTTTAGTGAGTTACAAGAGAAATCTTTTGAATGCAGATGTGTATGGTGTTACAATGTTCCAATTTAAAGCCTCTACATAAAGTCCAAGAGTAGAAAGAAAAATTTGTGTGATAGAGTTAAGGAATCCAAGGGAGCAATGCAGTGTGCATAGTTTCAACAAGCATTTTAACTCATAAAAGTAATTTTCAATTTTTCAGAATGAACAAATTATACTTTGAGTAAGTGATCTATAGATTTAAATCTAAAAGGAGTTTTTGTTTGTAAGGAAGAGTTCAGGGTCAATGACATTTAAAAGTGTAAAAAGGGAAACAAAAGAATATCTAGTTTTTTAAATGCAATACAAACAGTATGTGTTCAGAGTATTACATACCCAGTACAAGATCTGGTTCAAGATTAGAATTTATACAACATGTCCATAAGGAAGGCCGAGAAGTAAAATACCATGTGAATCAGACTTTCAGCATTTTTAATTTACCCAATTGTATGTGGTTCTTCTGAGCAGTAAGTTAGAAATAAAAGACATTTTGAGACAATCTTCTAGGAACAATTTTCTTTATATTAAGGAAGCCTATGGTGGAGTTTGAAATATAGTCACAAAATATCAAAGAGTATCACTAGCTATTATGGGTCAAGTTATAAATTAAATGCAAAGTGAATATTTGATACCCATTTTCAGGGTTCGAGCTTCAAAATATAGAGGGTTCAATTACAGTGATAACCCATGTAAAGAGAATGCAAGAAAATAGAAAACACAAGTTTCCTAAGGTGAGTCGAGCATCAGAAGAAGGGAAATACAGTTTTCTTCATAAACATACAAATACCCATGTTTCAGGAGTCCGAAATAGAACCATCATTTATTTTGGGTTGAGCTCA
>VDFB02168250.1:0-34916 GCA_007258455.2 Sequoia sempervirens
GAATCCTTTTGTCCAACCTTCTCATGGTTCCCAAGCACTTTCCATAATCTTCTAGTCCCCAACGATGGTTTCCAAGCACTTTCCATAATCTTCTAGTCACACAAGCCACAAGCACGCTCACACCAATGATGGAATAGACACACAACATGCAAGAGTCACTCAACATCAACATATAAAGATAAGGTACAACTTTTCTTTAGGCACAACTCTAAAGGTTACAAGGACTAGATCATAGAGAGGGGGTAAGGAGTGTCATCACAATAGCCTAGGATACCAACTAAATGAAACTAATTACACCTCTCACAAGAGATGAGGTTACTCAATCTACAAGACCTAGGGCTCCTCAAGCAGTCATGTCTTCCACATGCATACCAATCCTATACGAGTGTTGCAAGTATGTTGTAGGCATCATTATCTTAGTTCATTTTAATTACCCATGCAAATTTAATTATCATTTGGTTAAGAGACTTCTACATGAGATATCCTCGAGCCACTTTGAGCCTTGGAAAGCATCAAAAACCACTCCAATACTTCTAACACCTACAACCTAGATTCATAACTGACAACAATTAAGTGTGGCATGAAAAACAAGGCAAGAACTTAGCTCAACAAAAAAATTAACATAATCTTAAAATGTTTGTCTTAAAAAACCATGGAGGACTTGTCAATTCCCTCATTCCAAAACATCTGAAATCACACTGAAAATTCAATTTTTATCTAATTATTTTCAACACAAACCAAGAAATTTTCAAAAACTCCATCAATGAGACCTTCAATTTCTAATTTTCTCAAATTCATTTTTTTTAAATAGAAAGTGCCCTTTGACTCTAAATATGAACAACTACGTTATGAAGTCAGTTTTGATTTCCATGCACTTTGAAATTTTTGGGCATTATGAGAACACAAAATGACACAAAATGTAAAATTTTAAATTACAATTTAATTCTACTATGTTTGCACAAATTGAATCCTATTGGGGAAGGCATACATCCCCTTAAAAGTGTGCACGGAATTCAAAAGGAAAAGAAAAAAAACAAAATGAGATGAAATGAAAGGTTTACCTCAACTTTGGAAGCACATCAAAACAATGAAAAGCTTACAATTTTTCCAATTTGGAGAGGTGGAGATCACACACACAATCACAATCTTTTTCCTATCCCAATCAATCCAACTCCCAAGCCTTTCCAACTCCCATGAGCACAATTTTCCCCAAAATTCAAATTTACCATGGAGGGGGTTTTTGAAAGCATTTCCTTCCAAGATGAAAATAGTGCAAAAATGACTTAAGCCTTTTCCTTTTGTTCTATATTTTTGTTGTATTTCATTTTTATTTATTTTTTTCACTTCAATTTTTTTCTTAATTGTTTCTCTACTGAGCAATTGATTCAAATGAACATTCAACCTTATTTTATTGCCACTTTTAAATAATGATTCGATCAAATATATACAATCCTATCTAATAAGATATTCCCAACATAATTAAATTACCCTTATTTTTCCCAATTTCACATAAATAAAACATTAGATAAAAATGCAACATTTTTAACTCATTGAACTCTATTTACGACCAACAAGTAAATTAAACAACCATTTAATTCGTGCATATATTGGTAATTCACAAAAATAACAGACTTCAAAATCACATTTGATTTGGATATGGATTAGCATAGATCGAACACAACACATCTCATACTTGAATTGAGTACGATTGAGTATTACAATGAAATGGCCCAACATGACATCTTCAAAATAACCATCATTGGGGAAATAACTCAGATCTATGTAATTAAGAGGAGAAATAACCCTCTACCTATATCCACTAAATACACATGTCAAGTGTGCATGTTCAACATATAACAACCAGAGCATTGCATAATCACCCAATGAGGTACATCATACAAATGTACATAAGTGCATCCTCATGTAATATAATCATGATAACATTTAATCACAACGTGAATAGTACTACACATTTCCATTAACTAAAACATTACAATAAACCAAACATATAAGCATCAGATATGCATCTCAAGCATATAGAACACCAACAATTGTCGAGAAACCTCATTTCAAAATATGTGGGTGGTCCCAACACACCATACAAAGCAAGAATAGAAACCACAACCAAAGCTAACAAGCATAAGCGTGGTGTATGCATTTCTTGTACATAATCGAAAAAATAATGTCAAGATCAAGACATCTCCAAGCTGCAAAAGGGAAGGGCATTAAAGTGTTCCTACAAAACATTGCACCTTCAAAGATTTACCACATTTGAATGATGAAATAAAACTCATTTTGATACTAGAGCCTATCATGGATTCTTGGGAGAGAAAATTGAACAAAACCATTTAGACTATTTGGTGTGATGGAAAGATCCAATAGTTAGAGATGCTAAATGGTAAGGAGCCAACATTTCAAAGCATCCAAAATTGAATTGTTGAAGAGCAAGCAATTTTGGAAAGGGTAGACTACATGTTCCCTTTTTCAATAAGTTCCCATAATGTTTTGTAACCTCATTTCTCATTTCCGATGGACTCAAGAAAATAATGAGGAAAATTATATTATAACCTTTAAATGAGATGATTTTTATGTCTTCATAAAGTGAACAAAGTGATATTATAAAGTAGAGCCTTTGTAATAAAATATTTTTCTAAAGCAGATGCCTGAAGTGGGGGTCTTTGAAATTAAAACAAAACCTTCTTAAAATCCTTTAAGTGGCATTGGAAGAGGCATTTTGAGAATTTGAAGACTTCTTTTTGAAGAGAAAAGTTGGACAATCAAAGGTCTATAAGAAAGTCTTCTTTTTCTTTTCTTTTTTTTGTTAAAGGTTGTATGTATATTATTCCACTCCCTCAAATAGATTGGATATCATGTTCATCTATCATTAGAGATTGGTGGACGAAAGCTCCTGATTTCCATCACTAGATTAGTGGACAGAACACCCTGATTCAGAATTGTGCAATCCCATTCAAAGATTGTAATTGAGTTCATTTTTGGCAAAAAAAAAAATTGTTTGACAGCTAGCATAGAACCAACTTCCACAATAATTGGGCAGCTTTCATATCACCATATTTCTGAGTTTGAGGGAGCTTCTGTCAACTCCAACTTGCAAGTTTTTGGCAACTATTACAGTGCCATATATGTTAGCTTTGGGAAGCTAACTCGGTACCATTCTTGCAGGCTTTGGGCAGCTATTCAGTGTCATTCTTGCAGACTTTGGATGGCTAGGACAATCGCATTTGTTGTTTATTCTGAAAATTTTGATAACGATTTGCAATTCCAGATTCGTTCCTTTGGTGATAATTCATTGAATAAATGATAAATTGCATGGCCTACTATGTTATTTGCTTTACAAGGGTTTGTATTTAATTGCTGCAAATACATCTAAATTTTGGAAATCTAATATTCATTTCAATAATCTTAATTTGTGAGAAAAAGATCAATTACAAAGTATCGAAATTTGTGAAGTGAGATTTCTTATCAAATATTACTTAATATTCCATTTGGAGATATTGCAAATGATATAACTAATATTATGTTTACATTAAATATTTATTAAATACTTTGATGTTCAAATGATCGTCAAATTTAAGATAGTAAATAGAACTTCAGAAACTCACGACATGATGCTCTTCTATGCCACTATAAAACGTCTCTCAGCGCAATATAAACACAATAGGAAATATATAACAAAGTAAATTATGATAGTAATAAAAGGGGGGTGCATTGTTTAACCCTGTAATTGAAGGTCGATTATCACAACGGTGGTCATCTTTTCAACTTTACGTATTCAACTATTTCATTTCTAATTTGAATGAAGAACCACCTTATAAACCTTTCTCTATTTTCTGAGATTGTCACCCGTCTTTGTTTGCCTTTCTCTCAATATTGATTTCTCTAAAACACGAAGAGAGTGGCCGCGTAGTTTCACAAATCTTCAATAAAGAAATTATTTTGACTTGATTAACAAATCTCTTACAGATTACACACAAAAACGTATTCTCATATCCAAGCAACTATAAATATCAATGACTTGCATTCAATGGAGTATAATGTGAAAATTACAATAGTCTTGAATTTGGGATATTTTGAATCAGAAAATGATTCATTATGAAAACATCTCAACCCGAATTGAATCATTAAAGGTAATAAAATCTGAAATAACACGGTGGCTTACTTTCAGTTTAAATCCACTCTATACAGCAACTAAAAAAAATCGAGATCCCAAAAGAATCTATTAATATCCATGTTACATTTTTATTTGAATACAGCACATCAAATGCCTCTGTAAGTGATCTCTGTCAACTCTATAACTTGGATAGGCATCATTCATTTCATGCTACATATTGAGAATTCTACTTTCAGCATTCTAAATGAAGGCTGCAAATAATTGGGATTTCTGCTACTCCGGGTAGTTTTTCCTTGCAGGCATCATAGATATTGTTCAGATGCCTCCAAGCCATCCTGTACATGATTAAAGATTATTATTTCGTTGGCAATCTCTGCAACCAATACTAGAGGGACTGACAACATGAAGCGAATTTCTATAAACCCAATGGATCTAGAAACTGGGTATGCAGATGACAAAAGAATTTTGCCTTGAACAAAATACTACAAACAATAGTTCACTTTCTATCAATGTCATTATTTTGAAAGGAAAATAGAAGCCATTGTTACCTGCATGTTGTTTCTTTGATGGCAATACATTTTATATATGCCCAGTTTAGTCCTCATCAGAAGAGTTATCACTATCACCACCCTGCATTTCTTCTACGACATCTGCAGCTGCATCCTGCAAAAGACATTTGCCAATAACCTCAGGTTGGGTTTTATCATCAATATTATTTCATTTTACATCTGTACTTTTTCTTGGTTTCCAATCAACAAATCCACGGAACAAAACTATTTTAGATCTTAAGTATCAATCTGTTGCTTGGAACTGAAACAGCAAATGCATTTCAATGAAGGATAGCCAAAAAGGAAAAGTGGCAGGAAAAGCAACACATGAGCTCACATGGTGTAAAAAGATTCCATACCGGCATTTTATCCCAGTCCTTGAGTTTTGAGCTTGTGAGCATGAAGTCATCACGCAAGGGAGCCCACCTGGGCTCTTTTGGGGCATTGTTCTGTTCATTCTTTGCTTCCTGCTAAGATAAATGTAAGCAATTATAAAATCATGGCATAATTGCCTCTAGGAATTTGTCCACATATACACATAAACAGATAATAGTCAAAAGATGGATCAAAAGAAACGGTGACAACTAGAAAAAGCATGCATGTAAATATGAAGAAAAGATGCTATCTACATGGCAACTGTCCAGCAAAATTACAAAATGCAAACATTTACTGCAAAAGAATATGAGTAGTAAAATATTGTAGAATTGGCTCAACATCAAAGAACGGGATTTAACAATCATAGGTATACACAAAATTTGGGACAACATACAAGAAAGTGATAAACAAAGGAATATGCACCTAGTAGCAATGACCATTACTAACTAAAATTTGAAAGCAAAAAGGTTACAAAATTTGCTTCAGTTTCTTATGCCTGACACTACTGTTTCTATTCCATATGAATATTGTATCTGTGAAGCTCCTGAATTAATGATGCCAGTATTTCCCTCCAGATTAGAGCAGTCAAAGGGGTCTTCCAACTTCGGGACTCTAGTAAAAAATGGTTTTAGCGTTTACTGATGCAATGCTAGGAGGATCACAACTCAACTCAACTCAACCATTCAAGGCAATGATACAAAATTCTTGCTCTTTGGCATTCTTGGCAATAACTCGAACTATGAAATCAACAAAACAACTTAACCGGCCCTTAGAAGACATTACACAAGATGTTCATAACAAACTCAACCATACCAAACCCTGCAAGTAACCTCACTACATCAAAGCCAATGTTCTTCTTGGTAAACTACACCATATCCTTGTAGACCTGTATTCGGAACTGTCAAACAAAACCCCTGATCCAAACCCAAACTCCACACTGTAAGAGGCCTTTGAGACACCTTCTAAGTCACTTTGAAACATATCAAAGATTTAGACAACTTTGTTTTGTAACAACACCACAAAATGATGATTGTCCTACAATGACTAGGTCCAAATCAGGCCATACCAGTTACCATCTCCAAGATATCCTTCACAAAGACCAAAAAACTCCATTCAAGCACACTTTAACAATGACAATAGACCCAAAAACAACAAACTACATCAACAAGTACAACCATCCAAGTGACAAACTCTAAAACTCAGATTTATGCCAACCTTCATAAGGGTTTATTGGAAGTAACCCAACCTCTCATCTACCTTTTCAAGGCTTTTAACACACTCAAATATGTCTGCAAATACTAAAAAAATCCTCTCCCATGCATATTTCGTGTTGTTTCATCGAAATACCCATCTAAACCTTCATTCTTGACCCAAAAACTTGACTGCCATGACTCTGCTTGAACAGGACAGTAAGTAAAGTGTACTCAAATGCTTATAATTCATCAAATCTTCTTTAGGCAGGGGTCACAACATGTTTTAACAACCTTTACAAACAATAATACCCACGGTGGATACTCCTTTTCTCAAACAAAGACACAAAACTTCACTGTAGTCTGTCAATTTCCAGATTTTCACCAAAACACAGTCCTAGGGCATCATGACTCCAATAGAAAACCATAACTCCACAACCTGCACACTTAGGAAATGAAAGTATAGACCATGATGAGCCTTTTCACAAGTTTTTAGCCATTTCTATCGGATACAGAAAGAATAAAGCAATTTCTTTTAACACTGGATACCCTAACAAGGGTTTTAGACCATTTTCAGAAAACAGACAATATCTTTCTCAAAACTGCATGAAATTAAATGAAATAAAAAGAAAAACGCAGTAGACTCTTAGTTCTATCATTCCAAATGACTGCCCCCACAATATCCGGCTGCACATGGCCGTACAGTAGCCAGCAATCACGTTTTACCAGTGTTTTCTGAGATAAAACAGAATTCCATTGATGTTTTTCTATTACAATTCAAACTTCCCCTTTGCCTTGACCTATGTGAGGCCTATTTATGCCTTGCAAACCAAAACAAACTCAAAACAAACCACTACAACTGATTCAAACCTCCCTCTAACTACTTGACTTATCATTTGTCAATTTTGCACTTTACCTTAACAACATATTTTTTTTACAAGATTTGCACTTTTTTTTCACATTAACCCTCCTAGGACTCAAATTATATTGAATATGGTCTAATATGACCTTACAAACTCAAACATAGGCCTCTCATAAGAAATTGACCCTTCATACTCTTTTACATGCAATTTTGCAACTTTGTGCAAATATGACAAAATGTGACAAATTGACACCAAAAGATAAGCTAGGACCCTATGACCAAACTAGGACTCAAAACATATTTGAAATGGTCCATTGGACCTTACTACAACACCAAATTGCCTAACTTAATCCAAGAACCCAAGCTTGCCTCATGGAGGCATGAAATCCATCAGGTGCTCCTGCACCATTTACCCATCTTTGGCAGTGTGAAACTCATGTAATGAACCTTCATATCCTTCAAATCATGCAAAAGATTGTCTGTTAAGGGCCTTCCCTCTGGGCAGAGATTATTGTTTATGTTCAAATAAAGCTCAATAGCCCTATCTAATCAATTTTCAAAAGTCCTTCCCCTGTACAATCAACTTTGCATACACTAATTAACTATGATCCTGCAACACAAACACTTAAAAAGAGAACACTGGAAGCTAAATTAGCCCCAAGAAATGGAGCAAGAGATGGACTATAGTGTGTGGTCAGGAGTTTATAGGAACAATCAATGGAGATTCTACAATTTTCCCAGTGACTCTCCAGAACATGGTTTTCCCTGAACATAGCAATGGTTAGATTGGTCCCTTCGATTTTGAGTCTCCATATTTGCCAGTGAACAAGCAGCTTGATTGAGAACTTTATGTGCAGTTTTAAAGGGCATGAGCTTGCCAACCACATTGAAAACTTATGTCTAAATGCAACATTCCTTGAAGATTTTTTGCTTCTGTTAACAATGACAACACCATAAATAAGCTATAACTTAGATTGGTAAAAACAAATAAGAAGTTAAATGATCCAGGGTTCGTTCCACCATTACTCACAAAAAAACGCATCTGTGAAAAGGAAGCATAGTTTGGAGGTGATCCACAATAACAGACAACACGTTTTGAGATCCCATGTTGTCTAGGAGATCAGGTGATTGGTTGATCTTCCTAGGTAAGCATAAGCATTGAATGAAATGTAATTTCCTAGTCATAACATGTCCTAAATTTAGCAATTTTTATAGCATCCAAGAATCATCCATTAATTGGGTAACTTCACTAAGTACATCAATCATTAACTTCAAATCGCCTTCAAGGATGAGGTAACATTGAGCTGGATCAGCAAGTAGATGTCACATATGGTTGCCATTATTCCTGCCTAATTATTAAAAAAAAAAATGCACTATATGCATATCAATCTAGGATTTTATTATTTCCCCTGCACCAGCTCATACCAGTTTTTTTTAGTAGTGCCCCCAGAGTTAAATCCAGCTTTGAAGCAAGTTGATTCAAGGGAAAGTGAAGATGAAATCTCATCCAAAGAGTCTGAAAAAGAGCAAGGAGATAATGGTGTAATGGCCCAACTATCTAGCTTTCAGAAAGTTGGATCTTTTAGAGTTTGGGGGGTGTTATGTTGACAGCATATAGTGACTCTTATTGACACAAGAACTACTCACAATTTTATTGATGAAGGTGTTGTAGCTAGAAGAGGAATCAAAATGGAAGATTGTGAAGGCTTCAAAGTAATGGTAGCTGATGGTTTCACCCTCACTTGCACCAAGAAGATTCCAAACTTGAGCATCTAGTTGGGTGAGTATGAGCTCAGAGATGACTTCTATGTGATGAGCATAGGATATACTAACATGGTCCGAAGTAAGCAGTGGTTACGTTCCATTGGGGAATTTATATGAATTTGCAAACCATGGAAATGAAATTTAATGCAGGTGGTAAAAAATCACACTTAGGGGCATGTCAAATGGTGGGCCACGAACAATCTCTTTCAAGAGGATGGAGAGCATTACTAGACAGGACAAGGTAGAGTGAGCAGTAGAATGTATTATTATGCATATAGTTATAGAGCAACCAAAGAGGGTTTATCATCATGATGTAGAGTTTGTGTTGTCTAACCACAACATGGTATTTAGTAGCATAACTCCAAGGAGACCCCCTGATAGGGGCATAGAGCATGTTCTAGAGCTTGAGGAGGGGTCCAAACCCATAATTACCACACCATACAAACACCCTAAGAGGCATAAAGATGAGATAGAAAAATCTATAAAGGAGCTGATTGACATGGAGCACATTAGACCAAGCACGAGTCCTTTCGCTTCATCAGTAGTGCTGGTCAAGAAAAAAGATGGTACAATGCACATGTGCATTGATTACTAGGCACTAAACAAAAAAACAAATAAGAACATGTATCCTATTCTTCAGATAGATGAGTTGATTGATGAGTTGTACGGAGCTTGTTACTTTTCAAAAATTGATTTGAGGTCAAGCTACCATCAAATTCGAGTGCGAGAGGAGGATGTGGAGAAGACTACATTCAAGTGCCATTATGGTCATTTTGAGTTTTTGGTGATGCCTTTTGGCTTAACCAATGCCCCAGCTACCTTTCAGTCTTGTATGAACAAGCTATTCCGTAATCAACTTAGGAAGCTTGTTCTCATATTTTTTTATGATATATTGATTTTCAGCAAGACTTGGAAGGAGCATTTGGGACATATTGATGAGGTGCTGGGCATATTAGAGAGGGAATCACTAGATACCAAGGAGAGTAAGTGTGAGTTTGGGTTGACAAATCTTCTCTACCTTGGCCACATTATTAGCTCCAGGGGTGTTAGAGTTGATCCGGAGAAGATCAAAGCAATTGTTGATTGGCCTCCACCAATGAATCTCTGATAGCTTAAGGGATTCTTTGGGTTATTTGGTTTTTACAAAAGATTTGTCTAGGGGTTTTCACAAATAGCAGCTCCTCTTATAGACTTGACTAAGAAGGGGGCTTTCAATTGGTCAGATGCAACACAGCGATGCTTTGATCACTTCAAAGTTTCAAACAGGTTATGTACTTACCCAATTTTGGCTATTCCAGATTTCTTCAAACCTTTTGAATTAGTGTGATGCCTCAAGAGAGGGAATAGGCATTGTCTTGATGCAGAACAAGCATCTGATTGCTTTTGAGAGGAGGAAGTTAAGAGGGGTTGAATAGTTATTCCATTTATGATAAGAAGATGTTGGCCGTTATGCATGCCTTAGCCAAATTCAAACTTGGTGGGAGAAAAGTTTATAGTAAAAACCGACCACAATGGTCTCAAATACTTCCTAAATCATAAGGACCTGAATGGTAGACAGAGGAAATGGGTGAGTATGCTCCAAGCATATGACTTTGACATTGTGTATGTCAAAGGGAAGAAAAAAATTGTTGCCAATGCCTTATCCAAGAGACCCCATTTGTGTTCTCTAGTAGAGATTACTACTGATTGGAGGGAGTTGATTTCAATAAATTATGTTAAGGACACTTGGGCTACAAGTATTATTGAGGGTACCATACAGATTAACAGGTATACAATAATCAATGAGCTAATCATTTACAAGGGAAGAATTTATTTGGAGCCCACTTCACACTTTAAAATGACAATTATGAGAGCTTTTCACGATACCTCCTATGGATGGTCACTCAAGTTTTTTTAAGACATATAAGCAAATCCCAGAGAGATTTACTTGGAAAGGACTCAAGAATGAAGTCCTTAAGTATGTTCAAGAATGCCCCACATGTCAGCAAAACAAACATGAACATACTTATCCTGCTGGTTTATTGAAGCCCATGCCAATTCCCAGTCAAAAATGGGAAACCATCTAAATGGACTTTATTACAAGGTCACCCAAGGTGCAAGGGAAGGATTGCATCTTTGTTGTGGTAGACAAACTGATGAAATTTGCCCCTTCTTTTGCTATTTCAGCAGTGTTTACAGCAGCACATGTGGCAGATTTATTTTTTAGGGAGATTTTCAAATTGCATCGGCTACCCAGGAACATATTTAGTGATAGGGACAGAAAAATTTTAGCTTGTTTTGGTAGGAACTCTTCAGATTGAGTGGGACAAAGCTCAATCCTAGCACCTGCTATCACCTACAAACAAATGGGCAGACCAAAATTGTTAATGAGTGGGTGGAAGGGTATCTCCGCAATTATATTTCAAGGCAACAAAAGGCATGGGTGAGATGGATATACCTTGGTGAGTATTGTTAAATTCCACATACCACGTGACGATTAAGATGTCACCGTTCATGGCTTTGTATGGTTATGAGCCCCCTAGCTTCATGGACTTGTTGTTTGGAGACAATAGAGAGCCAAATGCTAAGGATTTTTTACAATAGAGTCAGGAAATCATAGAATCCTTGAAGGAGAAATTGCAACAAGCCCAGAACCAGTAGAAACAATATGCAGACCAGCATCGCATTGAACAATCATTTGGGGTCGGTGACATGGTTTATTTAAGGCTACAGCCCTATGGGCAGTCTACTCTCAAGAAGAGTGGATCGGAAAAGTTGAAGCCATGGTATTAAGGCCCATTCAAGATCTCCTAAAAGATTGGGGAAGTGGCTTATAAGTTGGAGTTGTTGGCAAGTAGCAAGGTTCACAATGTTTTTCACGTATCTCGGCTCAAGAAGGTGTTAGGACATAATGTAATTCCCTCATTTGAGCTGCCACCATTGGACGAAGAAGGGAAACTCATTCTCATTGTTGAGGCCATTATTGATATCAAGGAGTTCTTGATGTTCAAGGCAGCATCGGGCTTCTACTTCCAGTCCAGCCCGATCTATGAAGGGCAATTTAAATTATAGCCTAACGGCTATTTAAATTGCAAGTCAAATGCTTATGAAGAGGCACGAATTAAATGATGTTTATTTAATTGTTATTAATATGGAGGCCGACATCCATAGGCGCGAATTCATGAAGAGATGCGATTCTTTGAGGCCGACTTCATGTGTATTGGAGTCGCAACTTTTGGTGGAGGCCAACATGAAGGCTAGAAGGGATGCGTCCCTTACATTCATATGTATATATACACATTGCTTCTCCATTGTATTCACTCATTCATTTGTTCATATAGTTCAATATCCATAGTGCGAATTGAAGTAGTAAGAAGTTATCAAGTGCAGATCGTCATATCTGTTGAAGGTTGTGTTATATCATTGTTGTGTTAGCATCAAATTGTGGTGATCATTCTTGGCCTTAATATCGGCCTCTTTGTAAAGGAGACATTCATTGATATTCAATATATAAGTGATATATTGTTGCTGGGTTTTTCTCCCTCAAGTGGAGGGTTTTCCCAGGGTATATGCTGTGTTATTGTGTCTGATTTTTGAATTAAATTTTGTCTATCTAATCTTATCATAAAACTAACATGGTATCAAAGCGGGTTTTGTGTGAAGATCCAATCAGATTTGTGGATTTCATGGAAGAATTTAAGTGATCAATTTGTTATACTGACTAGTGGTCATGTTCATTACCTTTGGTCAATGTTATTGCCGTTGATAGAGGCAAAGCAACAAATGCAATCATAGTGTCGAAAGTCTTCTTATCCTGACGGATTCATGTATGGACATGTACTTTGTACACCATTCATGCAACACTTTTGCGCTAGACCATATCTGCGATTGTTGTTACCGGATATCTCACTACAGATGGAATTCATCGTCAATATTGTGAGCCTATATTTCTTATGGTCGTATTTATTCTATATATAAACTTCCCGATGGATTTTAAGGAAGCAGGGTTATAAGTCAAAAGGGGCTTATCGAGCCTTCCATCTATTTCATGGTCGGGCAGTTACAAATATTTGGAGTGATCATGCCGTAAAAGTCAATGGAGTTTTCCACAATGACAGGGACGAGAAGAGTACAAGATCATGGAAGATTTCGTGAGTTCACGGGATGATCAGATGTTTGTGATAATCGGAGAAGTTAAAATCTGATGACTTAAATCTGTAACCTGGGCGCTCACCATTATAAAGCCGTCAATCTTTAAGAGGAATTCTCCTCATACTGGCGTTCTACCATCTGGGCAGAGATCATCAAATAAAGCCTTGGCCAAGCCTCCGGCTCGGGCCTTGCTTCCTAGACGTGGATTGAAGACTACGGTCAAGAGTGATCGATAGCTTGTCTTTCGTGCGCCAGTAAGGA
Organism: Sequoia sempervirens; assembly: GCA_007258455.2. Classification (NCBI taxonomy): domain Eukaryota; kingdom Viridiplantae; phylum Streptophyta; class Pinopsida; order Cupressales; family Cupressaceae; genus Sequoia; species Sequoia sempervirens. Next base: position 13,261 of record VDFB02168250.1, read on the forward strand.
GTAATTCAGATCGTGGCTGAATGCGTCTGCATGGACTAAGAACGAGGCATCAAACATGTGATGTCGATCAACTAACAAAGCACTTGGACACTCGGAGAGTAATTTTGATCTTGCTTGGAATTAGTCAGAGGCGACACCACTACTAAGGGCGGAGCAAATCGCACTATTCAGATCTAATACTCCCTAGGTGTGTGTGCTTACCTATTTTTGTTGTTGGATTTAATAATCTACTGTTGGCTTATTAAATATGTATCTCTGCTTGAAACATCTGGTGGAGAACACATCTTGAGAAGGAACTTCTGCTTATGTGAGATATGTGAGAAGCAATTGCTACTTATCAGCATTCAGGAATAAAATTAATACATATCTCAGGAAAAGTACAAACCTGAAAAGGAGAGTCTAATTTCATCAAGATAAGTATTCTTTTTGTTTATTCTTCCAAAATCTAGGGTAAAATTCAGTCTGCTAAGTTGTGCAGATCTGACATTGTTTACTTGAATCATGTGTGAATGGTAAAATTCATGATAGTGATCTCTGGCATAAGTTCCCTTGGAGATGTCAATCATTCATTGCATTTCGTTGTGAAGATCTTTGAGTGTGACTATGAGATGAAAAGAGAAATGCAATTTCGTTGTGATTGGATGGTCACATCAATACCATTCTCTATGTTCATGGACTGCGATGGTGCCTTGAGAAGGCTGGTCCTATATTGAATATGCTGGCTGCATAATGTGTGTTGTGCAAGTTGTCTTTTGTTGTGCTGAGATTAGCATTTATGAGAGCAGAAAAAATGAAAGCAATATGTATCAGAAACAACAAGATAAGTTCTATTATTTCTTTATTTTGATTTTTTAATATAAGTTGATTCTTAAATATAAACTATTAAGAGATAAGCATTTCATGTTCTTAATATTGTTCATGAATTCTTATGTATTCATGCTATATCTTGGGATCGTAAACCTTGTATGATTCTAGCCTTGATCTTTCTTTGGATAGTTATAAACTATTAGTAATCTCTCTCTAAAACGCTTCCAGGACGGATCAAGGAGCAAGAAGGTAATGAGAGATTGACAAGGAGGAAGAGCTTCAAGCATCTTGTGAGGAAGTCATGCCGACCAAAGAAATGATCAAGCATGGAGTCACAACTTGCAATCATGGGACTGAGTTTGTGGCTGGTGACATCCTTTGAAGAGGAAGAACCTATTCAAGTTGACATTGCTTCGAAGAGGGAGTTAAAATCCGAGGACTCAAGGTTCAAGTTGAGAGCATGTCCGAGAAAAGAATTGAGATTCTATCATTAGAGGGATTTCACTTCCGGAGGATTTCTTTGCAATCTCTGAGGCAAGGATCAAGAGGGAGTTTTGTAACTCACTGAGAAGAAGTGAAGATTACTGTATTACAAGGCTAGGTGCTAAATCCTTGGAGGACCTCTTTAACTGCTGAGATCAAAATTGCTAAAGACAGTCATCTGGATTTGACATTGGTAGCTCCACAAACCTATTCAAAATAGAGTGATCCAGGATGATGTCAAGAAGGACAGTCCTGAACTCTTGCAAGTCATTAGTACTTGAGGTGTGTACTAGAAACCATTTCTCTAAGGCAAGCGTTGCAAGCAATCTTGGACGAGGAGGTCAGAAGGTTGATGCAAGAACTTAGAGCTTCAGAGGGAGTCAAGACTGCATTCCTTAATGATGTAATTGAAGATGGGGCTCCTCGTGCTTGGTATGAGAGATACCTGATGAGCTTGGGCTTCTCCAAGAATGATGTTGATTCAAACCTATACTTCAAGGTAATTGATGGCGAAGCATTAATCTTGGTTCTCTATGTTGATGATCTAATTCTTACTGGAGAAGATCACCTCATTATCAAATGCAAGAAGGAGCTAGCTTATGAATTTGAAATGAAGGATCTTGGTCTCATGCACTACTTTCTTGGCTTAGAAGTATGGCAGAAGCTGGATGAGTTCATTCTGAGTCAAAGGAAGTATACCATTGACATTCTGAAGAGATTTGGTATGATGGATTGCAAATCCATGTCCACATCTATGGAGACAAATTTTCAGAAGCTTAAGGAGGCTGCAGCTAGTTCAGATCTAGTGGATCCTACTATGTACAAGCAGTTGATTGGATCATTGATGTATTTAGTCAATACTAGACCAAATATTTGCTATGTAGTGAATGCACTTAGTCAGTTCATGTGTGAACTAAGGCAAATACATCTAGTTGCAGCGAAGCATGGGTATGGCTTGAGATATTCTTCTGGTGTGGACTTGAAGTGCATGGATATCTGATTACGATTGGGGTGTGTTACTAATCGGACGAGCACCTCAGGATGTTGTTTGAGTTTGGAGTCTGCGATGATCTCACAGGTGTAGCGAGCGATCTTCGATGGCAAGCACATGAGGCGAGTATATTGCAACTTGTGTGGCAGCTCGAGAAACAATGTGGCTTGAAGCTCCTTGCAGGATTGTTTGGAAAATCATTGGAGCCGACGTCATTCATTGTGATAATCAAAGTTATGTGAAGCTTTCATCAATCCATGTTTCATGATAGAACTAACATGTTGAGATCAAATACCACTATATCAGAGATATGGTATTGAGGAAAGCAATCGGTTGAAGTATATCGGCACTGATGAGCAGATGGGAGACATTTTCACCAAGCCTCTTGCTAGAGTAAAGTTTGTGTACTTTTGGGACAAGCTTGGTATTGTGGAGAATGAAGCTTAACTGAGAGGGAGACTCAATATCAATGATCTTCTATGATTTGCTTTAATGCATTTCTCTGAGAGAGAAATTTGAGGTGCAAGCCCTTGTTAATGCATTTCTCTGTGAGAGAGATTTGAGGTGTAAGCCCTTGTTTAATGCATCTTTCTCTGTGAGAGAAATTTGAGGTGAAAGCCCTTGTTTCCACCCTCTGGGAGTAGCCATGGTGGATGTCATGTGACTCCATGACAACATCACGTGAGAGAGTCCGTGATAATTTTCTTATACTTGTGTTTTTCACCCTCTGGGAGTAGCCATGGTGAATGTCACGATGAGGTGACGACATCACATTGAGTGATGAGCACTTGTGCACATTTACCATACATGGGAGTAGCCATGATGGTTGATATCATGATAAGGTGATATATTTCCTTTCCACATATGGGAGTAGCCATTGTGGTTGACATCACGATGAGGTGATATGTCTTATGCAACTAGAAGTATCCTCCCTAGCTGAGATGGAGTGTTGATATTCAAGGCAACGTTGGGCTTCTACTTCCAGCCCAACCCGATCTATGAAGGGCAATTTAAATTATAGCCTAACGTCTATTTAAATTGCAAGTCAAATGCTTATGAAGAAGCACAAATTAAATGATGTTTATTTAATTGTTATTAATATTGAGGCCGACATCCATAGGCGCGAATTCATGAAGAGATGCGATTCTTTGAGGCCGACTTCATGTGTATTGGAGTCATGACTTTTGGTGGAGGCCGACATGAAGGCTAGAAGGGATGCGTCCCTTACATTCATATGTATATATACACATTGCTTCTCCATTATATTCACTCATTCATTTGTTCATATAGTTCGATATCCATAGTGCGAGTTGAAGTAGTAAGAAGTTATCAAGTGCAAATCGTCATATCTGTTGAAGGCTGTGTTATATCATTCTGTGTTAGCATCAAATTGTGGCGATCATCCTTGGCCTTAATATCAGCCTCTTTGTAAAGGAGACATTCATTGATATTCAATATATAAGTGATATGTTGTTGCTGGGTTTTTCTCCCTCAAGTGGAGGGTTTTCCCAGGGTATATGTTGTGTTATTGTGTCTGATTTTTGAATAAAATTCTGTCTATCTAATCTGATCATAAAACTAACAGGAGTGTACTCTCAAGTGGAGGACCATCAGAGAGTACCTTGTGAAGTGGAAGAATTTGTTAGTTGAGGATGCTACTAGGGAGAATGAGCAAATTTTGCAGCATCCAAAGTTGAAATTGCTTGGGGACAAGCAATTTTGGGGAGGGAGGACTATAATGTCCCCTCTCGAGGTGTAGTTGAATTTATATTATTTTAATTAAATGCTAATGTTTTTAATTTAAATTTCAATACATAGCTTAGTGTTTATTAAAGTAATATTAAGAAGGGAGACATAAGGTGTTTTTTCTAAAAAGGAATGAATTTAATATTTTAAATATTGGGAATCAAAAAAGGGGAGACATAATAATTAAAATAAAAGAAAAAAGTGAGAATTTCAAGAAAAGTGTGTGGGAGTTACGGATGGGGAAAACAAAAGCAATTTTTGGGCACAATTTATATTATTTTAATTAAATGCTAATGTTTTTAATTTAAATTTCAATACATAGCTTAGTGTTTATTAAAGTAATATTAAGAAGGGAGACATAAGGTGTTTTTTCTAAAAAGGAATGAATTTAATATTTTAAATATTGGGAATCAAAAAAGGGGAGACATAATAATTAAAATAAAAGAAAAAAGTGAGAATTTCAAGAAAAGTGTGTGGGAGTTACGGATGGGGAAAACAAAAGCAATTTTTGGGCACAATTTTCAGTATGCATGGAATTTTTTGTGAAGAGAAGTTTATGCTGCTCATGATCCAGAACTTCGTGAAGGCACAAACCTTCATGGGGAATATCATCTTCGAGGTTGAAAGATACTTCCTGGGTGATCTTGACAGTCTTAGACAGGGATTGTGTTGGTGTTTTAAACAGTTTACCAAAGTTTAATTTTCGGTTTTAATTTCAAAAGATTCTGAGGTTTTTTGGTTGTTTGTATACTTCTCCAGGCATGCTGTTACAGATAGTTGGTTTATACAAGTTTGAATATCAAGAAATTTAATATCTGGTGATTTTTGGCATCCGTACTTTCTTTAAGAGTCAAATTAATCTTTGCAAATTTAAAATTTGTTCAAATATAAATGTAAATAGTGAGTTTGGGGAGAAGTTGTTGTTGGACATTTCCGTACATTTCCGTACACTTGAGGGGAGAGTCGTGTTCAAAAAAGTTTTTAAAAGAAAGAGAATAGGAGCCCAATACCGTTCAACTTAATATATGCCTAGTCCAACATTTTTCTGGTTACTAAATCAATAAAATTGCTTTCTTTTGTCTGCGTGGAAATTGAAGTGATAATCGTACAATCATGTGTCGTACATTTCTGTACCTATACAATAAATAGTTGGGTGTCGTACAGGAGGTTCAAAGTTTATTAAATAAAATGAGCAATAAGAATCTTCAGTACCAACTTCATATGATTCTGACGAAGGTCAAAGAGGCGCATATGGAAATTAAAGAGTGTTGGGTTTGTTTAAGCCGTACGATTTTTGCACATTAAATATATTTATTACTGCCTCTTCCATACAAGGACGATCCTGCCATACTCGTGCTAGGACGCTACCATACTCTTTAGAGAGCTGCCATATATTCTGAAAAGGCCTCTGTACAGTTGCATTTTTATCAAAAGGGGTCCCTTATCATTGTGGAAGACTGCTGGAAATTTTCAGGTCAGCGAACTGTTTAAATATTTATATATTTGTCTAATACTTGATGTGACAAAAAACTTTGCTATGTGATATCTGTTATGAATACTGCTCACTGCTGTTCAAGATTTTGTTAATCTAAGTGCTGGAATTTTAGTTTTGTGGAGATTATTGTGAGCATCTATTTTTTTAAAATCTGAAACAAAACAAAAATTGTATTCAATGCAAAAACTGCAACAGTTTGACAAAATGACTTGAGTGGTACAACTAGTGAAGGTGCAAAAATTTTGGTCTGTAGTAGGGGGGAATCATTACAGTTAATTAATGTTATAAATGTTAGTGGTTAGGTTCATAGGGAAGATTCTTGTAAGGCGGTTCAGTAGTTTAGGGAGTAAAGCAGTGTGCCTTTAAAAGGGCCTTTGTGAACATTGTGAAGTGGATCCTATGAATATTATATTCTAAGTAGCCGGTTCGGGTTCGGGTTCGGGTTCGGGTTCGGGTTCGCGGGTTCAGTTTGCCGGTTCGGCAAAATTTTTTGGGGGATGGGTTCGGTTCATCTTGGGTTCGTTAGTACAAATTACAAAAACATGTAAATATATATATATATATGCAGCCTAGAAGCATGAATTCAGAATTAGGATTAGAATATCCCATAACATCATATAAAGTTAAACAACAAAACCACCATAAACTTGAATGTCATTTAAAACATGCATGATAATGTAATGTCCCCTTCTCATCTGTGATCAGCTTTGCAGTTCATCAGTCTATTCCGGAACCCGTAGACTGGAATGAGGTGGAAATTAGGGTTTCTTGGGCTTGGTTTTCTGTGGCATTCATATTATTTACTATTTTTAGTAAATGCTAGTTGTGGCAGTATGCAGTTGGTTGTCTTCAGTCATCACTTCAGTTGAGCATGTTATTGGTTGTTTCAATATTTTCCTCTCAAGCCTTAATTGATGAAATTTACTGAGTATTGGCATAAGTGTTATATTTTTCAGTTGACCACCCCTTGGCCTAAGGATACAACTTGTAAGTTGTTTTTAAAAGGGGTCTTGAAGGGTACGCCTTGTCATAAGAAGATAATTAATTTTTCATTTTTAAACTTTTGCTTGGATGAAAGTGGACGCCACTTTATGAGGAATTATAATTTATGAGATTTCAAAAATAAGGAGAATTCAAATAGTTGTCTTTTGGCGTACCATTGAGGAAGTTAAAGAGTTTCTCAATTCTTATAAAATGAAGACATGACTCCAGCATTTGGTATCCATCAATTACCTTACTGTTATGCTGTCAAAATGACTATGGACATTTTGCTATTGCTTCGAGGATGCTACCTCCTAGCCCCTTCCCAATTTCGTGTTTGAAATACAACACCTAGTTGGAACATTGCTGCTTCTCACATCAGACTAGCAGATTGAGCAATAAAGGTTGAGAATTTTGGTGAATTCTACAGTTTTGAAGTTCCTGGTTTTTGCTACAGCTGAAGCTGTTTTCTGTTCATATCTTGTGGAGTGATTTTTGTTTCGTTCTGGGTATTTGATTAATCAAATTGTTGACTTGAGGCGCCAACTTCCTCCAAAAAGCAGAATTTAATTTGAAGTTGCTGATTTTATATTAAAAAATCGATTTTCTCCAAGGGCCGTACCATTTGGTGATGTCTTGGGATTCGTGCCAAATAAACTAGAGTCTTTGGTGGCTGTTTATGGATTCTAACTTGGGCGCCAGACTTGTAAGGTGCATTTGCAACTCATTTCACGTCATTCGGAGAAGAATTGAGTGAGTTATGATAATTTCATTGATTCTCACAGTTGCAGATTGAAATTTCCAGTTTACTGTTTTTATATCAGATTGTTGAAGTTTTGATTTCTGATTCATTAGCAGCTGTTAGAGAGTTAAAATATCATTGAAAAACATCTATTAATCTTATGTATGAAGATTACTATATTTCCTATGTAATTTGCAGCTCATTCCACATTGTACAAACTGTAAACAGTAGTACTGTTCCAGTTTAATTTGCTGCAATTTCTTTCTGTTTCTTCTCACATAAGTCCCCTGGATGGTTTACCGCCAGTGAGGTTAATTTGATTGTAATATCTCATACCCACTCATAGTGGTGAATCCCCACAGCATTGTGGATGCCCGCCGCAGCGGATGAATTGCTTTATTTGTAATCTTTTCCCCCCACTGTTTGGTGGTAGCGTGGAATTGTTTTCTCATGGCTGGTTATCCGCCTAATAGTTCATAATTTCAATTTCTTAGACTCCGTCATATGTTAGCACCTCGCCCTCAGTGGGATCTTGAGTGCACATTCTTGACGTTGAGTAGTTCTTCCATTCAAGTTCAGTTTCTTCAGTTCAAGTTCAGTATCTTCCATTCAAGTTCAGATTTTAATTTGAGGCTAACGCTAATCCAATCATCTATTGCTGGTTATTTTGTGTTATTCCTTCGAAAAAATTGGTTAGCATATTTCAGTGGTATCAGAGCAGAAGACCCTGCCATCCTGTGGCAAATTGCAGTGGTTAACTGATGAGTGAAAAAGACACTAGGCCATACACCAGAAGTCAGGCCAGAAATCAGCATCAGTTTCCGCCCGTTCCAGAGGCAGATACCTTCTCAGAAGTTCTAAGAGACCTTGGTAAAACAGTGGAAGGTTCAGATAATTCAGTGGAAGTGGTTGATCACACAACTGTCATAATGTCAGATTCAGTAAGAAGAGATAATGAAGAGAGGGATAGAGTGGAGAAGAAGTTTGACGGGATGATAGATATGATGTCCCGTTTGTTATCCAAGTTGGATCAGCAAGCAGCTCAGAGTATTATTCAGCCCCAAAATAACTCAGCTGGAGAAAATAGTGGAGTGAATGGAAATAATAATAGTGGCAGTCCTGAGGTGAATACTAGAGACAGAATTGTAGGTCAGCATACTGCAATTCATAGTGGGTCATCCTCTAGACCCCTCTTTCCTGTTTTCACACCAAGGGAAGAGCAACAACCAGTTGAGGCTACTCCAAACTTTGCTGATGATGCTCGTCAAGCCTATATGGAGTATGTTTCTTTACCTCTTGACTTGAGAGGAGCATGGACCTTTGATCAATTCATGAATCAAAGGAGTCGGAGAAATGGTGGTAGGAATGATCAACGTCCTCCTGCAGGCCCTAGAAATGATTTTTACCAAGCATTGGGAAAGATCACTATGGAACATTTTGATGGTGGTAACAAGTGTACAGCCAGGTCATGGGTGCAAAAGTTAGATAACTACCTCTCTCTTAGACCTATGCCGGAAGAAGATGCTATCAAATTTGCTACCTTGCACTTAGATGGCATAGCTCATGAATGGTGGACTCACGGTTTGGTCACTCTTGGCCATAACCTTATTCGCACATATGGAGAGTTTACCAATAAGCTGATTGAGAGATTTGACACCAAAGATCCGGAATTGAAATTTAGAGAATTGGCACAGTTGAAACAGCAAGGATCTTTAGAAAGTTATGTGGCTGATTTTCAGAGGTTGTCAGTAATGGTGCCCAACATTACTGAAAGAAGACTTGTAGTTCTTTTTGCTGAAGGTTTAATGGAGCCTTTGAAGGGTTGGGTCAAAGCATTTGATCCTCCAACATTGGATGAAGCTATCAAGAAAGCTAGGAGCATGGAATTGGCAGCCCCAAGACCTAAATTTCACTCAAAAACATTCAGCCATAAGAAGGATAAAAAGCCATCTTCAAATCTGCCCAAGAAGTTTCCACCAAGGCTGTCCGAAGAGCTCAAAGAACAGCTTAGAAAGGATGGAGTTTGCTTCACTTGTCGTGAGCCTTGGGTGAAAGGCCACCGTTGCTATGGAAGAGGCAAAGTAGTTCAAATGGAGGGCTATTCTGATTATGGATCAGAATCTGATTCGTCTGATCAGCAATACGAATCAGCAAGTAGTGAAGGTGAAGAAGTTCAAGAAGACAAGTCCGAAGAGGTTGGAGATAGTAGTGCTTTTGCACAACTATCCAGTTTTCAAAAGAATGAATCTTTTAGGGTTCATGGAGTTGTAAATTCACAAAGGATAGTTGCCCTAATTGATACTGGAGCAACTCACAATTTTATTGATGAAGGGCTAGTTGCTAGAAAAGGTTTAAAGACTGAAGATTTTGATGGTTTCAAAGTAATGGTTGCTGATGGTTTCACTATGTCTTGCACAAGGAGAATTCCTAATCTATCTTTGCAATTAGGGAATCATGAAATTAAGGATGATTTTTATGTGGTGGGTATAGGAGACACTGATGTTGTGTTGGGCATACAATGGCTGCGATCTCTTGGTGAGATCACATTGAATTTGCAAACCATGGAGCTGAAATTTCAGTCTAATGGAAGGAAGGTTGTTTTAAGAGGGATGTCAAATGGAGGCCCTCGAATTGTTTCTTTGAAAAGGATGGAAAGGCTGATCCGCCATGATCAAGTTGAATGGGCTGCTGAATGTATGGTTTTACCAGCTGATCCGGTTGAGGAAAAAAGGCAATATCATCCTGATATTCAAGCCTTACTTTCAAAGAAAAGTAAAGTCTTTGGAAGCTTACCTCCTGGAAGACCTCCTGAAAGAGGTTCTGAGCATGTGATTGAGTTAGAAGGAGCAAAACCAGTCATTACTACACCTTACCGCTATCCAAAGAGGCAGAAAGATGAAATTGAAAAAGCCATCAAGGAGCTGTTGGAAAGTGGTTTTATTAGACCAAGCAAGAGTCCATTTGCTTCAGCAGTAGTGCTGGTCAAAAAGAAAGATGGAACAATGCGTATGTGTGTTGACTATCGCGCATTAAATCAGAAAACCATCAAGAATAGATATCCTATCCCTAGGATTGATGAGCTTATTGATGAGCTCCATGGGGCAATGTTCTTCTCAAAGATTGATCTTCGTTCGGGCTATCACCAAATCAGAATGAGGGAGGAGGATATAGAAAAGACAGCGTTTAGATGCCACTTTGGGCATTTTGAATTTCTTGTCATGCCTTTTGGTTTGACAAATGCACCAGCCACATTCCAATCTTGTATGAACAAGATTTTTAGACAGCAGTTGAGGAAGTTTGTGCTCATCTTCTTCGACGATATTCTCATATTCAGTAAGTCATGGGAAGAGCACCTTAAGCATTTGGAAGAAGTGCTTAACATTTTAGAGGCGGAATGTTTATTCGCCAAAGAATCAAAGTGTGAGTTTGGGTTGGAAGAACTTTTATACCTTGGCCACATTATCAGTTCAAAGGGGATGAAAGTGGATCCAGAAAAGATAAGGGCCATTCTTGATTGGCCAACTCCTAAGACTATTTCTCATTTGAGAGGGTTTTTAGGGTTATGTGGATTCTATAGAAGATTTGTAAAAGGTTATTCTCATCAAGCAGCACCTTTGACAGATCTTACAAAGAAAGGAGCTTTTCTTTGGACTAAGCAAGCACAAGAGGTTTTTGATAAGTTTAAACAAATCATGAGTTCGTGTCCTGTGTTGGCACTTCCGGATTTTTCAAAACCTTTTGAATTACAATGTGATGCTTCAGAGAAGGAGTTGGAGCTGTCCTAATGCAAGACAAACATCCTATTGTCTTCGAGAGTAGAAAGTTGAGAGGGGCAGAAAAAACTTACTCTATTTATGACAAAGAGATGCTTGCCATCATGCATGCTTTGTCTAAATTCCGTCAATGCTTGGTGGGAAGTAAATTTGTTGTTAAGACTGATCACAACAGTCTTAAACATTTTATGCGCCAAAAGGAATTGAATGAAAGGCAGCAAAAATGGGTAAGTAAACTCCAAGCATATGACTTTGACATTGAATATGTAAAAGGAAAAAATAATATAGTTGCTGATGCTCTCTCTAGAAGGCCTCATTTGCAATCAATTTGTGAGTTATCAGCTGATTGGAAAGAATTAATTGCTGCTGATTATGTTAAAAATCAGTTTGCAACCAGCTTGTTAGAAGGTCATTTGGTTGATGAAAGGTATAAGTTGGTTGATGGATTAATTTATTACAAAGATAGAATCTTTTTAGTGCAAGAATCTAAGCTTAAGAAAAAGATTCTACAATCTTTTCATGATGTTCCCCTTGCTGGTCATCAAGGGATTTTCAAGACCTATAAGCAGATTCGTGAAAGATTCACTTGGAAAGGTTTGAAAGATGAAGTCTTGAATTATATTAGGGAGTGTCCTATTTGTCAAAGGAATAAAAATGAACACTCTTTTCCTGCTGGTCTGCTTCAGCCCTTACCTATTCCAAATCAGAAGTGGGAAAGTATTGCCATGGACTTTATCACAGGGTTGCCCAAGGTGCAAGGACGTGATTGTATATTTGTTGTGGTTGATAGACTAACGAAATTTGCTCATTTCTTTGCTGTTACCACTTCATTTACAGCAGCTCAAGTGGCTGAGTTGTTTTTTAGAGAGGTGTTTCGTTTGCATGGGTTGCCTAGAACAATTGTCAGTGATAGGGACAACAAGTTCCTGAGTGTTTTTTGGCAGGAGATCTTCAGATTGAGTGGGACAGTGCTTACTCCAAGCACAAGTTATCACCCACAAACAGATGGGCAATCAGAAATTGTTAACAAGTGGTTAGAGGGCTACCTAAGGAACCATGTTTCAGGACAGCAGCGAGCTTGGATTAAATGGCTTCATTTAGGAGAGTATTGTTACAACTCTTCTTATCACATGTCAATTAAGATGTCTCCTTTTAAGGCACTTTATGGTTATGAGGCTACTAATTTTGTTGATTTAGTGTTTGGTGATAGTAGAGCTCCACAAGCACTAGATATGTTACAACAAAGCCAAGACATCTTGAGAACTCTTAAGGAAAATCTGCAACAAGCTCAAAATCAGCAGAAGTTATACGCTGATCAGCAGCGTGTGGAAAGGTCTTTTGAAGTTGGGGACATGGTCTATTTGAGGCTTCAGCCATATAGACAAGCTTCTCTCAAGAAGAGTGGTGCAGAAAAGTTGAAGCCATGCTTTTATGGTCCTTTCAAAATCACCAAAAGGATTGGTGAAGTTGCTTATGAGTTGGAACTTCCAGCTGAAAGCAAAATACATAATGTTTTTCATGTGTCTCGCCTCAAGAAGGCAATTGGACACAATGTGGTGGCTACATCAGAATTACCTCCATTGGATGAGGAAGGTCATTTAGTGTTGATTCCAGAAGAAATCCTTGATACTAGAGAAAGTTCTTTGAGAAGAAGGACAATCAAAGAATATTTGGTTAGATGGAGGAATTTGCCTATTGAAGATGCTACGTGGGAAGGTGAACAGATTTTGTTGCATCCATCTTTGCAGTTGCTTGGGGACAAGCAATTTCGAGGAGGGCGGAATGTAATGTCCCCTTCTCATCAGTGATCAGCTTTGCAGTTCATCAGTCTATTCCGGAACCCGTAGACTGGAATGAGGTGACAATTAGGGTTTCTTGGGCTTGGTTTTCTGTGGCATTCATATTATTTACTATTTTTAGTAAATGCTAGTTGAGGCAGTATGCAGTTGGTTGTCTTCAGTCATCACTTCAGTTGAGCATGTTATTGGTTGTTTCAATATTTTCCTCTCAAGCATTAATTGATGAAATTTACTGAGTATTGGCATAAGTGTTGTATTTTTCAGTTGACCACCCCTTGGCCTAAGGATACAACTTGTAAGTTGTTCTTAAAAGGGGTCTTGAAGGGTACGCCTTGTCATAAGAAGATAATTAATTTTTCATTTTTAAACTTTTGCTTGGATGAAAGTGGACGCCACTTTATGAGGAATTATAATTTATGAGATTTCAAAAATAAGGAGAATTCAAATAGTTGTCTTTTGGCGTACCATTGAGGAAGTTAAAGAGTTTCTCAATTCTTATAAAATGAAGACATGACTCCAGCATTTGGTATCCATCAATTACCTTATTGTTATGCTGTCAAAATGACTATGGACATTTTGCTATTGCTTCGAGGATGCTACCTCCTAGCCCCTTCCCAATTTCGTGTTTGAAATACAACACCTAGTTGGAATATTGCTGCTTCTCACATCAGACTAGCAGATTGAGCAACAAAGGTTGAGAATTTTGGTGAATTCTACAGTTTTGAAGTTCCTGGTTTTGCTACAGCTGAAGCTGTTTTCTGTTCATATCTTGTGGAGTGATTTTTGTTTCATTCTGGGTATTTGATTAATCAAATTGTTGACTTGAGGCGCCAACTTCCACCAAAAATCAGAATTTTATTTGAAGTTGCTGATTTTATCTTGCAAAATCGAATTTCTTCAAGGGCCGTACCATTTAAAGCTGCATTGGGATTCGTGCCAAATAAAGTAGAGACTTTGATTGCTGTTTCTGGATTCTAACTTGGGCGCCAGACTTGTAAGAAGCATTTGCAACTTATTTCGCGTCATTCGGAGAAGAATTGAGTGAGTTATGATAATTTCATTAATTCTCACAGTTGCAGATTGAAATTTCCAGTTTACTGTTTTTACATCAGATTGTTGAAGTTCTGTTTTCTGATTCATTAGCAGCTGTTAGAGAGTTAAAATATCATTGAAAATCATCTCTTAGTCTTATGTATGAAGATTACTATAATTCCTATGTAATTTGCAGCTTATTCCACATTGTACAAACTGTAAACAGTAGTACTGTTCCAGTTTAATTTGCTGCAATTTCTTTCTGTTTCTTCTCACATAAGTCCCCTGGATGGTTTACCGCCAGTGAGGTTAATTTGATTGTAATATCTCATACCCACTCATAGTGGTGAATCTCCACAGCATTGTGGATGCCCGCCGCAGCGGATGAATTGCTTTATTTGTAATCTTTTCCCCCCACTGTTTGGTGGTAGCGTGGAATTGTTTTCTCATGGCTGATTATCCGCCTAATAGTTCATAATTTCAATTTCTTAGACTCCGTCATATGTTAGCACCTCGCCCTCAGTGGGATCTTGAGTGCACATTCTTGACGTTGAGTAGTTCTTCTATTCAAGTTCAGTTTCTTCAGTTTAAGTTCAGTATCTTCCATTCAAGTTCAGATTTGTATTTGAGGCTAACGCTAGTCCAATCATCTATTGCTGGATTTATTTTGTGTTATTCCTTGAAAAAAGAATTGGTTAGCATATTTCAAAGCGCACTTCTTAAGGATTCCATGTTTAGTGCGAATTTCAATGATGAAAATCTATATATTTCAGCAATGGCGTCCATTATTTCATCATCTTTAGCTTCGAAGTTCTTATTTTTCTTGAGCGAGCAGCAAGCTAAAGGTGCTACAGGTGTCCGAATTCAGCGTTCTTCATAGCAACGAGTTCAGATTGTTCAGAGGAAGGCGATTCTAGACTTTATTTTCACTTTGCATGCAGGTTTTATCAAATTTCAGAGAAGAAGTTGGCGGATTTTTCAGAAGCAGACAAGCAAAACTTTCTATCTTCTGTCTTATTTCTTCTATTTCTCACCTTAGGTACTTTCTTCGCATGTCAAAGAAATTCAACATATATTGAGAATGCATTCATGCAGGTTTATGATACAACATATCTGTGTAAAACCCGTCTTAAATTTTTGAGAAAATCGCCCGTAGAGCTTCATTACGAGCTGCTGTGCTTTCGAGAATTTCTTGCATGTGGGCTTGAAACACATTTTTTAGAGAATCCTGACTATCACGGGTTTTGTTAATTAGGTTATTGCACAAACCGCTGTTCGAAAAAACGAAAATTTCTTTTCGTTAGAGCTATTTTTTAAAACTTGAGTTTTCAGAAAGTTCTTCAAATATATTCAACTTTACAGTCAAAAGTCATCATTTTCAAAATGCAGTTCAATCTTATTGATTACAAGGTGAAATCAGCCCTTACACATAATTTCATCAAGACTTCAGATACAGACCTAAATCATGTTTATCCAGTGGTTAATCTGAGCAGTCTGGAAGGTGTTAGCAGCAGTTCGTTGAAGAATCTTGAACATTCAGGGTTGCTGGCAGCAGCATCCATTCCTATTACTATCTTCGATCTTGAGTTCGTACTTGCTTGCATTAAGCATTATGACTCGTCTTCACGACAGATCAGATCAGTTGACGGAAGGGTTGTTTGCAGTCTCAAACCAAAGGACATAGAGAAATGTTTTGCTATTCCTCCTCGCTCAGATAACTTCATTGTTGTTCTTGAAGCTTGTGAGAAGATATGGGATGCTGATCCACAACGTTCACAGAGAAAAGTTGCTCAGAAGTGGCTGACAGTTCAGAAAACTAACATGCCTAAGAAGGTTGGTCGTGGTGAATTCAGAGAGGAAGTTGTTGTTTTGATGCTTTACTCAACCCGGAATTCACGGTCTGAACTGAACGCTGGCGCTTTCGTCCACTGGATCGCTTTTTGATTACGGAATTCTTGATGGTACAGAGCGGTTTGATTGGGCTATGCTGATTAGTGATTGCTTACATCAGCAAATTACTAACTTTCTCAAGTATCATGAGTTTCATATGATATCCTACTTGGTTTACTTGGTTGCTTTTCAAGGTAGCTACAGGTTTCTTAAAACCAATGGCACTCTCGGTGTTCAGCGTGTTCATGAGTATTATCCTCAGTTGGAGTTTTCTCAATCCGAGCAGGACTTCCAAGCAGTGAATGATCACTTTTCCATGAGAACAGTAAGAGATCTTGATGATGAAATGCACATTCGTATTTCTGCCGAGGCCAAATCAGCGATGGAGACTTGGGCGGATTGGTTTATCCAGTTCCCTACTTTCACATACATCCGAGTTTATGGATATGTTGGAGAGCCCCTGATGTTGCCAAGGTATCCGTCAGACAAGATTATCTTTATGGAGTTCCTCACACCGTGCAACATATTCACTTCTTTCTTCCGTGAGTAAGTCCTTAAGTTTCTGACTAATTTCCATTCCGCGTTGGGAATTTTCACATGCAATCTTGGCTGACGGATGCGAGGTTTATGTCTATACTGAGATAGAAAGTTTAAACTCAAGACTTACGAGAGGCGTTCCTATGATCCTCTCGGTCCATTATCACCGAGATCGGTTAGAGGCGAGTGTAATGTCCCCAAATTTCGCGACATCGAGGAGTTCAGTGGATTTAGCCTATTATGCGACCCTCGTAGGCTGATAGGTTGGATAGAGGGTCTTGATGGAGCTTGGCTTGGCTTCAGTTGTCAGATTGTTATCAGTTGGCTTTCGTTTGGGCTCGTTCGAATACTATTTGCTCGAATTGCTATTTTTAGCAATTTTTAGCACTCAGCGGAGCACCCCTGCTATTTTTAGCACTATGGTCTGGTCACGTGCAGAATCACTTCCTTCTTCGTCAGCCTCAGACGGTTCGTGCATCGGGCATATATTGAGAGAGATATTAATATTTAATTGATTTAATTAAATATTAATTATTTGGAGCTTATGTTATAAAGTTATAATATTTTAAATATTATAACTTAAGTGATTTTTGCTGAAGGGGTCGCCCATCATTGAAGGGGCCACTTTTAATTATATTTTATAATTAAAAGTGCTTTCGAAAACTATTGAAAAATTAAAAAAAGAAAGGGTCGAATTTATTTAAATGAAACCTAATTGAGAAAATTCGAACTCTTGAGGAGATATAAGGGTTTCATTGGGATTTGAGCTCATTATGTTATGAAATCGATTTTTGATCAAGTCTTATTCCGGAGAACGAAGCCAAGGGTTTGGGTTAATCTACTGAGGGCGAAGCTGGAGAGCAGGCCTCTTGATGTTGGAGTTAAAGAACAATGAAATATCGGCTGATCTATTGCATTCAGAGGGATATCTTCATTTCTAGGAGATTACGCCTGGGGAATGTTCCACAGAGTTTCTTTAATGCAGCAATCGGAACATCAAGCAAAATATCGGTGCCTTTTTAGTTGCATGTTATTGGATCTTATTTGTAATCATTTGAGAAAGGGCTTAATAAATAGTCTGGCATCAGGAGTTTCAGTAGATTATATCATTTCCAGAGTTGTATTATTTTATTTAAATTTATTCAGCAATTTCTTTCAAAATCGCACTTCAATGGTTTATGCAATAAACACGTTCAAAAATTAGCAAAACAAGCAGTTTTCAGAATCAGGGAGAACAGGGGTTTCTACAGTGGTATCAGAGCCGTGATCCTGCCATCCTGTGAGATTTTTATGAGTGTCAAAGTTAGGTCTGTAGAAGTTTGAAGACAAAATTTGGTATTTCTGAAGGATTCGATTATTTGGAGATAGTTCAGTTTCTGAAGACTATTTCAGCCATAAGCAGACAAATTAGTAATGCAGACAAAAGTCAAGTAAGACAATATTTTAGCATCAAATTTATATTGGTGAAGTATCGAGCCTTGAATCTGGAGGATGTTTTTAATATTCAAGCTTGGATCTTCTTAAGGAAGGTCGCGGCTTTCTTGTTTGACTGGTCGTAGCCTCCTGAAGACGGGTTTGGAGTTTCTTAGTTATATCGAAATAGAAAATTGAGAATAAGACAAGTTTTCTGAAAGACAAAGTGGTGTCCTGTTGGGAGCTGATTGGCACTTCATGTTGAATAGCGGCACATCCTTCTGCCGTTTTGGAGAAAGGATCGATATTTTGGCTTTATGGAAAAAGTCCGACACATAGCTGGAGGCAAATAAATGTCAGAAAAGCCAGATCGAATGAATATATGAGAAGTCATGTATTCTCTATGAGCCGATAAAGACAAAAGTCAGAGCATTTTTCTGAAAGAATCGTAACTTCTTCATATTTTAGGCGCAACTTATTTTGGATGCATTGCGGGGGTTAAATAGAATATAAAATTGGGATTATTCATGATGCTCGGGGCTGAGTAAGGTGAGCAATACATTTTAGGTGGGCCCGTTCAAATATTTCATCACAATCTTATTTAGTTTAAATCGCAGCTCTCAAAAGATATCGTGGCAACAGGAGATAATAAAATATATCTAGAGCTGAGGACTTCTATATTTGTTAAAAGCTTACATGGGAGTTTAGAACTTGATGAAATCATTTATTGAATCGTGGGTCCCAGCATAAGAGTTGAAGTCTGATATGGAAGGATTGAGAGTTGGCAGATTTTGTACATTGTAATATCAAATTGATATGCAGCGCTTCCTTTGTGGTGGGCCATTTCAAACATTTCATTACAGTCCTTGTCTATTCTAAATCTGCCACATCTTTTCTAGCAAGTATTATTCAGATTTGAAGTGGTTTGTGGGTAAAGCTTATATATTTCTATTGCAGCCTCTTTGGGAGACAAATTCTGACAGGATTCAGCATGTCTTCATTTTTTAATAAGGATTAGTATATGAAAGTTAGTGATTTGTGGGTCCCAGCTTTTACATTTGGGAAATTTGAATTTAAATTGAAATCTATCTTTGAATCACAAGTTGTGTGGGTAATATTTCCTTTTGTGAATTTTGTTTGTGGGCCCAGCATATCTAATGTCAAAGATTTCATCAAATCTGAAGCTTGTTATTGATATAAACTTGATGCTGTCAAAAGGGGAACCAAATCTGACAATAAGGCCAGTCAGCAATTTGATATGAGGGGATGTAAAATTTAAGAAATAAAACTTTGATTTTTTTATGCTTTGTGGGACCCTCTCAGAAGCCACCGTAGCATATGGAGGGATTGTTTCATAAGTTTGAAATTCTTTTAGTGGAAGGTGGGACCAATAGGCTCTTAAATCAGTTTGAATAGCTTATGTGGAGAGTGAGAAGGATCTCATTAAGAAATATATTGTTGAGAGTAGTGGATCGTGGGACCCACAACATTCCCCATTCTCATTCTTTATCACATTGTATTCAAGGTTTATAAGGATCGCACCATTTGAAAGGAGTTTGGGTTGAGTGCAAAGTGTTTGAAAAAATGCCTATATGCTGTAGCAGCTGGTTTACATGAGTTTCAGTCATATTGTTGCATTGGGAAGTTCAAAGGAAACACTGCATTGTTTCTTCATTTCACTTCAGAGCACAATAGTTGCAATGAGAAGCCCTTTATATTCATAATAGTATCTTAAAACATCAAAGTACAGAAGGAAGCTATAAATAGCAGTTGGTATTCTTCATTCAGAACAGTGGGTTAGTTAAGGCAATTGTGAATTATGGCTTCTAAATTTGTCGATGAGGTAATGGTTGCTTATGAAGAATATATAGCACTTCCAAATAAGGTCAAAGATCGACTAGACTTCGAGCAATATGTGGAGCATCGGATAGATTATAACAAGCAAAGAAGAAAACCAAAGAAATGCGAGCAGCCAAGTGTTGAGAGCATGTTGAATGATATCCAGTGGAAACTTAAGCTTTCACAACGAAGATTAACTCATAGTTTGCAGCAGTATGAGGATTCCCTTTCAAGATGAACCTCATCACGAAGCAAAAATGAGAGACTTGGTGAAGTATCTAAAAGTCTCTATGATGTGTTTGGGTTAAAAAGAGATAAGTCGGTAGAGAATGATCTTCGATCTGCAGGTGGACATGGGGTTGAAAATGAAATGGTGGTTGATAAGGAAATCTTACATCAAGAAAATAGTATGGTGGAGCCACAGAATACTGCTCACAACATTCCAGAAGTTGTAACCAGCATTGTTAACAATTCTGATTTACATAACAGCAGTAGAAAAAGTTTGCATCAGCTTGAGACAGCAGTGACTACACATGTGCAAGATGCTGCTATGGGGTTGTCACATGAAAGTACTCAAGAATTGGGTACTAGTGATGCATTATGTGTTGAAGATTCATGTCATGGTGAGTCTGATTTTCTAGATCAGACCTTAGAAAACAAGCTAGAAGGGTCAAGTGTTGGCATAGAATCCCAGGATCATGAGTTGGATGGTGATATAGTTGCATTGGAAGTGGGAATGTGTGAAGATACTGTCAAATCAGCAGCTTCTACCTTATTAGTTGAGCCATTTTTCGAGGTACATAGCAGCAGTACCTTAGATGTTGAGGTGTGCATAGATGAAAGCACACATGATGCTGCTTATCATGTAGTGAGTGATGACGAATCAGCTTCATATCATAGTGCAGATTGTGAACTGGACAACTTGTACGGGGGTCATAAACTACAGAGTCCTCATCATTTGGTTGGGCAACTAAAGGTGAATGACAATATGATTGCCACAACCATTGAGCATTTTGATGTTGCTCGTCAGATGTTAGCTACCTATGGTTGGAGTACTCCTTTGACAGATGAGCACGGTGATAGTGGTTTTTCCCTTGCAGAGATACATGCACTTCGAGAAGCAATTGGGGTGATGAAACAAAATTACCTAAAACTACTTGCAGACAGGGATTTTCTTCTCGAGTGGGATTGCATTTGTTATGATGCATTGCAGAAGAAGGAGGAGCAGGTTGATGAGCTCACTCATGAGCTTGAGGTGACTATGGACTCGTTGGAGAGTGCTCAGTTGGCCCTTCAAGAGTCACAGTCACGGTTGGAGGAGCTTACCGTGGAGTTGAGTTTGGCACAGTCTCCACCAGTTGCAGATACAGTACAGTTATATACAGAGGCAGTTGATGAGGATCTTATATCCACGGGTTGTAGTGAGGATGTGGTTACATCTATCACAGACATTGGTGTAGTTAATTCAGATGGGATGAGTGTTTTGGTTGAGAGCTCTTGTGATGAGATAGTTGATTTTTCCGAGAGTTGTGTGACAGATCACGTCACTACTCCATCGTCGTCACAGGAGATATGTAGGGCATCATCCAGTATGGAGATTTGTACTTATGCTGATTTGTTTCCCCAGGACTATGATGGTCAGCCATTGACAGAGGTGGGAGCATTTTATCTTGATTGCATAGTGAGGAGTGTTCATCACTTCTCCTTTAGTCCACACACGGAGGATTTGATGATGCATCGGTGTGGTTTGGCTCCGGAGTTATACCATCCGTTGTGGGATGGGTATTCACCATCTTCAGAAGATGGGATTAGCAGCTGCAAGCTCCAGACTCAGCAGTTTTTGGGGGATCACTTGTAGGGACAGCTATCAGTTTTACATCATGCCGATATGTATCCAACTGGGTTTGCTACTTCTATGTCACAAGGTTTTCTTATGGGTACATGGTTACAGGATGACTACGGTGTCAGTTGGCATGATGGCTTGGTCAGTTATCACATTCACGAGGGTTTAGCAGAGGACAGGGAGAGATTCAGTGTAGCAGATGCTTCTAGAAGTTCTGCTCTATAGCATGGCAGAGATGGATGTGAATTGGTGTATTAGGATCCAGAGTGGTGTGAGTTTAGCGAG
>VDFB02168251.1:0-17091 GCA_007258455.2 Sequoia sempervirens
TCTTCATTCTCTAATTCTAGTTCTGGATCACTCCCTTCATCCTCAGTTTGTGTAATGTTTCCTTCATTCTCCACTTTCTCTTCTTCAACACCTTTTTTTTCTTCTGGAAGCACCTTCGATTCTTCTACTATTTCCTCTTGCACTCCCATCCTTGAGTTATTTGCTTAACTGAAGGATAACTCTCTTATCTAAAGGTTGATTCCTTTTTGTAGTTCTTTGGCTTCTTCTAGCAGTATATTTATATCTTTTTCTACTTGTGACATTGCCTCCTTGGAGTATGCTGGCATTGGACGAAATTCCACTTTTCTACCCAGAGAATTCCAATCCAACTTACTCTTTCTAGATCTTGGCTCATCTTTCTGTTCTAACCAGGGCTCTCGGTTTTGACCTTTCTAATTATGGTCTATCTTTCCTCCTTTCTCTCATTTTCCCAAATTTTTTTCCTTGATTTCTACCATCCTTCCAGAACAACCTTCCTGAATTGATTTTTTGAAGATGCATTTCCCCATGTGTGATCCTTCACAAACCTCCACTTTTCGTTTACCAACTTCCAAACTTCATCAGGATCTCCAAGTTTTTATAAATTTCCACTCCTTCCACTATTTCCACCAGGAAGTTGGCCTCTTCTTTTTTTCCATTTATAAAATCTTCATGTACTCCTAAACATACCCCTAATGCATCCCCTATTTTCACCAAAGCTTCCAAATTCCAGTATTCAGATGGGAGGTTTACCAGTTTGATCCAAGTGGGGTCATTTTGATGGAATAGTTCTATGGATCAAAGTTTGATTCCTAGTTTAAGCAATGAAAACAATAACCTTTTAAAAACATGGGATTTCCATACACAATTTCTTGCTTCAAATTCATGTATATGCTCTCTATAAGAAAAAAGGAGTTCGGTAATTGGTGAATGCTTACCCGATCTTTGAAGTTATTTTTCCACCAATCCATGATCTCCTCCTTAGAGCATCTTGGACTGCACCATTTTTCAAATAGAGCTCTATCTTTTAGTCTGGCGACCCTTGCTTCTATCGCCTCTGATGGAAATGTGAATAGCTTACTCCCCCGTGGCCTCATATTGGCTTCCTTGTCTTTCCCACTCCTTTTTCCTTGGAATTTCTTCCTTCCAGTTCCTCTTTTGTTCGGGTTCAAATTTTTTGAGTTCATCCTCCATCTTGCTTGATTCTATCCCTTTCCTCCTAGGTCTTTATCACCCGATGGTTTTGTCTTTCCCTTACTCATGAAGTTAGAGTTTCCATAGCCCTTTCCTCTCCAAGGGTTATTGGATCGCTTTAGACTCCCATTCAACTCGCTTCTCCAATTTGACGCCTCTTCTCCAAGACTTCTTTTTTCCTAGAACCACCCAGGCCTATTGTATCATATGCTCCTTCCTTCTCTGCTCCTATTTCATTTGCTTGGCTTCGGCCCTAGATTTGGCACCCTTCTCTTGTCATCTCCCTGAGTCTACCACCCAACCTAGTTTTGGTTTTTCACAGTGTAAGTCTCTATCCTACGATAGATTAGGAGGCATATGTCCACCCATTTTCCATTCATGAAAACCCATTTCAGGGTGTGGGAGTTTTCCCCTACTCTACTCCCTCCTGATCTGCCTTCTCTTGATTGACTTTCCTCTTTAATATCTCCCCATCACTTCCCTTGCAGGCCTCCTACGTTTTTTCACTTCTTTTCGCCACCTTGCACCATTTTTTTCAATTATATAATATTGTGCACAATTTACTAAACATGTGATAATTCAACTTTCACTTAACATTTATCCTTAGTTATCTCACTAAATTGTAGACATAAGCAAACTTTCTATTTCTATTTTCATAAAACTAGTAAAGAAATCTATTTTTGTATGAGTATGGAGAGTCAAGATCTTTAGTGAATAGTGTCTTATTAGGTAACTGTAGTGTCTAAGCATTACAAGAAATCAATAAGGAATAATAGAGATATTATGCAAAACATACAATTTTACTTATAATCTCTATCTGAATTCAATAGTATTCATCCATAATAGAAAAGATTATTACATATGAAAAAATAGTATTCATCCATAATAGATAAAAGATTATTACATATGAAAAAATGTAATAAATTAAAATGCTACAACAATTCTCAAATATCCAATGCCATGAAAAATACTATGAAAAATATTATGGAGCATAATCATAGAATGGTGAAACATAATGCCATCATCATTAGTACTATGTCTGAGAAAATGGAGAACTCACAACAAGGTTCTCTGGTTGTGGATTTGGTTGTGGATAAGGACAAGAACAGTACTAAGGATGTTGGTATTTCCAAGCGAACGTGAGCTAGTATGAAGAGGAAGACTCATCCTACACCCCAGATGGTTCAGGTCCTAAAGAAGGGCACTTAGGAAATGCACAATCTTGAATTTGAGGCTGTTGAAGCTCTTAAGTTCTTAGGTTAGTTGGGGGTTTCTTGCTAGTTTTTTTGTTTTTGTTTTTTTGGTGGTCCTTGCTGGCCTTGGGTTGGTGGTTTTTGTGTTTCTTGGGCTTTATTTTGATGCATCATTTTTGTCTATGGTGACTTTATTTCTTTTTCCTATTTTTTGTAAACTCTGTGGTTTTGGGTCCCTATAAAACCCGTTTTTTCCTTTATCAAAAACAATTCTCAAATATCCATTACAATTGCACCAGTAAATGTGGTTGAAGAGAATTTACAAGGAGAGGGCTTGCCCCACCTCAAAACCCTAAAAACCATCTAAAACACTAATGACCAACTAATGAGACAATTGTTTACAAGCACACACTATAATAGTTGCCACTCTTACAACTTAGAGAGAAATTTTAATGGCATGTACATACTATTAGAAATTGAAAACCTAAACTAGTATGCACTTAATATAATCAAAACCTAAAATGATCAACCCTTACAAATGAGAAAATTTGTATTAATATAGATCTCTAGCCCTAGAAACTAGGATATTATTTCACTCTCCCTCTTTGTGTTTTGGCAACAAAAATTGAAGTGCATAATTGGATTCAAGCATTGTTTTTAGCAGACTTGAGGTTTCAAAATTGTTTCAGATGTATGAAATAGCAACAAACACGCTTGATATTACCCAATCTTTTGTAGGTATATATCTCTCCTTTCTTGATATGGTCACTTCCATTTTATTAACCAGCAATGGGTTTATGATTATCTAAATTGTCATGTCTATCTTCAAGCAACCAGATGATAATATGTGTTGGCTTATCAATTTATCATTGTTATAAGTCATTGAAGGAAATCTAGAATTTTAAATCTTGTCTCTGGAGGATGGTATGTGACTTTGCAAAAAAATTTATAAACAGAGTGAGGTTTTAGATCACCATTCATGATCAATTATTAGGACATCTGAGGAATATGGAATGTAGAAAATACAAAATAATTGTAAATAGATATGTCTTAGGTGCATGATATAGAGTTTCCATGTTTGAATATATCATATTAATATTTTTTATTTTGTCTGATTCTATTTTTAAGTCTATATGGAGGATGGGCCTCCATGATTGGCTTAAACTTAGGCCACAATACCAGTTAAAATTATTTGGGAGCTTTTCTATTTTGATGCTTCCCTAGGTAGTCACTTTATGCAATGAGCACTTCTTCAATGCAAATGTGGTGCTTTGTGGATAGGGTATTCTTCTAATGCCAATTTCCCAACTTGTTGGTGACATTTTCTAGCAAAGTGTTTACTAATCCTAGTTTGAAAGGATCTAAGTGTTTCACCATAAATGGGTGATCATTGAGACATGGGATAAAATACAACACTATGTTGATTTGTATTGATTGACCTTTGATATTTAACTTAAAGTATCCTCATAATGACATAAAACCTCATGGTAGGATATTTAAACTTCTTATCATATCAACAAGGTTCTAGATCCCTTCTTGCATTCTGAAAAGCTCTTTTAATTTGCCTCCCATTAAAGCTATTTCTTGTAAGAACATTCAAACTACTATCTTTTCTTAGACATGTCGGTGATAGGTGTTTATGTGAAATACTTTACAAAAATGTTGTGCTCTAGTTTCTTTTATTTGGTAAAAGTTTCCTTTTCTTATCTTAAAAGATTCACTTGGGTTCATTTACTATTGAATGCATAGAGGCACATTTTTATATGACACTAACATGCATTCTCTTTGTTGGGTTTAGTAGTCAAACTAAAAATTTGTTTCATTTCAAATTACAAGTGTTACACTCATATTTTTCAACTCATTGTTTTGGATGATACAAGTAGCAACTTTGGGATCCCTTTTCAAATATTTAGAAAACATTTCCCAAAGTAAACCCAAATTTTTCCTAGTGATTGAACAAAACAATATGTTTCAATAAGAAAATTCTATTCAAGTTCTTAGATTGCTATAATCAATTTGAATCATATGAAAACAGACCATGCAATGAACAAGAAAGTAAATGATGATTATTTGTTCCTAATGACTGAACAAAAAAATATGTTTCAATAAGAAAATTCTATTCATGTTCTTAGATTGCTATAATCAATTTGAATCATATGAAAACAAACCATGCAATGAACAAGAAAGTAAATGATGATTATCAATATGATGTGGTATTGAGAGAAAGGGAAGACATATTCTTTGTGAGAAGTAAATTTTTATGATCTTATATTATTCCATATTTCATGTCTTTTCAACATATAGTATGTGTATGAAAAATGGGTAAGATGAAGTCAATACAATTAGCTTAGAGCTCTTTTCTATCAAGGTTTCATTCATGCATGGTTAAATTGTAGTTTCCTACTCAAAATCTGACCTTATAGGATTGATGCTAAATTATAAAGGCATGCAAACATAGTTAAAAATGTCTTTTTTTCTTTTTTTCTTTTTTCGAATTATTGTTTTGAGAAGCAACTAGTGAGTTGAATTTCATATAAAATTGCTCTTAAATGGTTAGGATTCTTGAAAAAAAATCTGGATTTTGTTCTTAATTCTACCACCTTTCTAAATATATTTAAATTTAAATTTTGGTCAAGATACATGAAAGTTATGATTGTTTAAACACTGTCATTTTCTACTGCAATATGTAGATTGAATCTTGTGAATTGATGTATATGATGCAAGTATACAAATTTAATGGTTAATATCATCATTTAGGAGTAGAATATTATGATTTTAGCATTTTATTGAAGTCTAGAGAAGGGTTCTAGACTTTGAAATTACCAATGAGGAAGTAAGACCTTTGGTTCTTAAATCACCTAGTAGTGAGTAGATTTAGGGAACTTGTTGGATGTGGAGTAGCCTCCTTGGCATACTATTTAGTAAATGTTATTGCTTTGGAATTAGATTATAGGAACTAATGTCATTATAATTTTTGTCTTTTGGGTATTATTTTATCCATCTTGTAGAATTTCAAGATATCATAATAAGATGATTGGACATTTTGTGCTATAGATATTTATTGTCAATGATTTGCATGCATAAGTGCATTGCTTGTTTGAATTACATTCTCTTTCATTATTATTGTATGAAATGGACATGAGCTTGGATATATGATGCATGAGCATATAGGCATGATAGGGCATTAGTGATTCACATAGTGAATTGGATTTCATCATGCATGTAAACCACATATTGTTAGATCCTTTATGATGGGACATGCTTCTCTAGTGGAGTGGCACGAGGAAGCTTAATGCTTCATGGTAGGGTGGAAGTCACCTCGATGATGCTCTCTCTCTCCCATTTCCTTCCCTTGTAGATTTTGAACTTGATATCATGATGTATCTATAATTGTAACATAAAATGTTATGATTTTATAGTTATATCAAAGCATCTTAAATGGATTTGTATTAGTTGTAGTGATTTTAAAATCATTAAATGTAATTGAAAAAAAAATGGTCAATTTTTGACTCTTTGATTTTGAGTAACCATTATGTTTATTCAAAAATTTCTATACTTTTCTAATTCATTAATTGGGTAGATGCTACAACAAAACCATTAGGATTTGTACGACAATTAAAACATGCTAAAAATCCTCATTATTTTAATTTGTTTTACTATGTGCAATGATGGCTCAATATTTTGAGTGTGTAGAGCCAAAATGGGTTTGCAAAATTTGTTGTAAATCACCCAAAACACAGTGAAAATGCATCAAGTTTCAAAATCCTAACAGTCATATTAACTCATGCATTCTTTTATTTTTCTTTCTCCTCTTCAAATCCTCACTCATAACATAAAATCCATCATGGTGGTCAATCAAATCAATTTGGGTAGTCGTAGAGGTCATTGATGTGCATTAAGGGAAAATTAGAGCCATTTCCATCATTACATCTTGAAACCATTTCAAAATCTAGCCACTACAATTATTTTTCCACTGCATTAATGTTGCCACAACTATTGCAATGTTCATTTTACTTGTTATGTGAAGTTAGGGCACCAAAATAGTTGTATGAGTGATCGTGAGTAGGTGTAGGGAAAAAACAACCATTAGACATAACCCTAATTGCATACAAGGTTTCTTTATTAAAAACTACCTTGAAATAGAGCACCAAATATGTATAGAGAAGACTTTAGGAAATGAAATGATGTTTCTATCTGTAGACATCGAAAATATACAGATTGATATCGCACACTCGATCCTAATCTACTAACATCACTTCATCCTGAATTATCCCTCTATCTAACCATTTAATCTAATAGCCTTATTTGATTAAAGTCTTCATAATTCTCCCTTTAATTAAATAAATCCCTCGATTTAATTAAATCATTATCTCTGTGTAATTAATTAGGTCATTTCATCTTCCTATCTTTATTTAATTAAATAATCCATATTATTTGATTAAATCTCTATTCATCTAATTAAATTAAATAAATTAAACATTTATCTAATTTAATCTAACATCACCCCTTTTGGTTAAATATATCAAAAATATTTATTTAACTAAGTCTAAATCATTCTTTCTCATTTTGAGTTATTTAAATCCTAAAATCTAAGTCAAAATGGTCAAATCAACTAACATCATTTAAGTTAATCACATCATGATCAATGCTAATCCTAATCACTCAAATCCTCTAGATTTTGCAACTTGCACATGAAAATAGACTTATTTGATTTATTAAATTTCTATTTTCCTTCAACAAGCATCTTTTAAGGAATATTCCCCTAATTTGAATTCAAAATCCAAGTGGGAATAAGTCCTTCCAACAAGGAATTTAAGATCTCTTACATGTCCTTTGCCTTGAGCCAAGTGGCATTTAATGCTTTCTTTCTTCCCCCCTTTCAAGTCATTTCAACAAATTTGAATTTCAAATTTATGCATTTATTGGCACAATCCTCAAAACTTGCTCAACCTTCATCCTCTCACATGTTGACAAGTGGCATCATATCATTGGTTGAATCTTTGTCCCACATTGATCAAATTTGGACATCTCTTCAACTTATCAATCTATAAATAAATAGCTTATATCCTTATTTCATCATCCACATTCCAAGCAAAGTTACCATGCTAAAATACTTAGCAATTCTCATCCATCATTTGAGTTCTTAGTTAGGCTTTTTTGCAGATTTGGCTTGGAGCTCTCACATTCATCATCAAAGTGGATCAACATTCCTCAACAATCATCAACTTGCATCTTAGGGATTGGGAAAGGGCCAATTTTCACATCAAATTGGCACCAATTCCCCCATGGGATTAAGAGTTTGCTTGCTTAATTAGGATTCAATCTTGTTTTTGTGATTTCATTGTATTTTTCATCATTTCCTTCCTAATTTGAGCTATGTTAATGAATCTCATGGGGAATCCATGTTTAGGCTTGCATTTCCTTGTTTAACTTGTTTAATCATGTTGTTTTGCAGGTACCTAGATTGAGGGTTCACACTATCAATTTTCTATACCTTTCTAGTGCATCTAGACCTTTTTCAATCCACGTGGTATTTTTAGGTTGCTTTGGTGAGTTGGTAGGAAGTCAACAAAAAATAGGTAGGAGTTTTGGATTGTCAGGGGTGAAGAAAAATCTATAGCATTGGTCAAGGTATCAAGGACATAGAATTTTGATGGGTAGATAGATATAGAAGAAAAATAGACTTCAGATGGATGACATGAAGGGAGATGGAAGTCCAAGGGGCCATGAAAACAAATAGAGTCAAACTTAGGCGAAATAACATACCTAGAGGGGTAAGTCCAACAAGTTGAAAAATACAAAGGGAAAGTGGAGTGAAGGCAAGAGACGAGGAAAATACATGATTGGAAGGGAAACTCCCCAAGTTCACAAGTCCGAGAACTTACCAAACCTAAGGAAAATGACTAGAAAATTCCAAACATTTAGACTCTTTTCAATTATTTGTAACTTTTAACACTTATTAGGCACATGGAGAGCCACTTAGGGTGTCTCAAATTAGTTATAAATAGTGGGTCAAAAAGGGTTAGATAGACAAAAAAGAAAGAACTCAAGAAAAATTTAATATGGTAGGATTTATTCCCAATACGATGGTACTAGAACTAAGCCTTGGTTAACTTGAGGGAGGTAGAAGAATAAAGTTACTACATGCTAGTGAGTGATATAAAAATAAGACATCAACTAAGGGAATGTAGTAAAAAGAAGATGTCACGTGAAGATAACGAGCTAGAATTTGTTAACATGATGAGACCCTTAAAGGATGGATGACAATATCTGATTGGTCTCTTTACTCAAAGTACGTAGATGCTTGGAATAGACCATGCCACTATGCCTTTGAGTAATGGTGTATAAGGGGAATCCTCATCTTTAGTAGTGAACAAAAACTCCCCATTGAAATTAGTCAACAGTATTGAACTATCAAGAATTTCTTATAGAGATAAGTCAACATGAAAAATGATATGGAAAACTATCAAGAGGATGACTTGTATGCTCTCCATGTTGAATATGGGGCAAAGAGTGTTGAGTTTCAAGGAGAAATCTCCTTCATGAACTTTTGTACATTGAAGTCAAGAACCAAAGCCATGAATGAAAGGAGATCCACCTCAAATTGACCCTGCAAAGATTTGCAAAGAAAATTTGGGAAGCTCATTGTCTCCTCATTTGATGAATCTTACAAAGCTTTAGCCCAGCCTTGGATGAAAATTTTTAATACTCCCTTCCCACTGAGCCCTATGTATGAGTAGGAAGCAATTAAATTTGTGATATTTCATCTAGAAGGAGTTGCACATAAGTGGTGGAATCATGGGCTAGTTTTGCAAGAGAGTGGTCAATAGATTTGAGAAGCAAGACCTAGAGGAGCACTTTAGGGAATTTCCATAATATGCTATGGCTTAGTTTATACATACATGGATAAATCCCAGAGGGTAGTTGTGATGGTACTTAATGTGCTAGAGAATAATTTGACTATTCTTTTCATGAAGAGTTTGAGAGAGCCCCTTAGAGGCTTGGTTAAGGTCCTTGACCCAAAATCATTGAAATTTGTAATGCCCTATTCTAGAATTTCCTTATTTTTTCTCTAAATAAATATCCCACACTCGCAATAAGACATGTATAATTAATTAAAAATATTAATTTATCCTTAAACTATAATTTTTATGATGATCACATAGTTATGCTGAGAGGGGGGGTGAATTAGGATAACACAATCTTTTACTTTTCAAAACTTAATCAATCACAACAATAACACACATACAAGATCTAGCATTTAAGAACACAAAAAGAACACATGATTTATGTCGAAACCCTTTAAGGAGAAACCCACAATAAAATATTTATTTTCGTATAAATCTTCTTTTGTAGGAATCAACCTACTTCTCTTACAATTATTCTTTTGTAGGAACCAACCTATTGGAGACACCAATTGTTACATCTCGTTTCATAGTTACCAAGTTACTTTTATCATTATGATTGAAAATGTTGATAAATGTAAATTGTGACTTCAATATGTTGTTAGGTAAATGAAATATGTGAATATGCAATAAGATGTTATTGATTTCAAAAGAATGAGTATGTTTTGAATTAGAGGATTGCTTTGTTGATACAAATGTGTTATGATGCAAGTGGATTTACTATGAACAACTAACTACCTTGGTGTTGCACTAAGATGGTTGTAGGATAGGTACAATCCTTTGGAAGGGGGTATCACTAAAGAGAAGTGATTGGTTAGATAACCCTTAATGAAACCTAATTGAGCTTACATACACTCACACCCTAGTTGGTCTAGTGGAGTCAGGTCAGTGGGAACCAAGTAACCTTTGGGGATACGTTGAGATGCTTGAGAAAATAAATTTTATTACTTTGATTGTGTGATAAAGTTATGATTGAATCTTTGAGTCTTTGGACTTTGTGTATAGTTGTCTTTACATTGATTCGTATGTACGTTAAATGTATACATGTATATGGGTATATATATATATATTGATCTGTGCATGAGAGTATAATCATGTGCATATGTATGTAAGTAGAAATACTTACAAGTATACATACATGGAGAATCAATTATATCCATATGTGTATATATATACACTTAATGTATATACCTGTCGATGAGGATATGAATGTATTTATGTTAAAGAGAGTAAAAATCATATATATGTATATATGTATTTACTAAAGTATATGAATATATGTATGTATCGATGATGTTTACATACGTATAAACATATACAATAATAGACACATATACATGTATATTGGTATGTGGTATTGGTCTTGATTTCCATTGGGTTGATAGGAAGTTAGGATTATTGTTTATAACTCCCTTGAGATATAGTCTTGTCCATTCAAGTTAGGATGCTGAAAGCTTTATGACAAGTCATGTGATGTTTGAATGATTATGATTGAGTATCTAAGTATGTGTGGTGTGCATATTGGTGCAGGAGCACCAAGGTAACATTGGGAAACACTAGGCAATTTTGGAAGCCTAGGAAGCAATTTTGAGTTTTAATACTTCAAGGTCATGTTGACCATTTGATTTTGAGTTAGAGATGTTAGGACATGTTAGAATGAAGGGTGATCAGCAGTGTATGGTGGAGTGAATGAGTTTCTCAATTTGTTTTCTTTAGGAATCACTAGATTTTGGGAAATAAAAGCCAAAATGTTGCAATTATGCAATTTTGGCCTAATAGGGTGGTTATGTCCGACCAAGGGAAGATGTAACCACCTATGAACCTTTTAAAAGAGGAGCCTCGAACTGGATTTGGGTTGGAAAAAGCATTGTATTAGTTTGAGTTTACTGTTGATATGGAAAAACATTGAAGTTCTTGCAATTTTTCTATTTTTTTAGTTCTTTTACTGTGTTAATGATGAGTTCCTGGTATTGAACAGAGTATAGCACGTGTGGCATTCACTTTACAAGTTTTGTGAAGTCTTTGGAAGTGTTATCTTATCATTCCCAAGCTTTGTTCTTACTAGGTTTTGTTTTCTTTATTGTTGATCAGTTTGGTAGACTGTTATTCATGGAGTCTTAGACCTCTGTTTTCCACTATACCTGGTGTATAGCCGTGGGGAAATGAGGCTAAGCTCCATGCTTGTACATAGGATAGGTTTAGGGGATTGTAAGAAGCAAGGTTACATGGTAAAGGTCTTCTCCTAGGTGAGCTTGGCTATGCCCGGCTAGGAAAGACAGTGAAAACAAGCCCTAACGCAGCAGGGGTGACCATTCCCAGGCAATCCAAGGTTGGTGGTGGGTGCAGGAGTCTTTAGAAAGGTCTGATAGGAAGGCAGAGTCTTCACAAATCCATCTGGGGTTTGAAGAAGCAGACAGATCACCGACTGGTCAAGGAAAGGCCTAAAAAGCCCTAATTCCCACAAAAATAGGGATATACCTGTGTACGGCCAGTGAAGGCCCAAAACCTCAAAATTCCTTGAGAGGTTGGAAATTGAACCAGGGTCTCAAAAAGAAGTTTGTGATGGTCTTAAGCAGGATTGGAGTTATAGCCTATTTTCTCGGGCTAGGAGGCCTAATTGGGGCTCAAGGGCTACTAGCCCTTCTTAAACCCTAGACTAGGGTTTGAGGGTAGCGATGGAGACTTGAAGGCTTGTGATTGATCAAGAACCTTTGAGAGAAGGTTTTGAGGCCATAGAAGTAATCACACACCCCTGCATCAAGTTAGTGAGGCTTGAAGGAATAGCTAGTCTTTAGGAAGATTAAGGGCTAGGAGAGATTGTGAGGAAGAAGACCAAGATTGGCTTGGTTAGGAGAATGCAGATGATAGTAGGGTTGGCCAGGAGAACCAGGGGTGCCTAGTAAGCATTAGGGCCTATAGGTTAAGAAGGTGGAAAGTGACACCAAGGGTTTTGCTAAGGTGAGACCCAGAGCATGGGACAGTGATTGTCTCAACCAACCCTATCCCTATCATAGTATATTAATTATACATGTATATATGTATTATTGATGACTTAATAATAATAATGTGTGTAATTGATCGCCATATATATATATAAATATTCTAAAACATATATAGATCAACAACATTGAAAGGTGATATAACACATATATATGCATATAAATGTATGTATACGTAATATAAATGACTATTTATATATACTTATATATCCAAGATATATAGGTGAATAAATATATTTATAGTAGCTTATGTATTTGAATATCAATCTATGATTTAAATATGTGTTAATATATATATATATATAACTTGGTATGCATTTATAATATTATATATATATATATACATTAATATGTATATAGTGTGGTTATATTGAAAATAAAATATGTTGACACATATATGGCGTGACCATAAATATGTGTAAGGCTTAAAAAAATCCAAAATTATTATACCATACCTTTTGTGCATGAATTAATACAAGCGCTTAACCTATAAATGCAAACCTTATAAAAGTGAAGTCTCGTATAAGAGCCATGTTACATTATTATATTATTGCACATATAATGCACCAAGGGAACAACATAATATACATGCCCAGGTATTAATGAGTAAAGTAACGCTTTAAAAGGTAAGTCAATTCATTGTTAAGTGGAAAAAGTATTATCCATGACCAAGTCAACATAGTTAAAACACAACCGAGTATTGACTTATTCTTCTGTGCAAACAACACGCTAGTAAATAGGGAACATGGTGAATTGTTGGTGCCATATCATGAACTCTGTGTTTCTTTTAGAAGTACCTTCAGCCTGTAAGTTGATTTCTAGATTGGAACATGCGCAATATGAATCAATCAACTTCTTGTTGGCAAGAAAAGAATCATCCTGTTGTTCTTTTTGGGTGAGTATTGAGATAGGGATTCACAACCTTTTTGTTATCAAGCTGAGTCGATAGCTGAGAAGTGTCATTTCATTGGCCTTGTTTGTAGCCTATAGATGATGGTTTTTGGGTATAAATAGAGGCACCCTTACATCATTTGGATACACTTCTACTACGCATTATTATGTTGCTCCATTCCGCTGCATTTTTATTAAGAGATTATTATTTTGCTTAGAGTTATTTGTGAGGAAACTTTAGTGAGAGGAATTGAGAGGGGTTTGTTGCTAATTTTATTTTAAGAAGGTGTCAAGCTAAAGAACCAGTGAGTCAATTAGGTTTAAGTGATTATGTTCAGGCATGCAATTCTATTCTCATTATGTTTATTTGTTTAGTGAAAGATTGAATGTCTTGTATGTTTTATTTGGAAATGCATTAGATTGATTGAAATAGAGAAATGATCTATTTGCTTATTTGGAGAGAAAAAGAATCATGAATGTTATGATTTCTTTATGAGTATTTTAGATACTCCATTAGTAAGGAGTGATTGTTTATCAATAGTATTATATACTAGATTTAATGAAAGCATGAATAGCTTAAGGGAGTGATTTAATACTCTTATATACCCTATATGGGAATTCAGATGATCTACTATTTCTATACATAGATAGTCTACACTACATGTATAATGTGAAATGTATCAATTTCATGAAGTGACTTGACATTGTTAGCTTATAACACTAGGAAACCTTAGGAATGATAAGGTTTAGCAATACATCAATAGTGACAGTATGAAAGATATGATAGGATGAAACATCATATTGTCAACCTATACTTGAATGATCACTTGATCATTACTTTAAACTACTGAATGAAACCCTAGGTTAGGAATTACATACTAGGTTGGAATATTTACTTAAGCTTTGTTTAAAGCACATAGGTTGAGATTAACCTTCACAATCAAATTGATTGTTGATTATTTATTATATTCAAGATTAGGGTATAATAAAGTTGATCACTTAAGTTTATGAATTACTATTTGACTGAAGCCATAGGTGGGATTACCTATTGAGTTTGAGTTATTACTTGATTGGTTGCTTTATACTCTTGATGTGGTCATATTGTTGACAATATTCTACTCTTTGTTTAACCCTTTTTACTAAGGAGATTATACTCTTGAATAGAATCATTTACTGATATGATTGCTCTTCAATTTAGGTCATTTATTAATGAGATTATAGGTGATGGCAAGAAGTTGAGTCCACTTTTTGGCCAAAAAGTGGAAGTGTTTTCCCTGATTTTCAGTATTTGACACATTTGACCTTAAAATTTGAAGCACTTAGAGATGGAATCTTAAAAAAAAGTCACTAATCATAAATGTAGTACTTGGAGTCTAGTTTCCAAATATGTAATTTATTCAATAATCTTATTGTAAATAAAATTGAGTTTCAATATATGCTTCAAAACCATTAATCGGCTTAAAAGTCACTTCTTTTTATACCATACCATGCACATGTACAACATCCATATTTCTAATCTAAATTATTGTATTTTCTAATTCCCTTTCTTTAGGAAAAGAATTGTGGACTCATCAAGCTTGTTCCCAATATTTTCCTCGTAATTTCTATTGAATATTCTTTTGTTAATTTTTAGCAGTGCATATTTGTATCATTCAAAAATCATGTACCTATTAATGACAAGATGATCTTTAACTTCTATTATTTTTATTTATTTTAATTGAAAATAATTTCTGGGAAATACCTCATGCAACTGCTAATCAAAATGTTATGTTGATCAAAAGTTATTAAAATATTAAAAACCCTAATATTTAAAGTTTATGGACATGTTTCATCATAAATTAATTGAAAAATAGAAAAATAATCCAATTGTAAAAAATCACACATTTGAATCAGATTGTCTCATCTAAAATGGGTTTTAATTTCATCAAAAAAAATTCTTGCAAAAAAGTCCCTACCATATGTCCAACTCGGGTATTTTTTTCTTAACATTCTTAGGGACTCCTTCTAACTTTGGTAAGTAAGTCAAACTGTGTTGAAGGCCTAGGTTCGGATTCCCAATGATTTTACCAAACCAAAATACAAATCAAAAACCCGACCACAAATAAAATTCAAATTCATTTTTTTAGAAACAGGATCCTGTTTTATAATCGGGATCTCGTTTCCCAATATTAAATAGTGTGACCATTGACAAGGAAACGAGATCCCATCTTATAAATGGGACCTTGTTCCTTTGTCAATTGTCCCCACATTAAATATTAGGAATGGGATCCCATTTATTTTTTAACCGTTTTATTTAAATTTACTGTCAAAAATTACTGTGAAGTCTGCAACTTCACATGTACAGCCGAGAGCAGTAAAATTGGGCTATTTTTCATCAACTATTATTTTTACAAGTGGTTAATTTGGATTTTTGATTAATTTTTTCAAAGGAGGCATCATGTAAACCATTTTTGAAGTAGAATTTTGTTAGTTTTGTACTTTTTTTGAGGAACAAAAGGTCTTCAACTTGCAATATGGATTGATTTTTTCAAAGGAGGCATGAAGAAAATAGTTTTTAAAGTGGAATTGTGCTAGTTTTCTACTTGTTTTGAGGAACACAAGAGGAAGAATTTTGTCCTTATAGGTCTTCAACTTCCAATTTGGATTGAAATTTTTAAAGAATTTCACTGTTGACATTCATTTGTGCTTGAGAATTTTATAATCATGGGAGATAAAACTCATAATAAGAGGATGAAGGCATTGACTCTTGAAGAAATTGAAGCAAAAAAAGAGAAGAAGAGACAAAGAAAAAGACAAAGAAGAACGAGAATTAAATCAATGAATGATGGGGGAGCGTCTAATTCCACAACTATTGAAGATGAAAACATTGAGGAGACCATGGTTGTAGATGAAGCTAATTTGCAAGAAGTCAATTTGGAGAAGAATATGATTATACAAGCAAGTCCTACTATGTCTTCAAATCCCTCTTTCAATTCTATGGAGAATGTTTCAATATGCACAAATCCACATGTTAGTGAAATGGAAAATTTGTACATATGTAGAAGTTTTACAAGATGCTAGACTTAATGATATTGACATTGATAATATTCAGAGAGATGAAACTTTTATAGAATTTGTTGAAATTGAAGATGAGAATGATCCTTTTGTTGATGAAAATGTAAATCATTTTGAAGTTGAAAATGAAAATGATAATGAAGATGAAGATGAAAATATAGAATGTGATGTTGAATTTAATGAAAATAATTTTTTAAATTTAAAGTGGTGTTTTCAATAATCTTCCTGATCAAATTTCTTGGAGGCAAATAAGAACACATGCGAATAGAATATACACCGAATTCTTTTATCGTGAAAAAATTGCATTTCAATGTCAACTAATGATGCAATTGATGAGAATGCAAAAAATGAGGAAAGTAATGAAAAGGTTAGGCTGTTATGTTAAACCAAAAAGAAAAGATCAATCATTAAAACATGTTATGTCTATTATTGCTAGTGCCATTCAATCTATTGGGAAAAATAATCGATCTAAAGATAAAAACGCAGCAGGAAGAGCTATAAAAAATTCAAGCACATTGTTAATAAATGCAACTTTGAATGTGAAATAATGGTAAGCAATATTAGTGAAGTTTTAAAAATACATCCTAAAACATTGCTAAGAGGGCA
Organism: Sequoia sempervirens; assembly: GCA_007258455.2. Taxonomy (NCBI): domain Eukaryota; kingdom Viridiplantae; phylum Streptophyta; class Pinopsida; order Cupressales; family Cupressaceae; genus Sequoia; species Sequoia sempervirens. Next base: position 16,822 of record VDFB02168251.1, read on the forward strand.
AAAAAGAAGAGAAAGTATAGGAAATGATCCTACTCTCAACCAAATGTGTTGAGTTTCTGTTGGTCTAGACTTCAGTCCGATATGAAATTGAATGTTGAAATTAAATATTTGATTGAAAAATATTGGTACGATAATACTAGGGTTTCATTTAATGCTAAAGATGTTTTAAAATTAAGGGTGGGGTCCAAAGTTCACGATCCTCACCCAAAACACCTATTAGATACAACACAAACTGAATTTTATAGAAAATTTTGTAGTGATTCAATGTTA
>VDFB02168252.1:0-26889 GCA_007258455.2 Sequoia sempervirens
TTAAATTTTTTCTAAAGGCCAAAATATAGCTGGAGGATTTCAACGCCAACTTTGAGGTAGATATTATTTTATTAAAAGATTTATTTTGCTCTGTAAAAAAGGGATGCCATCTTGTGGAGGGAAAAAGAGTCAACTTAAATTTGAAAATGGTTTGTCTTCTTATGCTGGGCATACCTTCCAGAGACTTCTAGAAGATCTTCTCAAACTTATAAAAGGAGGCTTTGGTTCTTCATTTGGTATCCATGAAATTTACAACGCTATGTGTTGGGTGAAAATTATGTAATCAGCTTTTCGATAGATTACACAACTTGGACTTCAACCACAGCTATGTGAGATGTGAATCTCTCCTCTCGGAAAGGGGAGGCGCCCTTCTTACTGCTAACAGAAGCGATAGTAAATCAAACAAATAATTACAAAATGTACACGAAACTCACGAAGTGGGGGTGGTGTGTTACATTCATCCTTCTCTCTTTTTTCAGAGAAGATGTTTACAATGCTTCACCGTTGGAAGTTCAAAATTCTTAATAACCTAAAACTAACAACTAGCAGTAATACCAATAGCTCTATCTCGTCAAAGCGAAGCGTAGAGATACCAGAAGTGATTAATAACAAACCAAAATAAAGAGTAAAAGGAAAGCTCCACGAAGGCACAAAGTAGATTCCGTAACTGTCGGTGTTGGATCGTGTAGGCGTGCCGTTTGCTTTCACGTTAGAAGCACAAAGTCTTCTTAGGCGCAACAATTCTTGAGCGGCATGAAGCGATTACAAGCACAAAGTCTTGTAGATCATCCAACAAAAGTATCAAATAGCCGCGAGCGATTACAAGCACAAAGTCTTGTAGATCCTTCAACAAGAGTATCCAAGAGTATGAATAATTACAAGCACAAAGTCTTGTAGATCATTCAACGGGGGCAATGCACAGAGCATGAATGATTACAAGCATAAAGTCTTGTAGATCATTCAACCAATGATAAGCAGAAATACAAATGCAATCTAAATAATAAATGTAACACAAAGTTTACATCAACTACTTAGAGTCCTTCAGATTCTTCAAACTAATCACTACCAAATAAGATCAACTCACAAAAGTATCGAATCCAACGCAAAGTTTGGCTTGCAATCCTTTTCTTTATTAATCGAATCTCATTCACAAAGCATGAACGCAAAGTTTCACAAATTTGTTTCAAAAAGGGCAGCACTTCGTTGCAAAACACTAAAGGATACTATTACAATGAAAATCCCTCACATTATATAGAAAGAGGGGTGAGCAAAAGAAGGAAAGAGATTGAGAAAATCAGGGAAAGTTAGGTAAGCGATTTTAGGAGATCTCACCTAACTTTGACCAAAGTCAAAGTGTAATTTGTTTTGAAAATATTACGTCTTTGGACTTGGTGTAATTACAATTTACAAAATGACATTCGAAAATGTCGAGAAATATTTACAAGATGCATAATGGGATGCACCGGAAATGTCTAACACTGGAGAATAGGGGGCTGCTTCACGTTTCTTTGCATTGGGCGCGGAAGTCTTCAAATTTCCTCCTAGTCTCCTGCACAAACTTCTCATCTGGACCAACGGTGTAATCCACAATGGTGTGAATTCACCGTGTCCGATCTCATGGCGGATAAGGTGAACCTTCTTGCACACAATCAAGATCGTCTTCGGAGTTGTCAATGTGAGCCTTGTATCACAAATGATGTTAGTGAAGCTTAATCTGGTATCAATCAAATTCATGATGGCTTCTTTGAAGATGAGGGATATTTCTGCGGCCGGTAGGAAGATACGATTGTCCTCAAGAAGTTGACCAGGCAACTCTCTGATACTTTTGTCAAGAATGTTGCGATGCCCGTCGACATCTTCCTGTACTTGGTGAAGGTCTTCAATGAGAGATTGAACCACTTGGATCCTGTGTTTCAGTGATTCTTTTACCTCTACAAACTTTTCTTTGTCAGTAATTACCCCAACATCCACCAATTTGCTGAGCTTTACCTGTTTCATTTCCGACCATGACAACGGGCATTTTCCATGTCTCTGGCATCACGGGGAAATGCGGCTCTTTTTCTTTATCAAGCTCGTGGTGAGCTTGGCCAGCATATTAGTTTTCTCATCGCGACCAAAATTATCACGAGGATCCATGTTCGATGATGCGCCAACAAAATCATATAACACCACGCCTTTGGAAGGCGAATTTCGGCTTTCTTGTGGTGGGTCTTCAATATTACCTTGTCGGTGATTTGTGCATTACTTGGAAGCGGCAAGTCTCTTTACAACAGTGGCATAATGCTTTGCCCTCTGTTTGTACATGTTACGAGCTTGCTCTACTTTATCCAGCCTTCCTGCCAAGATATCCAAAGTGACTTGCGCATCGGCTTTTGCACTTTCGTTGGTAACCTTGCCAAGCTGGACCTTTGTTACTATGTAGTCCTCCATATTGACATCACCTTCTTGATTCGGTGGTATGCCAATTTCAGCATACTTGTGGCCAGACTTATCAACGTTCAGCCTTGAGTACACTTTTGCCTTTTTCTTCCCTTTGGCTTTTGAAAGAACTATCTCTTCGAGGTCGAGCTCCTCTGGAGAAATCATTTGCTTTTTGCGCTTCGACACTTGAGATATTAGCCAAGGAGGAAGAACAGAAGTGTGAACTTCTGGATTTACAGTCAATTCGGTCGCCATTGCTACTTCTGAAGTTATTGTCACATCTGAACTCACCATTGGTATCGTGACAATTGGAGAAGTATTTGTCATCATTGCTCCTGTAGTTGACACATTGAGCTGATCACGCATCGACTCATTCATGAAACGATTGGTCGTTTTGAAGTGATATCATCGTTAGGCGAAGACAAGCTAGGAATGGGCGATGGAGGGCTTGGCATTATATCAACGTATGGATAGCATCGCTGGCGAAGGGTATCAAGGCGGAGTTGATCGCTGCCCGGGGATAGGGGATATCACCATTGCGGGAATGCGTGGTAGGAATAGGTGATGAGGGAACAATAGGTGGAGGAGTTCTTGAATCTGGAGGGGTATGAGGAACGTTTGAAGTCACAGGCGATGATGTTCTGGGAATTTCTTCAACTACATTCTCAGGAGGAGTAGTTATTTCTTGATCATGCCCGGGTTCCTGTTGATCACCCTCTTGTCTCTCCGATTCTGGCTCACCTTCAAAGTCACTTTCAGATCCTTCTTCAGAATCTTCATCAGACTCTTGCCCGCTTTCAGAAACCTCTTCGGCATCGGAGTCTGCTTCTGCTGAATCTTCATCTTCAGCGGATTGGTCGCTTGAAGTTTCTTCTTCATCGGAATCTATCTCCTCCAGAATAGGCTTTTTACCCTTAGAGCGAGATGGATGAGATTCCATGATTTCTGTCTCTTGGACAGCCTGGGTATCTTTCTTACCAACAGTGAACTTGATCCTAGGACCTCTTCGCAAAGAAGTGGGAACGGCCGCTGATTTGTTTTGTCGCGGAGTTCTTGCCGTTGGCGAAGCCTGCTTTGACCTCTCCTTCCGAAGTCTTAAACTTTTCATTGCATAACCATGTTTATGTAACCATTCTTCCGTGTTGGCTAGGATTGGTCTCACCTTTCTCTGCTGTAACCCTTTCCTAGACCATTGTATTGCAGGCAACGGCCTTTTAGCAATGCCTTGCTCATCATAGACAGCGTTCATGATATCACCTGGATCCTCAAAATCCTCTGGTAGATCAGCAATACCAAGATCTCTGATTTGTTGAACTGTCAATCTGCAATAGTCCATTTTGCAATGGCTTCTTCATCTCTGCAATCTGCCCAGATGTCTTCAAAACGGTACTGTGTTGGTGTCCTTTGCAACTTTTTTCTGACATCTCGGTAGTCGAAATCAAACCTATACCTGTAGGTTTTGATGGTCATGATCTGCATTTCAGCATAGACAGACTTAGCTTTTTGTGCAGTTTGGATAGTATATCGGCCGATGGTCAGTGGGAACTTGAACCCACGCTTGTGGTTGCTTCTTCGTTCTTTCTGCACTGACATCAACTGTCTGCATGTTTCCATGAGAATCCACTTATCCGAAGGATAACGTGGTAGCATGTAGGGACAACCGGTGTAGCAGCCTACTCTCAAGTAAGTAAACGTTGGGAATTGGAGAAAAATGCATCCAACTTTACTTACCACCTTATAAGCCTCATCAGATACTCTTCTTCTTTCCAAAGCTGGATCAAAGTTGAAGAGTAAAGGCGCAAAGAAAGCATCAGTGACCCGTCTGAAATGATGAAAGCTCTCCTTTAGCTCCAATTGGTAGAAATATCTGTACACAGGCACCATCATCCGATTCCCTTTGTAGATAGACCTGGGAATTGTCTCATCACAGCTGCTGCGTACACCAGGTAAGAAGTCATGTAGAACTTCAATGTAGAAGGAGCATTGATCAACCGCCGTATGTCATCATCGATTTGAGCCGATATGCACTCTCGCCTCTTATGATCCTCGATGTATTCATACATCCAATCGTGAAAAGTGGATGATTCCGGAAAGCCCTTCACTCTGCTTAGAAACGTGATCATATCCTTGACGTCATCTTTGAAGTCACTTCTCAGGAGTCCTTTCGGCCATCTAGAAACGGATGATCTAGGCTTCTTGAGCCATTGAGTGTTTATCAACTGTTTAGCTTTATTGGGATCAGCATCGAAGATCTCCTGTGCTTTTGACATGGAGATGTCAATATATTTCTCCATATGAGGGACCTTGAAGACAATGTCAAAGAAATCGGGGTCGAGTCTCAGAATCTCGTGCCCGGAAGAGTCGATCACACTTCTGCTTTCTCTGATGTAATGAGACGCAACTTGAAGAACAAACTCGGTATTGTGCGCAGCTGTAGGGAACATCGCCACCAAGTGGAGGTTGCTGTGTACGATCGCTCTCATTGAATCAGGAAGAGGCTTCATCTCTGTTAGCTTTGCGAAGTCAACCAAGTCTTGATGACCAACTTCGGTATCTTTTATCTCTTCGACTTTGGAAAGCACCATAGTTGGCGGATAGACGCCTTGATATTTGTACTTCATCTTGCTTTTTGCTTTCGAAGAAGAAGGAGGCTTAGTAGCAGTCATCCAAAAGAACTGGAACTCTGATCACTCTTGACTTGACGATCTTTGAAAGTAGACTGCAATCCGTTTAGCCAGAACAAACACCAATTGTTAGGAAACATGGGTAAGCGCGAAATGAGCACAAGGATGAGAGATCATGAAGCGGATGACGAGGCACGCAAAACGATGCACTTAGGCGGAAAAACGAGGCTCAGGAGTGCACTGGTCGAAAATGAAGCTCATTTGGGAAGGTCTGGGAAAAGCTTGGAAAAAGTGTAAGGGCGCCAAAATTCAGCGCCCTTACATCTCTAAAAAATTGCTTTTGATGCAAGGGCGCTAAATTTTAGCGCCCTTACATCTTACAGTGTTAGGAAAAATTTCATCTTCTCAAAATGTCCTAGCGCCAAAATTCAGCGCTTCTGCTTTTTCTTGACAATTTTGAGATGCAGATGCAAGAGGGAATGGCGAGAGCGCTCATGCTTGGCAAAGGCAATTTGTTTGAATCATGAAAGCTTTTGAACTTGTTTCCATCCTATTACATACGCATTCAAAGGTTAAAGGAATTCTCTTTCACAATGATAGATCTTTTCAATGTTCACCAAAACGCATAGAGAGGGAGACAAAGAGATTTCAACACAAACACATTGTATAGATACAAGTTCTCAAATAACATCGAGCATAGAGGAGAATGGGGAAAGAAACGCGAGGCAAGGGAAGGAAAGAAACGCGTAGGGTTAGAAAAGAAAAGAATGCGTAGGGAAAGAAAACGAAAATGGAGGAGAGAAAAATGCATTCAAAAAAAAAATGAGTGAGGGTTCCATTGCGTGAGGAGAAGAAAAACGCAAATGGAGAAGAGAGGACGCGAAGAGAAATAGAAGAAACAAAAACAAAAACGCGAATGAAGAGAAGAAAAGGAAACAAAAACGTGTGTGTTAATATTGAACACATACAAATGAAAGAAGAAAAATGGCAAAGCAAAACAACTTACCAGAACCAAAACGTGAAGCTTGCTGAAGAAAGAATGGCGAAAATCTTCAAAAACGCGATTTACAGTTGAGAAGCAAACTCGCACAGCAAGAGGAATAAAAGAACATGAAAATATAAACAACTAAAATGGCGAATTCATTCACTTAAGTGAAAATGAAAATTAAAAACCTAACTCAAGTCGAGCAATAAATTTAGGCACGAAAAGTGGCACGATTGATGAAAAACGCGAAAACATGAAGAAACGTGCCAGAACCATGAAAAAGTTTAAGTGGTGAAGGAAAATGTAATGGCGCTAAAATTTAGCGCTATTACATTTTTTGGCAATTTCACTGCATGCAGGGGCGCTAAATTTTAGCGCCCTTGCACTTTCCAGACTTAGCCAATTTTTGGCTTCAGGGCAGGAGCGCACTTTTTCAGTGCCACTGCATTTTGTGTAATTTGCTAAGTATGAACGGTGAAACTTCGCGAAAGATCTCGTTTCAAAGGTCTTCGCGAGGCGAACATGGGGGAATGCTCGAATTGACTATTCGAGGCTTAGGAACACATTTCGAGGTGGCTTGAAAATCACTTCGTTATGCGTGCTTGAACTTCACGAATCCTAGGAAACGGACAAGTTTCGTAGGGGGGTTATCCGTGGAACGAGCGCTGCTAGATTCCGTGATAACACTATGCTGTCGGAATGGTGAGAAATTGCTTCGAGGAATGCATACCTCCTAGCTTGGGCTCGACTTCTTGCTTGAAAGATAGCAACTAGTTGAGATATTAGTTGTAGTTGAGTTTATTGCACATTGTAGTTGAGTTTCTTGCATATTGTAGTAGAGTTCTTGCATTTTAGTCACATTTTGGAGTTGCTGGTTTAGCATAGCTGATTGTAGTTTTTGCTCATAGTTCATGATATAAAAACAAATTGTTCTGGGCATTTCACCAATCTATTTCTTTGTTAGGGGCGACGATTTGTGCCAGTTTGCAGATTTTTCAATGAAGATTCTGATTTTATCCAGTGAAAATCGCCCCTCTTGAGGCTGAACCATTATGTTCTACCTGGCAAATATTTACAAAACAAAATTACAAGCTTTTAGAGTCATTTTCTTATTAGAATCTGGTCGCCATCTTCATAGTGTTCATTTGCATCAGATTTCATGTCATTTGGACAAGTCTAGAGAGAGTTATGAGCATTTTAGTGAGTTACAGTGTTGCTGGTTATGCATTTTTACTCATTGTTCAGTCATATCAGATTGTAAGATTTTGTCTTAGGAGTTGGGTTTGAGTCTTGGGGTTAGGTTGAACATTGGAGAGACATTATAAATCATTGCCGCTTTGATATACTCTAATTCTATGTTCTTGGCAGGCGTTTCTATTTCATTGTAAAGCTGAACAGTAGTACTGTCAACTACTTTCTTTGCTAAGTTCATATATAATTCCCACGGGTGTGGAAGAGACTGGCCCTCGCTCAGTCTTCATTGTACTTGCATTAGATCCTCATTCATCATATGATAGCGCCTTGCTCATCTCGGGCTTGGAGTGCACATGCTTGATGATTGAGCTACTTTCAGCTCTGCATTGTTTTAATTGATTCTCCACCATATGATAGCGCCATTCCCACCTTGGGTTTGGAGTGCACATGCTTGGTGTCGAGTTTACTTTCCAGCATTGTATTTCTTTTCTTCGTACCTCCGCCATATGGTAGCGCCATTCCCACCTTGGGTTGGAGAACACATTCTTGGCGTTGAGCTTACTTTCAGCATTGTAATTCTTTCCACTTGCTACTAACGACCCTCTTGCCATATGACAACATCATTCTCATCTCGAGATTGAGTGCGCATTCTTGGCAAAGAGTTACTTTCCAATTGCTGGTTTGGTTTGAGCTAGCCATAACGGGTGGTTCTTGTGCTGGTGTGTTCATTCAAAAATTGAAAAAATTGGGTTGGCTCATTATAGAAGATGATCTCCGCAATAAATTATCTCTCAAATGCTGAAAACATAACCAAAATCTGAACTTCTAGAGGTCTGATAATAATAACCAGCAAACTGAAAATGAATAAAATGCTCACAACTACTTCAAAATACCTCCAAATGGAATGAAACGAATCGCAATGACTCTCTGGAGGATAGGCGCCCAATGTGCAATGACAAAATTGCATCAAAACTCCACCAATTATTTAGCACGAACTCCAATGCCCTCTTGAAATGGTACAGCCTGCTGAAAGGGGCAATTTTGCAAGATAAAATAAAATATTCCAAATTAAATTCCAATCTTTTGTGGAAAGGGTTGCCCTTGGTCTAGAATCACAATGCATCAATACCCAGAACAAGATTTAATTTATTCAAAAAGCTGCTAACAAAAATCAACTTCAGTTGTACGAACATCAGCAACATATAAACTGAAAATATCACCAAAATTCTTCAAGTTGTTGCACAATATGTACTTCTGGATGAAGCACACTCACAATCAACCATCTAGGGAACCATAGTTTCAGGCCCAAAGAATGGAGTAAAATTGCTAAGCTTCCCCTTAGCCAGGTTCTAAAATCAATTCAACAGCATAACTTTACAATATTTTCCAAAGATGCTCAAATACTGGAGCAAGGCTTACTTTTATAACCTTTGAGGTGACTGTTGGCTTTCCATCTTCCTCCAAAAGGGACGCCCATTTCACTTTTGAAATATTTTAACTTTTTAAAACATTAAATTCACCTTTCTAGGCGTCCAAGACTTGAGGAGAAATATTTACTTTAGAAATATTTAAATAATCTCTCAATGAGGCATCCACCCTCAAAGGCCCCCTTTTAAAAACAACTTTAAATCATTAATCTAGGCCATGGGGCTTAAAATGAATTTTAAAACATTAATGACTTAAAATAAATCATTTCACCAAAATGAGCCCCAAAATGCTGAAAGCCAAATGTGCTCCAAACTGCACTGCCCGAAATGGAAACTGAGCTGACTGCTGTGCCACTGCTCAAGATGGCACTACCAGAAATAGAACTTACTAAAAATAGTAAATTCTAAAAAGTTGCCCAATGCCTTTGCATGTCATACCACTGCGATGCTCTCTGTAAACCCAAAAAGAATCCGCAATCCAAAACTCGAAACTCCAATGTTGTAATGTCCCCTTCTCGAGCATGATCTTCTCAGATGACCGTTGGCCTATTCTGGAGACCCGTAGGCTACTCGGACGGTTTGATTAGGGTTTCTTGTGTGGAGGTTGCTGTTGCTCGTGAATTGGTGATTGAACTGCGGATTCCTTCTAGGTTTTCTGTGGGCTTCGCGGTGATGTAATTTTCTTGGTATTCCGAACACTTTCTGGAATTTACTATTTTTAGTAAATTCTATTTCTGGCAGTGGTCCTGTTGGTTTCGGCATGGTTGGCTTTCTACTTCAGACTGTTCAGTTGGCTTACTCATTTTTGGCTTTGGGGCACAATTGGAGAGATAAGTTCGAATTATTTTAATTAAGTCATGTTTTAATGTTATATTTTGCTGTTGACCCCCTTAGCCTAGTGATTGAACTTAAAGTTGTTTTAAAAGGTGGTTTTGAAGGGTGGCGCCTCATGATATTTCAATATTTTCTAAGGTTCTAAAATCATTGCTTGAAAAAGGACGCCCATCTTATGGAAGAGATTTATTTCATTAAAGTCAAAAATGAGCCTTGAAGAAAGTGACGCCTTTTCTTGGAGGGAAAAGAATTAGGGTTTCTTGAAGCTTTTGGAAGGGTCTTCACAAATTATAAAAGGACGTCTTGGGTCTTCACTTGGTTATCTTTTGTCTACAGGAAAGTTATGCTGTCGGAATGGTATTGGGACTGCTTCGAGGAATGTATGCCTCCTAGCTTGGCATTGCTTCTCGCTTGAGAGATAGTGACTAGTGATGAGGTATTGGTAGATTGAGTGATTTGTAGTGAGATTTCTGCATTGTAGTAGTTGTGTGGCTTTGTCGTCCAGTTTATGCATATTACTGAAATTCTGGAATTGTCTCTTCCTTACAGCAGATTGTTGTTTTTATTCATAAGTCAAAAAATACAAAAAGAATCATTTTGGGTGTTGCATTAATCTCTTTGTCTGTGAGGGGCGACCCTTTTCCCTAAGTTGCAGATTTTTTAGTGAAGTCTTGAATTTTTAAAGGCAAATCGCCCTTCCTTGAGGGCCGTACCATTTGACATTGCCTTGAAATTCGTGCATAAATAATATGGGGGATTTTGATTAGTTTTCAGTGCTCTATCTTGGTCGCCTTCATCATTAGGGTATATTGCATTTCGTTTCACATCAATTGGATGAGTTGTGAGAGAGATATGATCATTTTAGTGTGGTGTTAGGTTGTTGGTTTACATTTTAAAGTGCAGATCTGTCTAAATCAGAATCTTCAGTTTGGTATTTGAGTGAAGTAATTGGTCTTGGCATTCTTGTTAAGCAAGGAGAATCCTCTTATTTGATGCACACTAAATTGTTCTAATTCTATGCTCTTGGCAGGCGATTTCTCTTCATATTGTAAGCTGAACAGTAGTACTGTCAGCATTTCTCTAATCTTGCTTATCATGTTTTGTAATGGCTACTTTACATTCTGAAGTTGCATTGTATTTCTTTATATCTCCGCCATATGGTCGCCTCATTTCCGTACTGGATTGGGTAGCACATACTTGGTGTTGAGTTTGCTTTCAGCACTTGTAGTGGTAGAGATCCTCTGACCATATATTTGTCCATCTTGGACACATTCTTGGTTAGAGTTACCTTTCAGCACGCTTTGAGATCCTCTGACCATATGTTCGTCCATCTTGGACACATTCTTGGTTAGAGTTACCTTCAGTTGCAATTTGTTTTAATGCACTGACGATCCTCTTGCCATATGACAGCCTCTCTCTTGTTGAGATTGAGTGCGCATTCTTGGCAACGAGTTATTTGTAACTGCTGGTTTGATTGAACTCACCCTAACGGATTCTTGTTATTGAGTTGTAAAATTGAAAAAAAAATTGGCTCGGAATATTTCAAATGTGCAAACCTTCAAAAAAACTTCAGAACCCCTACAAGATAGGAAACCCTAATTTTACCTCTGAAGAGCCTATAGGTTTCCAGAAATAGGCTATTAGTCACAGAAGAGCGTATGGCCAAAATGGGGACATTTAATAAAATCAGTAGTTTAATAATAAAATCAGTAATGTCTTACCTCACAGTGGACCACCAGTTGTCATCAAGGATCCTTTGTTTGATGGTTTTTCCTTCAGTAGAGCTTGAATTAGGCCATCTACTCCACTATAAATTCAACATCATCAATTGCAAAGGTTCATGCACCTCAATCATCCTCTCTAACAAAATGAAGTAACTAGCATATCTTGTCTCAATAGGTTTGAGGAATTCCTTCTTTGAAAACATCCTAAAACGAGCAAGTGAGGTGTGGTGGTTGCAAATGAACATTTGAATATCTCTAGCTTCTACCACCACTTGCTTCACCCAATCTATTTTCCTTGTGTCTTTCAATGCATTGTTCAATGCATGAAGACAACATGGAGTCGAAAAGATGTGCTTGTAAGCACCCTCCACCATCATACCAGCATATTTGCACACACATGTTGAATCAATGACCACCCTGTTGTACCCAAAACCAAAATTTTTGCTTCACTAAGGCATTTTGCTTAATTGAGTCTTAATCTTGTTAAAGTGTTGTCAAAAGGTCGTTTTTGGGGTTTTCAAATATGGAGTTGGTGTCAGTACTTTGTCAGTCTGTTACTGAAGAGATTTTAGAAAAATGAAAATCTGAACGAAAAACGTCAAAATTTTCTATCTCTGGAGAAGGGAGCATATTCTGAAATGGGCGCCCTATCTTTTTGGGGCTCAGATCCTGTTTTTAGGGTTTGTCACCTCCAGCAGACATTTGTCCGGCATCCGTCAGCTTCGCATGAGCTATCAAAACTGTCAAACGGACCTGTTTTGAGCAGGATTACGGAGATACGGTGCAAATCGGAACAAGAATTGGCTAACTCTGGAAAAAGTAGCGACTTTTCTCTTTTAGGTGCCACTGAAGGTTTTGAATGAATGTCATCCACGTTTATCTTACATTCGTTCAAGCTTCGCGACGCATCCGTCAGAGGGTGAATCTGAGTTGCTGAAGCGCCTGAACCTGAGGTCAAACGTTGGGTCAAATCTCAGTCAAACTATCAGAAGAAAGAGCAAAAGAGCACATTTTGAGAAAGGCGCCCAAGCTTTTCAGGCCTTTAATGCTTTCTTTCTGATGATTTCAGATATTCAATGTGTCCGTGTTACGTTCAGCTTTCCGTTGCCTGTCTCCGTCAGATCAGAAGATGTCTCGTCAGCTTGCAGTGGAAGTTTTTATATTATTTTTGTCGTTTCCAGAAATGGCTAAGTCTGGAATGAAAAGAGCAACTTTTGAAAGGGGCGCTCTTGTTTTTCACACCTCAGATGACGTTTTCTGGGGAAATGTGCCTTTGCAGATGTCGTGCAGAACGAGCTTGGCTTCGCAGTGAACCTGAGTTCCAGTCCTGAAAGTTGATAAATCAGAAGTTATGAAGGATTTTGTTTTTCCCTTCGTTCGAAATGCAGAAGTTGAAATTTGACTAAGTCAGGGAAAAAGCGCAGCTTTTCAAAAAGGCGCTTGGATTTTTGAGCCTTCAGATGTCAGTTTTATGACATGCAGTATCAAGATATCATTTGATCAGTTTTTACTCAGCTCCGCAATGCACCTGTCAGCCAGCCAATCGGAGAAGTCAGTCGACCAGTGTCAGAGGATGAACAGAGGTCCCGGCAGAGGTTTTAGCTTAAATTTTCATAAAATTTGGCTAAGTCTGGAATTCGCCCAAGAGTTCAAATTTGAATTTTCGAAAGTGAGTTGAATGGACGCCTTAACTGGAGTTCTGACTGCAGTTAGACTGAACGATTTCTGGGTTGTCATCTTCAGTTCATATGTTTGCATGTGGAGTGATCTTTCAGTTTGCATGTTCAGTTAACTACCTTGCATGTTCAGTTAACTTGGTTGCATGTTAAGTTTAACTGAAGATTACCACTAAAAGTCAACTGAAGTTTACATGCATGGCGAATTTTGGTCAAAATTATGAGATTTTAGTGAAGATGGCGCTTCATCAAATGTTAACTGAAGTTCAAAAGGGACGAAGTGAAGCATGAAGCATTATTTTGTGAAGCGTGAAGCATATTTGATGAAGTATGGCGAATTTGAAGTTGAAAACTTCACTCATGAAAAGGGTCGCTATTTTTAGTTTTTGAAAAGTGAAGCAAGACAATAGTGAAGATGGCGCACTTTTCAAGGAAAGGGCAACTTTAGTTTGAAAAGGGTTGCTATTTTTAGATTATAATTGATTAAAGCATGAAGTTGGCGCACTTGTTGAAGGCCAAACTAAAGTTCCTAAAGGCTAGCTATTTTTAGCTTATTATTGCATGAGTTTGGCGAATCTCTTATCCCATTCTTATTGTTAACTGAAGTGTCAAAAGGGCACGCCTTAGGTCAAGTTGATGAATCCAAAGAGAAGTTGAAGGTGGCGAATTTGATAAGATTCTAACTGAAGCTAAAGTCGCATGTTTGAGTTTAAACTAAAGATGTGAAAGGCAAACCCTAATGCGTCCACTTATTGAGCTTGTTTGAGTTCTAGTTAACTACTATGAAGACCAATAAGAAGCCTAGCGCCATTTTTAATGCATGCTTTGTTTAGTGCGAATTTCTTATGATGAAATTCTATATATTTCCAAGATGGCGTCCATTATTGCATCATCTTTTGCTCTGAAAGCTTGTATTCTTTTGAGCGACCAGCAAGCTTAAGGTGATTCAGGTGTCCGTTTTCAGCGTTCTTCGAAGCTACGAGCTCAGATTCTTCAGAGGAAGTCAATTCTAGACTTTATTTCCACTTTGCATGCAGGTTTTATAAAGATTCGAAGAAGAGATTTGCAGATTTTTCAGAAGCAGACAAGCAAAACTTTCTATCTTCTGTCTTATTTCTTCTATTTCTCACCTTAGGTACTTTCTTCGCATGCCAGAGTAATTCAACACATTTTCAGAATCTGTTCATCTGGGTTCTCATATTTCAGCGTTTGCAACAAGACCCACTTCTTAGATTTTTTCGAGAAAATCGCCCCGTAGCCTTCATTCTGAAGCTCTGAGCCTTTTTCCGAGAATCTCTTTGCATGTGGGCTTGAATCACATTTTTTCCAAAATCCAGCTATCTGGGTTTGTTCAGAATTCAGTTGTGCACAAAACCCATGTTCCAGAATTTCTTCGAAAATTTCTCCTGTCAGAAGCTATTTTTAGCCTTGTTCAGAGTTTTTCAGAAAGTTCTTCAAGCATATTCGACTTTACAGTCAAAAGTCACCATTTTCAAAATGCAGTTCAATCTCATTGATTACAAGGTGAAATCAGTCCTTACACATAATTTCACCAAGACTTCAGATACGGACCTAAATCATGTTTATCCAGTGGTCAATCTGAGCAGTTTAGAAGGTGTTAGCAGCAATTCGATGAGGAATCTTGAGCGTTCCGGGTTGCTGGCAGCGGCATCCATTCCTGTTTCTATCTTCGATCTTGAGTTCGTACTTGCTTGCATTAAGCATTATGACTCGTCTTCACGACAGATCAGATCGGTTGATGGAAGAGTGGTTTGCAGTCTCAAGCCGAAGGACATAGAAAGATGTTTTGCTATTTCTCCTCGCTCAGATAACTTTACTGTTGATCTTGAAGCTTGTGAGAAGATATGGGATGCTGATCATCAACGTTCACAGAGAAAGGTTGCTCAGAAATGGTTGACAATTCAGAAAACTAACTTGCCTAAGAAGGTTGGTCGTGGTGAATTTAAAGGAGAAGTTGCTGTTTTGATCACCTTACTCAATCGAGTTACCGGCCAGTCAGATGCTAATACTTTCCGTCCATGGATGTTCTACCTGATTACCAGAATCCTTGATGGCACAGAGCGTTTTGACTGGGCTATGTTAATTAGTGATTGCTTACATCAGCAGATTTCTAACTTTCTCAAGCATCACGAGTTTCATATGATATCTTATTTGGTCTACTTGGTGGCATTTCAAGGTAGTTTCAGACTTCTTAAAACCAATGGTACTCTCGGTGTTCAGCATATTCATGAATATTATCCACAGCTAGAGTTTTCTCAGTCTGAGCAGGACTTCCGAGTGGTGAATGATCACTTTGCCATGAGAACCGTGAGGGATCTTGATGATGAGATGCACATTCGTATTTCAGCCGAGGCCAAATCAGCAATGGAGACTTGGGCAGATTGGTTCATACAGTTTCCTACTTTCACGTACCTCCGAGTTTATGGTTATGTTGGAGAGCCTCTGATGTTGCCGAGATATCCGTCAGACAAGATTGTCTTTATGGAGTTCCTCAGGCAAATGCAGCACGTTCACTTCTTTCTTCGTAGTCGTCATAAGGCTGCGGCAAATTTTCCATTCTCATTGGGAATTTTCACATGTGATGCAGCAACAGATGCCAGGCGTATGTCTACTGAGATAGAAAGGTTCAAATTCAAGCCTTATACTGAGAGGCGTTCCTATGATCCTCTTGGACATTATGCAAATCGGTTAGAGCGAGGGATTGCACATGCGCCAGCACTTGAAGATTTCTGGGCAAATTGTGAAGATGAATTCGAAGGTCCGTCGTCGTCACTATTGTAGACTTACTGTTGGTCAGCTCTCTGATTACTTGTCAGAAGATGTTGATGGTTTGTCAGATGATGATGGTGAAGTTCTTCTCAATTCTTATGTTAAGGATCAAGTTGCTAGGCAGCCACTTCGCTCACCTGATTGGTATGCTAAAGAGAATACTTCTATTGAAGAGGTTTCCAGATCAGTTATCAAGACTAGTAAGTTGTTCTTGGAGAGCAAGCGAACACGGAAGTCAGTTCCTGTAGCAGAGCCGCCAAAGGATGTTTCGTTCGTTGCCTTCTACTTCTAGAGCAAGACCCAGAGTTAAAGCCATTATAATACCTCCGGAAGGAGTTAGACTCAGTGGAAACACAGGGAAAAGAGCTACTGGTAAAAGGAAGCAGAAACAAATTGAGAATATTCCTGAGATTCCAGTAGAGACAGTTATTCAAACTGAGCCTCACGTTTCACTTCCTAGTTCACCTCACGTTCCGCCTATTGATATAGATTCTGAGCCTGAGCCACAAATTCAAGCAGGATCGGAGACAACTGAAACACCACAGGTTGATACATCAGGGACAGTCTCTCCACGAATTGAAAATATTGTTCAGTCTTGTTGGCTCGAAAAGTCTTTAGGGAGACAAAGGCGTGAACCATCATACAACCTTGATTTGTCAGAGTTTGGTGAGCCCTATCAGAGGAAATCAAACAAGAAGATTAAGAAGCAAGTGCACATCGAAAAGACCCCTGAATCAGAGATTGTGATAGAAGTTGCAGTGCCTCCAGAAGGTAAAAGCTTGGATGAGGTCGAAGTGGGTGACTTTACATTCACTAAGGCAAATCTTGGCAGGACCACACGAGAGACAGATGTATCTCTTCTTAAGATTGTTACCAATAATCTTGAAGAGCGTATCACGAAGGATGGAGAAGATAAGGCTTTACTCAAAACTGAAATTAGTCAACTTCGTCAATACATTTCTGATCTTGTTCATGGGAATCCAAATAGAGCACCGGTTCTTCCTCAGCACACACCTGCAGAGAAACGAAAATTGGATCAGTTG
The DNA here is from genome assembly GCA_007258455.2 of Sequoia sempervirens. Taxonomy (NCBI): domain Eukaryota; kingdom Viridiplantae; phylum Streptophyta; class Pinopsida; order Cupressales; family Cupressaceae; genus Sequoia; species Sequoia sempervirens. The sequence continues at coordinate 16,719 of VDFB02168252.1, forward strand.
GTCAGTCATGGCAGACTTTTGGATGATTGGATTGACAGTTTAGTTGCTGCTGGTGAAACTCTTCTTGCAGATTTATATCAGTTGAGGAGTGAGGCATACAAACTCCGTCAGGGTATTCAGTTGCTGGATATTGCAGTTGCAGAGAGCTTGGCAAAGGATCGCGTTCTTGTATCTCAGTTATCAGTTGCATGCGATGCTTTGGAGGAGATCGAAGATCAAGAGAAAGTCTTCACTTGGAAAGAGCAGCACCTTCTCAGAACAGAAATATGTGAGAAAATCTCTTCCAAGTTATTTTCACTGAAGGATGACGTAGTTGGAGTGCTTGCACTTGTCAGTGGCTTCGTTGTTCAGATCCCGTGTCATTATCTTCTCGAAGATGGCACGTATGTTGAGTTCGAAAAAGTTCAAGCGGAATTCGAGAAGCTGATTTTTGACAGCCTTAAAGGTGAACCTAGGGCGCCAAAATTAGAAAATGTTTCAGTGATTGCAGCCAGTTTGAGAAAGGCGACTGAAGAATGCAAAGATGGTGTGCACACAATTACTGAAAGTGGCAGAGAACTAAAGAAGCAGACTGTTATTTTTAGCAGCATCAAAGTGCCAGATGACAGGGAGATCGATGAGTTCTTGGTCGAAGTGTTAGACCGAGTTGACATGGAGTGATCTGTCAGTTAGAACGTGCAGTTAATTTCTAGGGTTGAGTCCTGAGCAGCAGTTAACTTGACTTCCAGTCTTCAGTTCACTTGCTGACTTAACACATGCTTATCTCATCCTCGAGTTATCAACACAGGAGTTAGGGTTAGGGTTTCCAGTTAACTGAAGGTAGTGGCCAGTTAACTTTGCTTTAAATAAGGACGTGCATGCTTGCACATTGTCCAATTAGGTTATTTGTACCAGTTAAACTGAGGGTAGTTGCCCAGTTAACTGTATAGTTTACTTCATTAGGGTTAGGGCGCATGACTTGCATGCATTGCAAGAACTGTAGTGAACTCAAGGTGATTTTAGGGTTACCTACACCTTGATGTATATAAATAAGAGCTTTTGCTCATTTGTAAATAACTTTTGCTTGAGAGAGAAATATATGCTGCGCCTACCTTGCCCTCAATATTGCTCTTTATGGTATTTGTTCATGTGTCTTCATTATTGCAATTGATTGTTATGCCACATAGGGTTTCGAAAGATTGTAATGCTGGATTCTTCCATAGTTTAGAGAAATCTGTTTTGTGAATCTTTTATTGTTATGATCGAACGTTATGCCACACAGGGTTTCGTAAGATTGTCATGATAAAACCGTTTTGTGAAGTGTTTACTATGCTGATCGAGTGTTATGCCACACAGGGTTTCATAAAGTTTTCATGGTGAATCTTCTCTTAGATTAGGAAAATCTGTTTTGTGAATCTTTTGTCATTACGATTGAGTGTTATGCCACATAGGGTTTCACAAAGATTTTGATGATAAAAGTTGTTTGTGAGTCTTTACTATGCTGATTGAGTGTTATGCCACATAGGGTTTCATAAGATTATCATAGCAAATTCTCAAATCTGTTTTGTGCTTAATAAACTTGTTCAGATTGAGATGATAGTTGCGCCACCTTGCCTTCAAGTAGAGAATCTGAATGCGTTTATCGTCTGATAGTCATAACCTTGCTCCGTTTCCTCTTGCTCTGTTTTCCTGAGGAGATTGGATAGATATAAGTTGTAGTTTAGTTGATTTGCGAAACCAGAGAAAACTCAGCTGCAACGTGTAAGTTCTTTCAAGAAAGCCTTGTGCCTCTAGCAGCTGAAACAAAAAGACAGGACATAGTTTTAGCTTATTTTCCTTTGCAAGTACATTTGTCAAAGCATAACAAGGGAGCTTCCCCTCCATAATTTGAAGAGCACTCATTGCGTAGTGTGCATAGGCTGTTCATAACAACTTCTACTCCAGAGGTGTTAGTTGTTACGCCAACACACCCATACAACATTTGAGGCCCCAACCTCCTCTATGGCCTCTCTCAAAATGCTAAATTGTAAGTCTGCATCCTTACACTTCCCTAAACAATCCATGGCTCTAAGAAAATAAGAGTCAGTTGGGCATGTGGCTATGATATTGATGAGTGGTTGATGTCTAATATCAGTCCACCCATCCATCACACTAGGACAATCCGTCCTGATCCAAGTTTGCCTCATATCCTCCATCAACAAATTAAACTTATAATATTCTTTGTCTAGGAGGGTAGTGCGTAGTTTGTGATCTCCAGGTGGTACAAATGAGGGACCAATAAATGCTACATCTTTGATCATTTGTTTGAAATAAGAGGAACAAGTCACATGAAATGGGATGGCATGGGCATAAAAAAAATTGGCAATGGAAGACTTCGTTGCATCCCGTGCCTGCACATTAAACATAGTTGCAACTATCCTTGGCTTCTTACCACCACTAACCTTCCTCTTTCCTCTTGTGGCAATATCACTACTACCACTACCAGCCATGGATGACATAGGCATAGATGCATGTACACTTGCAAAAGAATATGTCGACATTGTCACACCTATAGACCTCATTTCTGCCTCCATGTGCAATCTATGAGCCTCTAGCTTCTTGTCACCCTTTATGTCTAGACAAACCTTAACTCCACCGCATGCAACACCCAAGAATGAGAATGTACCCTTGTGTAGCTCCCTCTAAATTCTGTAATGCAAATGTGACACAACCACAACCTACTCCCCCTGAATTTTTACTTTTGGTACCTAGGGTTGTCACAAATTGGAGAAGAGGTGTTCTCTTGTTAAAAGTTCCCTTTGCATAAGTTTCAAGATTTCCAAAGGGCACTCAAATGGGTTCTTTGGCTGTTCACTTCCACCACTAACACTTCCACGCATTGATGAGGCTTAAACCCTTACATTTACTTGAGATTTTGGCATTTCATTGTCACTATTGTCATTCTCACTCCTGCTCATGTTGTTTTTTGAGATTTAATCAAACTTTAAACTGAAAAATGAAAAAAAAAAAAAAAAAAATTGATAGAATGACTTACCTCTCTAAAGAAATTGCAACCTCACTACCAATGATGCCCTAGATTCAACCTCTTTTGCAACTGCTCCTTCAAATCCCTACTCAAACAATTTGCTCTTCATTCAAACCTTACTGCAATATATTTGCACAAACAAAATTCACAAATGAAATGAAATGAACCTTCTTTTACCCATTTAGGGCGAGCTAGGGTGTGGGGGCCCACTTAAGAACAATTTAAAAACAATTTTTTTTTAAATAAGTGTTTTCTTTTCCTCTTTTTTATTTTTATTTTTCGAGGACGGCCCGTGCACGTTCCCTAGGAGTCTCCCCATCCCGAAAATGGGAACATGTGAAAACACGCTGAGGACACATCCCCGGGTTTCCCTATAAAATCTTGATATAATGCACATAGCTTACAAATTCCTCTCAAGGACAAATAGGGCATCATTTTTGTTCTCAACAAATACAAGATACCAACCTATCCTTTTTGAGTCTTCAAGTTGACCCTCCACGATCCATCACTTACCCAATATGAGAAATTATGTGGTTGTATCTACATTTCTCTTTATCACATCTGATTCTAAGCATGTATATTGTTTTAGGCTTCTATTACCAAATGCATGTGCTACAGCAAGTTGACCATTAATTCTAGGCATGTTTGTTGGTAAATTTTTCACAAAGCCACTCTTCTTCTCAATATTTGAAGTTCACTGATTGGTTCATGATCAATCATCAGCTGAATAGCAGTGCAACCTTGACATAGAACAACCCTAGAATCCCCAACATTTACTACCGAAGTTTAAAACCTCTATTTTTAAACGGAGTGAATTTTTTGCAACATAGTGCCCATGGAATATTTCAATCCCATATTTATGTAAGCATGAGGCCAATATATAATCATCATCCTAACAGTCGTGTTAAATTGTGGAAGTTAATAACCACCATTCAAAAATACTTAAGACACATATACCTCATATGTAAGTATGTGAGGAGGCAATTTATTAAGCATCAAGACATCACAATGTGGTAGCAGAAATATCTCCAATATCACGTCTAAAACATTGATTTTCTAGAAAAAAATCCTCATATGACCAAGACTATACCAATCTTCAAGCTGTTTTAAATTAAATTAAAAAAAAAAAAAAGGATTCAGTAAATCTTAAATGATAATATTAAAAAATGTGTAGTGTTGGAGCTAAACAAGTACTCACCAAGTCACAAAGCGAGATAGTCGTAAGTCATAATGCAAGGCAGTTTCAACAAGTACTCGCCACATCATAACGCAAGGCAATCTTAGCATGTACTCACCCAGTTTGTCAAACAAATTAGATAAAATATATATATATATTAGCAAATTTGAAAACAATTCCTAAATTTTTTTAATGCTAAGTTTTTGTTTATTTTTGGTGGACTTTATTTTCAAAGAGTACAAGTCCTATTCAAAAATCACCTATCTGTGTACACACAAAGTCCAAATCTCAACAATATGATTCGAATAGAATGTCTACACCCCATCAATGTGACTTAATCAAGCACAGCTGTCCAGTATACATACCTGCAATAATATTCAATGGTCAACCATGCCATTGTGCCCTTGTGCCTCAACACTATGATGTCTTCGCCAAGCCTCTAAAGAATTACTACCAGATAGTGTTGATGTTATCCTCAACAAATTTTAATAAATCTGTATCAATCATTGACCTTGATTCATTGTCATTTACTCATAAACGAATTTATAAGTCATCTCCTCCTATTCGGACCAGATTTGGGAATCATATACATCACCATGGCCTTATAGACCTTAGTTTCATCATGGTTATCATAGTATCTCATGTCGTTGATTCCTAAACACTATAAGTCCATCTTAAACTATCTCAAACTAGATGTACAAAAAATTCTGAACAAGCTACTATCAGCAGGCCAGCTCCAAATTTTGTTCTATTCTATTACTTGCTTTGACAATTACCAACTTTTACTCTATTACACATCACCTTCACCCATTTTCCATGAGGCAAGTTTCACCACCAATCCCCTGGCATATATTTATTGAAGCATCCCTACTAGAATGCATAATCATACACCCTTCACATCTTCCACTAAGTTATTATGGATATTTGAATCATAGTTCAAAAAATTGATCTTGGCTAGAACTCAGCTGCCCAAAAATTTGACTCGAACTCAAAGTCAGCAAAAAACTTATAATAATGCATGATAAGCATAAACAATGAATTTAGATAAAATGAAAGTCAATTTTGACCATCAAATTGTCATGAACAATAATTACATGTCATATGACTAATATCCCTCAAAGGCGCACATTCGAAATTTCAATTATTGTATAAAATAATAAATATAGTTTACAACTTCTCCTTTTCCCTCCTAACAGTATCCAACGTCGAACTAGAAGATAAATCTAACTCCTCATCATCAATAATGAATGAATCCTAAAATGTGTCATCTTCTAATGCTTTTGTTGCTGCTACTTCTCACTCCAATTCAGCAAGATCTTTATCAATGAACATTAAATCCCCATCTTCAGCAATCCAATCAAATTATGGTTGAATGTTATCTATAGTCATTGTGAGACTCCTTCCTCTCCTCATTATCGAAGTGAACGTGAAGATTGTATTGAATGAAGACAAAGTCATTGAAACACTCTTGGGTCAACTTGTTTATTTTCTTGTTGTGAATGCTCTCAAATAGACTCCAATTGCACTCACAGTCGGAAGCACTACAAGGCTAGCATAACACAAAGATCATTAGCCTCTAAATATCTAGCGTTTGAGCACTATAAACTTCCTATCACAAATCATCCAATATTTGAAAAAGTATGTAATAATTAATTATTTGTAATATTAAGCAAAAACTGCATTCATCAAAAAAGTGTGATTAAAGGACTCAATTTTTCTTTACCTAATTGTTGGATTGCCCTCCTTCACATGCATGCAAATGAAGAAATAAGGCTCCCTTCCACAACCTTGTGGATCTACAATTCATCTAGAAATGTCTGTAAAGATTTCACCATCAGCCTCAAAAGAATCAAAGGAGAAAATTGGGGAATTTAAGTAATATGTAATGTCCCCTTCTCAAGTGTAAGATTAATGAAGACCATTTGCCAATTTCCTTAAATTTTCTTGTAGGCTAATTGGGTGGTAAAAAAGGAAAATATTAAATAATTAAATTTAAGTTGTCAAAAAATAACTTAATGTTATATTTTAAAATGGGAACTTATGATTAACTATTTAAGAAGGCTGTTATAAATGTAGTTAGAAAGTGTCATTAGGACCAAGGTTCTAAAAGTGATTATTTGAAAATAGGCGCTTATAATTTTATGACTTTGAGGGAAAATATTAAAAAAGAATATAAAATTATATTATATTCCCTAAAAAAGTTAATATGAAGAGAATTGTACACAAAAAGAGTTTTCTTGCTCATTTCATGATTTTTTTCTTCCAAAGAAAGAACATGAGTTCTTTTTTTGCTTGAGCACAAACACCCTTTGGTGAGATGATTTTGAGGATGAAAACCCTCCTAGCCATTTGAGTGGCTTCATCCAAAGGACACCAGAGTGTTGAAAGCATAGAAACAGAAATCTGCAAAAAAACCCGATTAATCACGATTTTGAAAAAATCTGCAGGCTGGATGATTTTTTCCCCCATTTTTTTCCATTTAAAACTGCAAAATCGTCAAAAAATGCGTATAAAACCTACAAAAAAATGCGAATAAAATCGTGTTGATTTTCACGCGGAAAAAAACAATGATGAGACCATAGCTTTTTGCTTACTATTATGCTTTGATAGATTTTTTCCAAGCATCCATAGCTTGTTCGAAAGCACCTGTTTTAAGCTTTTAGTCATAGCAGCAAGGCAGTGAACTGTTTGATAAAATGCTTTTGTAGACAAGGCAGTGAACTGTTTGAAAAAATGCCTGAAAGAAATGTGGTCTCATGGTGATGAAATGCCATGAAAATCCATAGCCATAGGCATTCGTCATGGCATTCCATCACCATGAGACCACATTTCTTCGAGGCATTTTTTCAAACAGTTCATTGTCTTGTCTATGCTATTGCTTACTTTTATGCTTTGATAGATTTTTTCCAAGCATCTATAGCTTGTTCGAAAGTACTTGTTTTAGGCTTTTAGCCATAGCAACAAGGCAGTGAACTGCTTGATAAAATGCTTTGGTAGACATGTATGAAAAATGTGGTAGCATAGACAAGGCAGTGAATTGTTTGAAAAAATGCCTCAAAGAAATGCGGTCTCATGGTGATGATTGTCATGGCATTCCATCACCATGAGACTGCATTTCTTTGAGGCATTTTTTCGAACAGTTCACTGCCTTGTCTATGGCTTGTCATGGCCTTACATCACCATGAGACCACATTTCTTTGAGGCACTTTTCAAAGAGTTCACTGCCTTGTCTATGCTATTGCTTACTATTATGCTTTGACAGATTTTTTCCAAGCATCCATAGCTTGTTCGAAAGCACTTGTTTTAGGCTTTGCCATAGCAGCAAGCAGTGAACTGTTTGATAAAATGCTCGTATATATGTATGAAAAATGTCGACCATAGACAAGGCAGTGAACTGTTTGAAAAGATGCCTCAAAGAAATGTGTTCTCATGGTGATGGAATGCCATGACGATCCATCGCCATAGGCATTCATCATGGCATTCCATCACCATGAGACCACATTTCTTTGAGGCATCTTTTCAAATAGTTCACTGCCTTGTCTATGGCTTGTCATGGCATTCCATGACCATGAGACCACATTTCTTTGAGGCATTTTTTCAAACAGTTCACTGCCTTGTCTATGTTATTGCTTACTACTATACTATGATAGATTTTTTCCAAGCATCCATAGCTTGTTCGAAAGCACCTGTTTTAGGCTTTTAGCCATTGCAGCAAGGCAGTGAACTGTTTCATAAAATGCTTTGGTAGACATGTATGAAAAATGTCGTAGCATAGACAAGGCAGTGAACTGTTTAAAAAAATGCCTCAAAGAAATGTGGTCTCATGGAATGCCATGACAAGCTAATGCAATTGGCAGCTGCTCCTAGTTATTAGTTATGCAATGTGAAGTAATTGCATAACTGCTTAGGTTGATTTTGTAAAAAACTATATTGTAATTGAAATTTCATCATCCATCAGCATCTAGTTATTGTTATGCAATGTGAAGTAATGCTTTGAGTTTGAAAGATGTGCAATGCAATGAATGTAATCAGCGATATGAATATAAACTACAAAAATTTATTTTCCACACTTCATTAGTTAAACTCTTTATTTTATTTGCTCTCTATATCTCTATGCTATGGAAATGCCTTTCGATTTCAAAAAATATATTTTTTGTCTCTTGTTCTACAATTTTTTATGTTTTTTTTTTTTCTAAATCTGATCTTTTCCTGATTTTTCAAAAAATCTTATACTTTTGGTTTGCCGATCTATTCCCCAAAAGATTTTTGTTGCTATGAATGCTTGTAGTTTCAAAGTTTTAATTTGTAAACTTTACTGTGCTGATCAAATACAAATTCATTTCCAAATTATTACAATTGAAAGGTCACATCAAATTTGTTTGCTTATTTTATCAAAAATATTGGAGTTATTGCCATTTTGTGCAGGTTGTACTGCCTTTGACAGGGAATCGCAGCAATTACAAAGTCTTTTGAGCAGGTTGTACTCTCCTAACCTGGTCGTACAGTCTTTGGGGTACATATATTATCCATTCGTACTCTTTTATTGAAGTGATTTCATATATTAAAGTGGCAGCTCAAAATCATAAAGAAATTGCAGCATATTCCTTGCAGTAACACATCCAAAAGGACTTTCATACACTTTGGGGCAGATAATACATCTTCTAAACTGCTACTTGTCCCAGTCAGCACCATTCTGCAATACGCAATATATATATATATATATATATATACATACTAAGTCACAAGGTTCGAATTCGAATTCGTGTTCGGCAACATTGAAATTTGGATGAAGTTCGGCAAGGAAAAAATTTGAAAATAAAAAAAATCGGATCAAATTTGCCTTATATAATTTTGATTCTTTTAAAAATGTAAATAATAAACCGATAAAAATAAAACTATATATTAACTTTGATACATTAGTAAATCTAAAAATATTATATTATTATACTATAATATATTTAAAATTTAACTTAAATAATATTAATATATAATAAATAAATATATTAAATAATAATTATATTATAATAAAAATCTAATGACACCCACAAAGCAATAATCATGAATAATAAAAAAGCATGATTAAAAAAAAAAACCATAATAAAAAACAATAATCATGAACCAATCAACCATATGAATAATTTAATTTCTTGGCTATGTGGTCTGGCCAAACATAAACCATGTCAGTGATGATGCAAGAGATCGAAACGCCTTTTCGTTGCAGATCCTCCAATTCCTCTGCATGGAACTCCATCTTATTCAACAAAGAATTGTCGAACTCATTGTAATTGAGAGATCTGTCAAAGTCTTCAGGTAATCCATTGGATGCAAGTGTTGAACGCATATGGAAACCCAAATGTCAACATTGTGGGTGAAAGGGTCACGACCATTATAAGTGTTGCAAAAATGGTTGTCGGTGCACCAAAAGATCAACCTGTTAATGGCCGATACAACCACCAGAGTTAATGAATCCACGGGAGGCGGTTAAGCCATGTCACAAACCCAAGTGTTGCGCAGCACAAGAAGACCAAGGGTGCACACCTTGCAAGAATCCGCCCCCCCAGTGCAAGTGAGGGGTTTGAACTCGTGACCCAGGCTCTAATACCAATTGTTGCACAAGTAGTTGTCATAGCACCAAAAGATCAACCTATTAATGCCCGATACAACCACCAGAGTTAATCAATCCACGAGAGGTGGTTAAGCCATGTCACAAACCCGAGTGTTGTGTTGCACAGCACAAGGAGACCAATGGCGCACACCTTGCAACAATAAGCTTTGATGATGCAAGCATAGCATCCATGGGTGCACACCAAAGTCACAAGGACGCCCTTGGCTGCCAGTTTCTTGGCGCACCTAGCTTTTTAAATGCCTCATACTGGAGCAGAGAGAAAAATAAAGAGGTTGATAATACATGTTCCAACAGAAAAACCTAAGCCTCATGCCATACGAATTCAAGGTGAATTTAAACGAGTTTTTTTGTTTTGGTTGAAATT
>VDFB02168253.1:0-38127 GCA_007258455.2 Sequoia sempervirens
TTTTAGGCTTCTTCAAAAAATATTTTCGAGGAAGATAGATATTGTTTCAAGGAGTTACATTTTCTCAGGGATAGGGAGATTTCACAAAGCACTGTTTATGCTCTTTGGAATGTTGTATTTGTTAAGACTATCATCGGATTGGCATCCAACCTCTATTTTTAGTTAATATATCATAAGAATTAGATCTATCAAGAAGAAATATTTGGGATTGTGCATTTTATGGCCTTTGTCAAGTTTATTTTTCATATATCATTTATGCTAAGAGCATTGTGTTAAAGTCTTATGTAGATATTTTGAATGATTATTTTACATGTTGTTAGCTTTTATGTTTGATGCTATCTTTTAGAGATTGGATCATGTCCATCATACTCTTTCATTTTCTATAAAAGATACACCATTTTTTATACTATTTTGTAAAGGAGGAAGGATTCTGTGATTATCTGAATTATTCTTGTTAATCTTTAGGGTTTCTTATTCCTATTGGACCTTAATGGATGCTTCCCAAGGGGAGATTTAAAAGATTGCGTTGTGCTTTCTCTAGCTTTTGCCACTTGTTCTCTTCCAACAATGAAGGGTCTGTGGCGTGTTTCCCTCTCCATCAATTTGTAATAGATAGTTAAAGTTTGAAATGTTGTAAAAAGCTTTGGTGTATGCATGCATTGTTTAGTTTTTTTGCATTCTCTCTAACCTTTCCACAAGTACGAAGAGTTGGCTTTCTTTAAAAATCCTAGAGGTCATTTAGTGAGGTGCGACGTTACCCCCTTTGCTAAATTTCCAATAAAGGTTGTTCGAAGAGGCACAAACTTTTATGATCAATAGGAAACATACCATGTAGCACCAACACCTTAGAGGGAATTTGAATGCATGGAGAAGGTATAAATATGTCTCTAAAACCTCACTCCTTTTCTTATAATGTTCCATATCCTCTTTCTTGGTATGCAACATGTCCAATCTTCTTCATGAGCCTCAACAACATGGGTCAAAGTTGGACCAACCATTTGTGGGTCTCACCCCAAAAATGGAGGATTCTCGTAAATGAAAACATCATAGTAAAAACCCTAACTCCTCATGCTACATGGGCGAGAAGCCTTCAAAGGAAAAAAAGAAACCTAACTTTTCTCTCTCTAATTAGTGACACATGTGGCAAACATTAAAATTTCAATTTTCAAATTTCCCTTTTTTGACTCTACATTGCCTAAGACCTAAATATTTATGCCTTCTATGACATAACTTCAGACCCCTAAGAAATTATTTGGATGAAGATACTAATAATATCAACAATTACATAATAAGGTAGGTAGACAATATAGAGTAAGGGCCTTAACTTTACATAATGCTATGCCATTTTTCTATATATATGTGTCAATATATAAGATTCTCTTGATTTGGGCTTACGGATATTTTTTATGTTTCTTATTGTTGAAACATAATATTAGGTGTCATTTTGGTCGGTAAGTTTGTTGTTGGTCCATTTGACAACTATGACAATGTCAATTTTGGAGTCCCTAGGAACCCTACTATCCATTTGAGACCTTTTCCACCATACAAATTTTCCCTTTGTTCATTTTGAAAGGGGAAATTTTATTAACGAAAGAAAAAAATCTAGGATCAATTTTTCCTTGTAACAACAATGATTTCACTCAAAGGGGTAGTCTTAAGGTAATGGGTTGTTGCCATTATTTTTGAAAAATAATGTAAAGAAAAGTTGTACATAATATTAGTCTTCTTGTCCTTGCCATCTTCTAGGTTTGTTGTGTTTGTTTTTATTTTTATGTAAAATAGGGTGTGCTCAATTTTAACAAAAAATGTGTAAAATATTTATTAAAATTTTAAAACAAAACATTAATTAACCTTATGCTAATGTTCTTGCAAGTCTTATGCTAGTGTTTTTGTTGTATTTATTAACCTGTGTAGTAATACATTTGGCCATTTCATCATCTACCTTGGTCATCTTTTGTTAAGTTTTTCAGCATCATGTGAGCATGAATTGTGACATGTGCACACATCATAGTAACTTTATGAAAAAATGTTGTTACATTAATGTCCTAAACATTAAAATTTAGAGATTACGCAATAAAGTGGGTGGAAAATATAAGGGAAGGGATCTAACTTTGCATAGGATTATGCCATTTTTCAATATGTTTATATCAAAGCACTCCCCTCAAAATAGGCACAAAACTAAATAACAAATAGTATAGGTATCCAAATTTTACCAATTACAATATTTAACAATTATAATTTATATTATATCACAATTCCTTTTTATATAAAAGTCAAATTAGATATATATTGGCATCTCTACAATTTTGAAACAATTTATAATAGTAAAAGAATACATCTTAATTGAATTCATCTCTTAACTAGGTAGTCCACCAAAGTCACAGCCTTGCTCAATGGCACAATCAATAAAACTCTCCTTCAATTTCAAAATCCATATAATATAATTATCAAAATTTTAAAACAAAGCATTAATTAATTTCGATGTGATAACTTCTATATATAAAATAAATTTTAGTTGAAATTATTTTAAGTAGTGAGGCCCATATACTAATTTTCTATTACAGCCATGTCAGTTTATATAGCATTTTCTATAACAACTATATCACCTCGGGACAAACAAAATACGTGGCTAGACATATGGTCCTCTATATTACGTAAATAGAAAGCCCCTCACAAGACGTATTTACTCCTAAATAGCTATGATGGTAGTAACAATGGAGGCAATGGTGGCGCTCAAGAATATATGCAGAACTAAATTTTCCCTGTAAATAATGGGCAACAAGTATGCTTCTTTTACTTGGGTATTTGCTTTCATATCCTTCTCCATCCTGAACCCTTGGCCCGTCAGTGGATATTTATATCATATATGATTTTGATTTTACGAGGAAGTTAGATATTCATGTTTATTTTTTAAAATCCGTTTCTTCATGGAAAGGCTATTGAGCTTGACCAGCATCTAATGACATGTGGTTACTTTTACAATTACATGATTTGCAGTTAATCCCTTGTAAGATCATGGTGGCCCTAATAACCCTTCAGACCGTCTTTCAACTTCTGCTGAGGACCGAACTCACTACTTCTGTTGTGAAAGATGCGTCGCAAAGGGTGAACAAGAGGTGAAAGAGAAGCCAATGAGGAGAAACAGACAAGGAGAAAATGGCAAAGATATAAGATTGTAGGATTTGGCATTTTTTCCATTGTCTTTTCTCTTCTTGGCTTCAGCTTCAGTTTTGCTTTTTGTTTACCCTCTGCGAAACATCTTTTTCAGCAGAAGTCGGGAGTTCGGTCCTCAACAGTGGTTGAAAGATGCCTGCAAGGTTATAAGGCCACCATGATCTTGTAAGGAACTCACTGCGAATCAGATACTGTAAAGCTCAATAGCCTTTGTGAAGAAAACGCAAACGGATTTTAAAAAATAAATGCAAATTGGTTTTCTCTCACTTTATATAAAATCAATCAAAATCATATGATACAGGAGACATTAAATAACCATTGATTCAAGGGTTCGGGATGGACAAAGATATCAAAGAAAAGGCTCAAGATATATACAGAAAGTGGCCTCTTCAGTCTTGAACCCTGCTTTACGGCCATCTTTTTTATAGAGCTCTGTTTTAGTTGCGACCACTAAGAGCAAAATTCTCACTTGGCTTTTCTTCAGTTTGGAAAAGGTGTAGGGTTTATTTTATAAAGGGCGTCCTTTGATTTTTTTAATCCAAGTAATGCAGGCATAGTTGACACAACTGAGGGTATCTCTTCCAGCAAAAACATTTAGAGGTTTTAGCTCTGTTGCCATGACTGGAGTCTAGCTTTTCCAAATATATAAGATTGTAGGAATTTTTAACGTTCCATATGGTTGTTGCGATCATAGAGTATCTCTTCTGCCAATATAGAGTTTTCTAGTGTTTGGGCTTTCTCTATTGGTGATCTCTAAAAAAGCTGGATATTCCACTCCTTGCATTATCAATGCGAACATAAAGTGCTCAAACCTGAAGTTCTTGAAGTAAAACTTGCATACAAACAGTCTTGAAAAGAAGATATCTTGGAGAAAGCATTATTAGATCATTAGTTGTAAAACTTGCATATTAGCAGTCTTTAGAAAACAACATTATTAGATAGTTAGTAGTAAAATTTGCATACTTAACAGTCTAAAAAAAAAAACAAAAATGGTAAAAGAAAGTAAATATGGAATGGAAAAAAAAAATAGAAAATTTAAATTGGGTAGAATCTGTATAGAAATGAAATTGATTTTTCAATTAAAAATATTGGCCTTCATTTACATTATACGACAAGAGTTGACATCCAATGAGGCCTGGAATTTGATGGTCTAGTTAACCATTTTTTCAATTTTAGACCGTATATTAAGCTTTAAAATTTATTAGACCATATAGTTTGACTTGCAATATTTTTATTAAAACGTAAAAAATTATTATAAACAAAATATAATATATCATTTTATAATTTTATTATAAAAAGATAAATTAATTTAAAATAGAATATAACTTTTTGTGAATATTTTCTAATATGAATTTATAAACTTTTGACATTTTTATAATAGTTATCATTTTTTTATATTAATATATGTGATTTATAATATTATTATAAAAATATATATTAATTTAGAATATTTTCAAAATAGAATATAATTATTTTTAATTTTTGGAAAATATTTAACAATATTTGTTTTTCATATAAACTTAGAAACTTTTGTTAATTGATAATTATAATAGTAGATTTTTATATTTATTACTAATAATTATCATTGTTTTCTAATTTTTCAAGATATTGCATTTATATAAGATTTTATATAAAAATTCATAAATAAAACATTTTTTTGATAGGCATTTAAATGACCAAACTATCATAAAATTTTCATATGACAGGTAGGTGTGGCCGTCAAATTCTAGGCCTACATCGAATCACTTATGATAGAAAAACTTGTCATTCTTAGACCTTCTAGTTGCACTAACCTTCATAAAAAACTCTTATACTTCTCTTAAATGTTTAGTTATAGTTGTATGAACATTAGAGGAACCCCTTTCTATAAATTCAAAATGATTGTTATGACTTGCTCTTTAGTTAGGAGAATCATGAATATGTTTGATTTCTTCATAAGCTCTAGAGTTACAAGTCATATTATACTATGCAAAGCTAATAAAGTTATTGCAACTTTACTTTTTATTTCCATTTTGGTATGGATGTGTTAGAATGAGTGTCAGGTGGCTAGATTAGGTAGTCTTTCATTCAAATTTGTTGTGCCCACTTGGGCACAACTCAAAACCCCAATTTTCTTTTTTTTAAACGATAATATAAAATAACACTAACATTTCCTCTTATTTGAAAGATGCAACTTCTATTGTGCATACTTGGAAACATTGCACATGTGATGTTACAACATAACAAGCACACCACGCAAAGGTGAAGGGGAGGGAAAAGCAAGTTTGAGTGTGGTGAATTTTAGTCCACCCACTCTAATATGGATGCTGACCTAAGAGGGTTAGACATCTCGTGATTGACAAGACGTCTTGCAGGAATATTCAAAGAATTCTTCCCTTAAGGCTAATTATGTGGAAATATGGAGTCAAGTCCTTAGAATGAGATACTCAACTTAAATTAAGTACATATTTTTTTAAAACTTTATTTAATAATTGAGTATTACAATGCCTCAACCACTACTTAATCATTTATCCTGTAACCTTGAGGAAAAATAAAGTTTTAAAAAACCTCTCACTCTAGATTAATCATATTAAATTAAATGATGTAACATCTACTCATCTTTCTTAATGTTCACAACAAATTTAATCTTACATTAATTTATATATTATATTATAATTACTTTTTCGATTCAATCTTACTACTCCAATTTTTAAAGCTAAATTGACATGATGAATTCATTCAATATAAGAATGGTTTCAATATGATACATTTATTCACATCTATCCATTTATTGATACATACACACATAAACTTTATAAACATTTTATAATTTTCTAGCAATAATTAAATAATTATTGATAACCTACAATTTACCCAAGGCTATAAAGCTCACATTCTTTGACATAGGGAAGTAACAACTTTAATTAACATTCAGCTTGAATTTTTTTTTGACACATAGTTGAACCTATAGAATTTATTCCTATAAAGTCAAATTAAAGAGAGCACCATAGCCTTCAAGATATTGTGGATGGCTTCCAAAAAACCATCCCGAAGCTCCTTCTTTCTCCTAAATTCCCATGAAGTTATTGTCTTGGAATATAAGGGGACTAAATAACCCCCACAAGTAGGATATTTTACACAATTTTTCCCAGGACCAAAAGCCTGATATTCTCCTCATTCAGGAAACCAAAATGTTAAGTGAAAAGGTGGAAAAGATTTCTTTGTTCCAACACTCTTCCATTCAGGGAAGTGATTCTGCTAGTGCTTCTGGCGGGGTTGTGACTTTTTGGAACTATAAGGTCATAAGAGGTGATCCACTTTTTTCTTGTCCTAATCATGTTGGCACTAGATTTACTCATATAAGGGACAACTTTAGCTGGATCGAATCTAATATTTATGCTCCTAACTGC
The DNA here is from genome assembly GCA_007258455.2 of Sequoia sempervirens. Lineage (NCBI taxonomy): Eukaryota > Viridiplantae > Streptophyta > Pinopsida > Cupressales > Cupressaceae > Sequoia > Sequoia sempervirens. The sequence goes on from VDFB02168253.1 coordinate 6,564, forward strand.
AAAAAGGCTCGAAAGGCTTTTTGGAAAGAGCTGGCTGCTTTCCGAAATATCTTTCAAAATGACCCCTGGGTTGTCATGGGAGATTTTAACTCCCCTCTCCTTCAAGGTGAGAAGTTTGGCGGCTCTCAAATCAATGAAGAAAGCAAAGAAGATCTCTTGGAATTCATCAATAATCAGGCCTTGATCGACCTGGATTTACAAGGGAGCTCTTACACATGGTCGAATTGAAGAGTTTTGTCTGATCTGATCCAAGTGAGACTTGACAGAACCCTTGTTTCTGATATTTGGATCTTAAATTATTGCTGCTCTTTGAAAACCCTCCCTAGAATTGGATCTGACCATTTTCCTATTAGTTTTATTGCTGACCCCTTAAAAATTAAAAGGAATACTCCCTTTCACTTTGAGAAGATGTGGCTTTCCCACCCTCTCCTCCGAGAGGAAATAAGGAAATGGTGGAATATTAAAATAAAGGGTACTGCCTTATTTAGAATTTCCAAAAAACTAAGAGAAGTTAAAATGAATCTTAGAAAGTGGAAAAAGGAGTCTTTTGGAAATATCTTTCAAATCAAATCTAATCTTCAGTTTAGGCTGTCTGAAATCCAAAACAAAATTCAGAAGGAAGGCTACTTGAATGAATCTAAGGAAAAGGAAAATGAGATTCTCACAAAACTTCACGAGATAATTGCTAGAGAAGAGGAATTTTGGAGACAAAGATCCAGAGCTCTGTGGCTAAAGGCTGGAGACAAAAACACCAGATATTTTCATCTTTCAGCATCTAAACACAGGGCAGCTAACAAAATCTCTGCGATTGTGGTTGATGGCAGAACTTGTGAGGAGGAAGATGACATTAGAAGAGAAGCTGTCCTATTCTTCAAGAACCTTCTGTCTGTGAAAGAGGGTATTAACTTGGAGGATCAAAATCAGTTACTGGAGGCTATCCCTAGGATTGTTAACTCTAGAGACAATGAAATGTTGACAGATATACCCACCAGTGAGGAAATTAAAAAAGTCATTTTCTCTTTTGAAGGAAGCAAAGCGCCTGGTCCTGATGGCTTCCCTTTACTTTTCTTCCATTGGTTCTGGGACATTGTTGGGGAGGATGTTGAGAAGGCGGTGGAAGAGTTCTTCCGCTCTAGAAATATTTTGAAGGAGTTAAACGCCACTTTCTTGGTTCTTATCCCCAAAAAACCTAGAGTGAGGATTTTGAAGGCTTCAGACCTATCAGCCTCTGTAATTCCTTCTATAAAATTATTTCGAAGGTGCTTACCTCTAGGCTGCTTCTCATTCTGCCCTCTATTATTGCTCCTCAACAGAATGGTTTTGTGCCTGGTAGACAAATTATTGACTCTATTGTCCATGCTCATGAGAATGTTCACTCCCTCTCGGTCTCTAAATCGGAAGGATTCCTTCTTAAGCTTGACATTTCGAAGGCTTATGACAGGGTGGACTGGAACTTTCTGTTTAAGATCTTAAAGTCTTTTGGTTTCAATGAAAGGGTTTTGCAGCTTATTGAACAACTCATTACTTTTGCTTCTGTGGCGGTTCTTATTAATGGATCCCCTTCCACTTTTTTCCGTAGTTCTAGAGGGTTAAGACAGGGAGATCCCATTTCTCCTATCCTCTTCACGATTATGGCTGAGAGTTTTGGTAGGAATATGAGTAAATTGGTTGCTCAAAGATCTATTATGGGGCTCAAACCGTCATCGAACAATTTGATATGCTCTCATCAACAGTTCGTGGATGACACTTTGCTGATGGGAAGGTCTGTTGTCTCGGAAGCTAAAGAGATGAAGAAACTTTTGGATACCTATGGTAGAGCTTCTGGTCACGTGATAAATAAGCAAAAAAGTTTGTTGCATTTCTTTAACACACATTTGCATAGACAGAGAAAGATAGCTGGAATTCTTGGTTGCAAAATAGAGTCCCTTCCTGCTACTTATCTGGGTTTGCCTCTATGTTTAAAACCTCTGGATACTTTTTGGATCTCTCTAGTTGATAGGTTTGGGAAAAAACTATCTGGCTGGAAAGGAGCTCGCCTAAGCCAAGCCGAAAAACTCTAGCTTCTTAAAGCTTCTCTGCAGAACCTCCCTATCTATGCTCTCAGTCTTTTTAAAATCCCATCCAAATATGCGGAAACCATTGAGAAGATTCAAAAGAGATTCCTTTGGTCAGGAGTCGAAGAAAGAAAAAGAATGCCTCTTGTTGGATGGGATTTGGTTTGCAGATCTAAAAAGGATGGAGGTCTTGGGCTAAGAAAAATTAGACTGTTGAACAAGTCGCTCCTAGCTAAACAGATATGGAGACTTTTCTTCTCCTCTGGGGAATGGAGTTTAATAATTAAAAGCAAGTATTTGCAGAATAACAATTCCCTCAAAGATCTTATTGAGAACCCCAACCTCCCGAAAGGATCGAGCTGCTGGAACTATATGATTGATGGGATAAAGGTGGTGAAACTGGGATTGAAATGGCAGGTTCGCAATGGTAACCAGATTAGATTTTGGGATGACTGTTGGCTGCGTAATGAACCTCTGTCTCAGGATGGGAATCTCAGTAGATGGGTTGAGTTTTGCAAAGATACTTTTGGCCTTTTTGTTAAAGACTACTGGCGGGATGGTAAGTGGATCAATCTCCCCTTGATAAACCCTGTTTTGGTCTCTGTTTACTCCTCCTTGAACGCTGTCAAACTATGCTTAAATCAGGAGGATAGTCTTATCTGGAAGTATGAGCCTTCTGGGTGCTTTTCTGTCTCATCTGCCTTTGCCCGGATTTCACATGCTCTTAACCCTCCCCCTTTGTGGTCGCAAGCTTGGACTAAGCATCTCTTACCTAAGGTTAACATCTTTTTCTGGTCTTTGCTGCAAAATAAAGTTCTTACTATGGATAATCTTAGCAAAAGAGGTGTTCTGCTCCCTAATAGATGCTACCTCTGTAAAAGCAATGCTGAATCGGTTAACCACCTCTTTATCCACTGTCCTTTCTCCTCTTTGGTTTGGGACAAGCTTCTGAAATGCTGGCATTTTTCTTGGGTCCCCCCGGAGTCGGTTGAGGATTTTTTTGTTCAATGGAAAGCCCCTTCTTTCAACCCCTTTATTAAAAAACTGTGGGCTTTCTCGTTCCCCCATGTGACTTGGGGAATTTGGAAAGAGAGAAACAACCGGATCTTCAGGGATAAGGAGTCGTCGGAGGAAATTGTGTTTGAAAGAATTCTTAGGATGATTAAAGAAAATTTCTCTATTGTTCCCTTCAGGGAGGACAAGGTTGAGACTGTTGTTTGCTCTCCTTTTGACAGCCTGATTGCTAGGGAATGGAGAATTAAATGGGATATTTCCAATGCTCCTAATACGACCAAAAAATCCAAGGATGGAGTTTGCTGGAGTTTTCCTATGGAAGGCTGGGCCAAAGCCAACTTCGATGGCACAGCCAAAGGAAACCCGGGGAAGGCTGGGTGTGGTGGGGTCCTAAGGGACTCGACAGTAACTTTTTGGGAGCTGTTGCCACTCCTCTAGGGGTCCAAACTAATCACGTGGCGGAAGCGGCGGGGGCTTATTACATAATCAACCTTGCTGTGGGAATTAAATGTAAAAATTTATGGCTTGAAGGTGATTCAAAAAATATAATTGATAGCCTTTGTGGTAGGTCCCAGCCCGCATGGTCGATTAAAAATTGGATTGAAGATGCTAAGGTTTTACTTAGTAAGTTCGATAGAATAAAAATAACTCATGCTTACTGTGAGGCGAACGCTGTTGCGGATTTTTTTGCCAATGAGGGAGTTAAGAGTGACAAAATCCTCACATGGCACAAAAAGATTGACCTCCACTCCAACGCTCAAGCTTTATTGGTGCTCGATGCGGTGAATGGAAAAGTGGCGGCTTCTTGTAATAATGAGGAAGGTACGAGTCATGAATAATAAAATTAGAAGACATAATGGGGCCGAGAGGATCTGGCAGATAAATTATTTACTTTGGCATGCTTTGTGGGTCCTGCGAAGCAAAGAAACTATCTGGAACAGGTTCTCCATCTGCAACAGTATTCGAACTGAGATCTCAAAAATGGGCGGGGAATGGAAGAGGGTTGAACCTACCAGTTTCAAGTCACACACCAAGAACACTAAAGCGTGGAGTAAAATAAGAAGGGGTGGCTTACTTCTGTTCATCGAGAAACTCCATGACCCCAAGGAGGAGATTACTGATTTCTTTGAAAAAAATTGGAATAATGGAGAGGTTCTCCTCTTTGGGAGGAAAGTTTAGATTGATGAAGTTTTGATAGCGGAGGTGACTGGCATTCCGATTGAAGAGCATAAATTTTTTAGAGACAGGAAATTCTCTGACAAAGCTGTGTTGAGGTTCCCTAAGTCTAAAATGGAGAAGCAAAAACTTGTCAAGATGACGAACAGTTACTATGAAGAGGACACTATAAAAGCTTTATGGAGAAAAGTGCTAAGGGTTATCATGGAGTACATCACTCTCGATGGTCGCTTCACTAGGGTTTATGGATATCACTTCGTGTTGCTCAATCACTTCCGGCATAAGGTGTGTGTTTCTATCCCTTTCTTCTTGCTCTGTTCCCTGAGAAATGGCTTTTCTGACCACAGTAGAAGCCCTAAAAGATACCCGATTCTTCACACGGGTCTTTTAAGGCTCATTTATGAGCACTTTCAAAATATGCCTGCCCTTCCAAACCCTATAGCCCCTTTGGAGCTTGATGAGGATGATACTAAGCCTAGTTTATCTTATTCTAAAGTTTCCCTCGACCGTGTCAAGAGCCCCTCACCTCCTCTGCCCCCCCTTCTACTTTTGGCCATTCCCCCCAGCCTTCTGGTGCCTGCTCTATTCTTGCCTCTAGCCGCACTAACCTTAATGCTAAAGTGGCGAGCTCTAGCTCCCCGGTTAATAAGTTAGTCTCCTACCCTGATGACTCTCCTGTTGTCTCTGCTAAAGTGGTCGAGGTTAGTCCTGAGGACCCCCACATCCCTCAGAATATTCAACATGAGAACTATAGCCCTCCTAGTGGTGTGGAGTTGGTTATTTTTGGGGTCAACTCTGATTGTGATCCTCCTTTTGACTTCGTGGGTACTGCTAAGAGTTGTTCTATGGACCAGTTTAATTCTGCCAAATGGTTATTTTATGAAATCAATGAGCTGAAAACAAAAAAATTGTCTCTCCACAATAAGTTGGGGGAAATTGAAGCCAAAGTTGCGGGGCTAATTCAGCTTGAAGCGGAGAAGAATACCACTGTGAAGGATAACACACAAAAGGACAACATTGTTGAAAATGATCTTGAAAAAATTAAAGGAACCGTGAAAAAAAATGTTGATCAAAACTGCAGAATTGCCAGACATAACTCTTTAATCATCAAAGCCATGTCCGAAAGACTGGAAAAAACCCAGAAGAGAGCTCTGATTGTCGACCTTGATCAGGAGAAAGACCAGGATGAGAGGGATCTCTAAGTGAACCAGATCAAGTACGAAAGAAAAGCCCTGACCACCCCAAATATGACTCAGATCTTCATGGAGGGGTCCAGGATATGGTGGACTTGGAAGAAGGTGACGAGCTTCTGTCTATGGATTAACTGTGGCTGGGCCCATTTTTGTCTGTTTGCTGGCCATATTATGGCTTTTTGCGACTTTTTGTGGCTGTCTATTTTGCTGGTTTTTATCTCTATGGCAGCCTTTTTGTCTTTTGGACCTCTGTTTTGGTCTTAGCTTGTAATGTTACTTTGTGGTTTCGGGTCCCTGTAAAACCCGTTTATCCCCTTTTATCAAAAATTAATACATTAGTCATGTGTTTCAGCATAACAAAGCTAATAATTAGAGATACCTCATTTAATGTCTCCATGCATCTAACACTTTTAGTATTAAAATTTTGAGATTTGTTTTACACTTGCAAATGTTATTAAAGGAGATTAAATTTCTAGCGATATCTCTAATACTTCCTAAGGTTTCAAGGGACAAGTTAAAAAAGAAAATCATCCCAACTGTCCTAAACACTAGTTGGAAACTTCTAACTTGGTCAGCAAGGAATTAAGGGAAAGGGTTCCATACTGGGGAGGGGTCCAATGGTGCGTATAGAAGTAGGCCTAAGTGGGCCCCATAGTGGGTAGGTTTAATATCCAATTGCAAAACACCTTTATCCATAAAGTACACAAATTGATAAATCATGTGATGCCACATCAGCACACCAATAATACATGACTTAGTGACCCACTATCGCTCTCACCTTTTTTGGTGCTTTTTGGATACCTTGACAAAAAGAATGCTGATGTGGCATCATATTTGATGATGTGGCCTTGAAACCAAATTTTATAAGCAGGGGACTTGCCAAATAAATTATTGTAAAAATTTGGGAGTGATTTGAAATTTTCACATAGGACTTTGAGAAGTGCGAAGTAAGGGTGTCCCACTATATGCCCCTCTCCCTTAGGGTTGTCTTGAGCATGAATTGACAACTTATTTTTTGTTTTATCTTTTAAGACTCTTAATCTTGTTTTAAGTTGTTGCTCTAAGGGTTAGGTCTCACGGGGCATGGGGATCTATTTTGAAGGAGCAATGGGTCTCATGAAGCAAAAAAAATGTTACAGAATTAATTAGAATCTTTTCCTCAATAATAGCAGCCACTATTTTTTTACTCAAAAACTTAAGTAGGTGCAAAAGGGGTGAGGCTAGAAATTTCCCCACCAACTTAGGATTTTTCCTTGCCACTTTTCAATGATATGAAGTTTTAAAATTCTCACCAATTAATATTTTCTATTATTTTATATTTATTTAACCTTCCAAATTGAATATGCAAAATAATAAAATTCATGAGACCATAAGCTTCCATAAATATAGGACTTTAATCTATGCTACAAAATTCATGGGACCACCCACTTTAAAATAATCCTAAAAAGTCTCAGTAGCACCCATTGAAATTGTTTAGGAAGCCCCTCTCCATGGGACCCCACCCTAAGAATAATTTATTGGCTTCATTTTTCCCTTGCCTCATTTATCACTAGGTCCTCATACCTATCCTTTTCAAGGCTAATTTTTGGCAACTTGGGTGTTTGGTGATGATGATTGTGTAGAATTTTTCTAGAATATTATTGTTCAACACCTCTTCTCATTCCCATCCTAAACTTCATTTCCTACATATTTTTCTCCTTTTTATATTCTATTTATCTCTTATTTTATGGTTCACTACATACCAACCCTCCCTTTTATATTAATCATGCATGATTTAACCCTCCAAGCTATGTCATTCTATCATGCTCCATGACCCCTCTATTATAAATTTTTAACTCATGAGTTTGTTTCTTCTTTATTTTGTGGTTGAAGATCTTGGCTTCTTTTGTACCTTAAATGGAGTATGGTGATGCAAACGGTTACACAATATGGTTTTCTCATTGAGCTAGTATATTTTAGGTTTTAAGATTAAGAGAGAACCCATAAAGAATGGTGTCTAAGATACGATACCTCTCTCCCTCTCTCTTGGTATTATTTTTAGTTATTTAAATTACTATTATTTTCTCTCCCCCCCCTTTTTTGAGCATAACACATTTAATCTACAAGGTACTTAAAATATGTCCTTGTGCAAGTTGTAGACCGAAACCTACTATTTGGAGGAAAATCTAAAGGTTTCCATATTATTACTCAAGTTTCAAAGTATTTATATTGAATTCAATAGAAATCCCATGTAAAACCTAATACATAAATTTAGTTTATGGTTTTTCGTAGTTGTTTAAGATTGCATACTAGGTTATGCATAGATTTACCAACAAATAATTATTTACATTATTTTTTTTTTGAAATATTATAGTGATAACTAACATATTTTAAGTGAATATCAATTATAAGAAAAGGGTAGATCTCAATACCCTAAATTACTCCCTTAAAAATAAAACTCTTGTACTATTCAAAAATATTATGACATAAAAATCTTAACAATTTCATTTGATGCGTCTAGCTCCAAGTATCTATTTACAAATATATAAAAAATGCACTAATTGTTATCAATGCAATATTGAATGAATGATGACTCTTTTTCTTAAACGTATTTTTTTTAAAATTGACATTCAATTACAAAATAAAAAGGAGTCTAGCTATAAAATTATATGGACTGCAAATGGTCTATACAAAAAATCCCCAAATGTTGCATATCAAGAAGGCTTATCAATAGATCTATCCATTTTTACATATTCATAAATTTCTTGCACATTCATTTAACTATATCCTTTTTAGCAACATTTTAAGCTTTGTTGTTGACATAGTTCTTACTAAGCTTGAAGGATTCAACTCCAGGAAGAGGTCTCAATGGAGGGGAGTCTCTCTCCCATTAAATGTTATCAAATTTTTGGCATGTGATTTAAAGATATTTGAGAGTAGCATCCCTCTTTAGTTTATACTAGTGTATTTTGTAGTAACTTTTTATGAAAAATATAAGATTCACCTTTAAAACTTTCATTAATTTTCCTCATATCCTAAGGCCAATAAGTAGCCTCCTGTAAATTAGCTTTGAACACATTTTTAGATCCTTCATCCAATATTTTTATAAACATATTCATGGGCATCTTCAAGGTCAAGGTTACTCATGTTCAATAATAAGAAGAAAAGTGAGTCTACAAGAAGACTCAATAAGATATCTTCTTCTTCCCTAGTAAAAAAATATGTTTCTCCTTTTCCAGATAAACCATACTACGTCAATAGAAAGATCATTTCAAAAAAAAAAATATTAGCATTCAAGAATTTTACACACCCACACAAAATCTCTTGCCAAGACACATTATCTCTAAAATCCCATCCCAACATATGACCTATAAAAATGAACCAAAATTCCATGACAAAATTATAGTTAAAAAAATATGTTTTCAATATCTTTTAGCCAATTGCAAACATTACACATAGTTTGAGGTGGACCAACAAGCTTACCTAATAACAACAACCACCTAAAAGAATATTTTTTTAGGATTAACATTCTTAGAACAACATGCTTTGATAATAATTGACTGCTCTTTTTTATCAACATTTATGACCCAAACCTAGTTAACATGGAGTAACATATATTGGAATTTAGTGAATAGGTTAGTTGTTTTAATTTTAGGATGGGAGTACCATCTTTCAAATTAATTTTGTATGTGGTACTCAAGATTGGAATTAACCTTACCAGGAAACTATACAATATTTAAATATTTTTTAATAATTCAAAAGGATCTCGAATTAGTTTAAGGAAGGTTACATTGCCTCTTTAACTACAACCATGAGAATATCTCATTATGAACAGGAATACCATGAAAATTAGATATTCCCATATTATTCTATTTTTTAGTGAATCACCCTTGAAGCAATACAAAAGGTTTATTATTGTGCATCAAATTCCATGATTAGATTTATATCCACAAATGTCATTTCTTGAAATGTTGACTACATCACAATCTATAACCAACTCTCTACTCAATTCCCAAGCCTTCCAAATACTAGAAAATACTACTAATCTTAAAGGTTTAACCTTAAGTTTTTAAAACAATATATTACAAGGATGCAAATTCATCCATTATTTAGCAACATTGGGAACATAACCTAATATATCTCTTATGAGAAATTTACAAGGCTCCTTCCCTTCAATAGATTTTAGAATTAATTTGGAAGCCAGATTCATCCCTTGATTTTTCAACTCCTTAAGCCCCGTTCAACCTCTTTCCTTCTCAAAACAACACCATTTCCATTTAAGAACATGTTTCTTGTTTGTACCTTTTCCATCTCGACCTAAGAAATTCTTGATCAACTATTATACCTTATTAACCTAATAGCTTGCAAAAATTGAATAGAAGAATAATATATCAAATAGGAAATGCCAAGATTTATAACATACTTGAACCATACCTACAAGAGAGAGATAGTTATTTTTTCAAAATTTTAATTTATTTTCAATATTTACAGACATTTGCTGACTCGCCCACACAATATAGTCAACCAAATTTGACTCTACATCAAATAATGATAACATAAAAATTTAGAGACAATATTCTTATCATAGACAAAAAATTATTTATCATAAATAAAGTCATACAACACAAGATTTGAGTCTCTCCAAATAGACTAGGTTGGATCAATTGGGTAATCATAACAAAGTCACCATGCGTTTTCATCAACTCCACTAGAGACAAAGGATAACTTATGTAAATGAAAAATCATAATTAGCTCATCATCATTAAAATTAATTGCCAAAAACCCATCATACTATCATAACAAAATTATTTTAAATTTCCCTTTGAAAACCTTTTGGTAGAGTAGAAAACTAGCATTTGGGTAGAAAATGAAAGATAAAAAGGTGAAATGAAAAGTAGGATTTAGGCCATATTAGTCCATAAATTATCACCATATCACTCTCAAATTTTTTATTAAGAATGTATGGTATAAAAAGGGGGGATTTTTTTTATTGATTTAAAAAAATAGTTGACATTGTTTCAAGAAGCAAACTCTAGAGCCAAATGAAGGAAATGAGAATTAGCAATGTATAGGGTAACAATTCATAGGCTCTATGATCAAGTTTGATACAAAATTAGAATAGGGAAGGGATTATCATAATTCTTTGGGAGTGATATTTTTGTCAAGAAACGATGGTTAGTATATCCCCCACTTTGTTTGGGCTATATATAGATAAGTTAAATGAATAGAAAAAAATATAGAGAATTAGGGGTACTTATTTAACTACTTATGTAGTAAAATTGTTTGTATATCTAGATGGTGCCATCTTAATGGTAAAAACAACTCGTCACTTGAGAATGAAAGAGATTTTTAATTGATTCAACAAGATGTAGGGATGAAAGTAAACACTTAATATAATTAATGTCATGATCATTACCTTTTAAAGATGAAAGAAGTAACTAAACTTCACAAATAAAGGAAGCCCTTTGTAAGAGGTGGATGAATTTGGTCTCAATTTTCATTAAAAAAATACTTGGGGGACTTATAGGAAAAAAATATTACAAAGGAGTTGGAATTATTTGTACTTTTTACACTATAAATACAATAGTTTAGATTAACGAGATTAGAAAATCAAGATGACCATATGTGGGTTGCTTCAAATAAGTTAGTGGTGTTTTATATGGATGCAAATTTTGGGGAAACAATATGCTGGAATTAGTATGGAGATAAATAGAGATGATTCAAAATTACCTAATCACAAGAAATATTAAAATAGAACATTAGTTCCATACAAGATCTTATTCATTGATGTAGGAGCTTCGTTGTTGAAGATATCAATGTTAATTTGGATTTTAAGTTATTGGAAGTGAATAGAGAGCACCAAATTGTTATTGTTGGTCTAAAATGGTAATAGAGACAAAGTTGAGTAGAAAAATGAACATGTAGACAAAACAAAATACTAAGTGGATAAAGAAATGAGGCATTGTAAGAGTTGTTGATGAACTCGAGCACCCAGGATCACCTGCAAAACCAAGATAAACCTTCCACATGAGAGCAACAAGAGATAAAATGCAGAATATAGTGCAATAACAAAATGATGTTATTATCACACACTAAATGATACAATATGCCTCAACTCTCCTTTGAATTGATTGAGTTAATATGAACTCATCTTGACTAGATAGGAGGGAGAGGTGAGTGCTGATTATATAGCACAATATGGGCAAATAATTCCAAGAGGGGTAATAACTCCCAAATAACCAAATTAGGTGGGAGTTATGCCTACTTGGAAAATGCCAAATAGGTGGCATAACCTACTCAGAAAGAGACAAATGAGTGGTTTTGTGAGGTGGCATATAAGGCCAAAAGAGGGTGTGAAACTCAACCACCTAAGTGTGAGTGGGAGCAACACATGTAACGATGGATTACACCATGTGTCCTCACATAACCACATCTCCTATAACCTAAGGTATGCTTAATAATGTGTAGGAAAAATATTAAAAAACCTACACTAACACCCCCCCTTAAGCATAGCTTAGGTGGGTGAGAAGACACAAAGATGCAAATAATGCAAGATTTCATGCCAAGATTGACCCTCCGATTTGGGAAAATGCTGCTGACGGAAACTCTAATACCATGTAAGAGTTGTTGATGAACTCAAGCACCCAAGATCACCTGCAAAACCAAGATAAACCTTCCACACGAGAGCAGCAAGAGATAAAATGCAGGAATATAGTGCAATAACAAAATGATGTTATTATCACACACTAAATGATACAATATGCCTCAACTCTCCTTTGAATTGATTGAGTTAATATGAACTCATCTTGACTAGATAGGAGGGAGAGGTGAGTGCTGATTATATAGCACAATATGGGAAAATAATTCCAAGAGGGGTAATAACTCCCAAATAACCAAATTAGGTGGGAGTTATGCCTACTTGGAAAATGCCAAATAGGTGGCATAACCTACTCAGAAAGAGACAAATGAGTGGTTTTGTGAGGTGGCATATAAGGCCAAAAGAGGGTGTGAAACTCAACCACCCTAAAAGTGTGAGTGGGAGCAACACATGGCCGATGGATGCATGTGTGTCCTCACATAAGCCACATCTCCTATAACCTAAGGTATGCTTAATAATGTGGGAAAAATATTAAAAAGCCTACACTAACAACCGATACTATGTAACTTTCTAAACACTAATGAATAAATTAAAAGATACATCAAAGAAAAATTCAAGACAACCATGTGTAAAAAACAAATTGACTTGAGAGAGAGAACACTATGCGAGAGAATTCAATCCCATTTTTTACCATAAGAAAAAAGTATATGTGGGAGTAACCAAAAATGGAAAGTAAAATTGTTTATAACTTAACTTGTATCTTTATTGGCATGAGATTAGAAAATTGAGACAATTAGACATATATAATATGTCATTTTAATTTTAAAATTCATGAAGATAAAATGAAATTATATCTTATAATGGACAAAATAAAAAGGTATTTGAGTCAAATATACTATAATATATCTTAAAATTAACTCCATTTATTAAAACAATAAAAAATTTAATTACGATATATAAAAAATTAAAAAAAATTAAAAAGTGTCATTTGAGAATAATTTAAACAATCTCTTAAAAAAATCTCTACATAAAAAATAACTTTTAAACTATAAAATTAAATTAGATAATTTATTACTAACATAAAATTAGTTTGTGAGAAAATTTATTTAGTGTAGTCCCATAGACTTTAAATTGATTCATTCATCATGCAAGTACTACTATTTATATATTTCCTTGAGGAATGACATTGATAAACCCCTAAAACACAAACATAAATACGTAGGGTTTGTTGTGGTGTTTTTTACATGTGGAAAGAAAGTTTTTGTTGTTGGAATATTTAGGTTGAGGTCTCATGGGGACTTCAAGAACTATTCTGGAGGAGCATGGGGTCTCATGGAGCAGAAAAAGAATACTATAAGATTAATTAGAATCTTTTCCTCTTGCAACAAGAGGTCACGAGGTCTAGTCTCCCCTCCATCCTTGTGGTATTGGAGGGCATGTTGCACCAACATCAACGGTCATGTAAAAATTTTTTACCACGTGCACCACAATTTATAAAGGGGCTACCCATTCTTGCAGTCTAAAAAAAGGAATCTTTTCCTCAATAATAGCAACCCCTATTTTTAGTTCAAAATTTTAACTAAGTGCAATTGGGGTGGGGTTGGAAATTGCTCATCTAGCTTAAGCTTTTTTTGTCACTTTTTCAATCATATGGAGCTTTTAAATTTCCATCAATTAATTTTTTTATTATTTTATATTTTATTTACTCTCTCAATTGAATATGCCAAATAATAAAATTCATGAGACCACTATGTTCCTTAAATTTAGGAACTTGGTGGTTCTATTAGTTTTGTAGTGTAGTTTAAGTTTCTAAATTTATGAAAGTTGGCGGTCTCATAAATTTTATTATTTAGCATATTCAACTCAACGTAGTAAATAATATAAAATTAAATTAAACTAATTGGTGAGAATTTAAAAAATTTATAGAAAAGTGAAATTTGTAGCCTCATCCCATATACACTGATGAAATATTAAAACTTAAAAATAGTAACTATTACTATTAAAAAAAAAAATTCATGTAACATTTATTAGTTCCTATGGATAGGTAGGTTTACTATTGCATCCATTGAATTTTCTTTTCAAATAGTATCTTGGTCAATGAAATTGTATTTTCTAAACTATTTTTGTCTTTTTCCTATAGTTGGGATTTAAGAACATATTTTTTTGTGCTTGAAAATTGCAGTTTATCTCTTTTTCTATTGGTTGGAGTAGGTCAATTTTTCATTTTTGTTTAAGTAATTTAGGAAAATAGGGAGACATTAAATATATTGTGGAAAATATTTAATTGAGGGATGCATATTGTGTGAGTTTTGGTAGCGAGATGGTGGGTACTGAAGCAGTGAATACATGTTAAATACATTAAATGTATTAAATGCAAACTTCATGATCTATGTGTTGAACAGTTGGCAGGAACACAAGCAGCGAACACATAGTTAATTCATGGAATATGAGGTGATTGTTGGTTTTTGCTTATTCTCATTTTTTTATTGCTTGTTGAGAAGCTTGCGTGCTTTTAGCTATGGGTTGTTGTCTTCAATTTTTGTCATTATGTGCAGTGTTTGAAAAAGGGAGGATCCATAGGAACGATGTGTAACTAGTGAATGGCTCATTTGTTTTCTTTTGATACTTGATAGCTAGAAGTATTACAGGGAAAAATAAATGGTTTGAGGAAGTTTTTGTCAACTGTGGGTGCATTGAAATCATTAACTATGAGTTTATTGCTTGAGTGGCCATAAGTCTATGAACAAAGCTTGCAAAGAAAATTTTGTGAGAAATGTTGGAGGGCTGCTGGGTACACAAGCAGTGAATGTATAGTTAATTCATGAAATCTTAGGAGAGTGTTGGGTTTTATTTGTGCTTAATCTCATTTGTTTATTGTTTGTTGAAAACTTGTGTGTTTTCTGTTGTTCTTTCTCGAATGAGGGAGGAGTTGTTACAAGGAAAACTTTTCATGGTTTGAGCAAGGTCTTGTTGACTATGGGAACCTGCATTAAAAGTATTAACAATGTGTTTATTGCTTGATTGGCCATCAGTCTATCAAAAAAGCTTGCAAAGTAGATTGTGTGAGATGTGTTGGAGGGCTAGTGGGTACAAAAGTAGTGAATGCATTGTTAATTCATGAAATATCAGGGGAGTGTTAGCTTTTATTTATGCTTATTCTTGTTTGTTTATTGTTTTTTGAAAATGTTGTGTTTTTTTAGCTCTTGGTTATGATTTCCCATGTTCGTTATTCTAAAAAAGTGTACTAATGGTGAGTGGCTTGGTTGTGTGTTTATGATACTTGATAACTAGAAGTATTGGTTGTTGTTACAAGGGCTAACATGGCAAGTGGGTAGAGTAGATAACATATTCTTTGAGCAAGGTATTATGGACTATGGAGGCATTGAATGAATTAATTATGTGTTTATTGCTTGAGTGGCTACCAGTCTATCAACAAAGCTCACAAAGAAAATTGTGTGAGATGTGTTGGAGGGGTGGTGGGTACAAAAGTAGTGAATGCATAGTTAATTCATGAAATATGAGGCAAGTACTAGGTTTTATTTGTGCTTATACTCGTAACTTGTTTATTGTTTGTTGAAAAGCTTGTCTATTTTTAGCTTTTGGTTTCATTGTTGTATGTTTGTTATTCTATAGTAGTGCACTACTAGTGAGTAGCTTTTCTCTATGTTTATGATACTAAGTTTTTGTTACAAGGGATAATGGGGAAATTAGGTACTGTAGATGACATATGCTATGTTATCCAAAAATATGCAACAGTTGAAGTGAGGGAGAATTACCACAGGGAAAATTGAATGCTTTGAGAAAGGCCTTATTGATTGTGGAGGCATTCAATGCATTAACTATGTGTTCATTGCTTAAGTGGCAAGTAGTCTATTGGAAAAGCTCACAAAATTTTTATTTAAAGTTTGAATGCAAAAATTTATCATGTTGGTCTATTTTTTTGCAAATTTTATCATTGTTTTTGTGGTTCATGTTTAAGAATAACATATCATATGTCATAGACTATGCTCATTTGTCTAATTTTTTTTTGTAATAGGAACCATTACTTTCAATTGGAGTTGGAGGGAGACATCTATATGAGTGAAAATATACTTGGTTCTTGAACAAGGAACTAGAAAGTTAGATTCTTGTATCATTCTTCCCCTTTATTTCCAATGAATTTTAAGTCTTCCAATGTGCATGAAAATTATGCTTTGGAAGAGTTGTGAACAATAAAGGATAATCCTAGTTTATAAATTTGAATTACTAAATAGACATATGAGCATAGTGAATGGCATGCCATGTAATTCATAAACATGAAACTTTTTTATGTTGAAAAGCAGGCCACTATTGCAATTGTTAGTTTGTGTCGATAGGTAGGTTTACAATTGCATTTGTTGAATTTTCTTTTGAAATAGTTGCTTGTTGTTCTTAAACTTGTCAAAAGAGCAATGAAATAGTGTGGGAAGAAGACACATTATTCAAGACTTATTATAAAAAAATGGGGAACACTAGAATATTGAAGGCTCATTATTGAATTTTGTTTTGAGATAGTTGCTTGGACAATCAAATTGTATTGTTTGAAGTATTTTTGTGTTTTTTCGATAGTTGGGATTTATGGACATATTTTTTTGATGACAGAAATTTATAATTTTCTTCTTTCTATTGATTTGGAGTAGGTGTATTATTCATTTTGCATTCAAATTGCGCAAAATGTGGGTTCTAAGTGGAGGCTGTAACGCCATGTTCAAGGCCCCAGTCACTTGAGGAGGCCAAGAGAGCCTATCAAACTTACCTTAACTAATGGGTTTTACGAGAAATAAGGAATGAGAATGATGAGGACTATAGGGTCCTTCAAATGCTTTGAAAATCTCAAATGGGGGAGGAGGTCAAGCGAGTCAACTTTAAGATTCGGTTCTATGTCTCAGAGAGCTTTCTGTCAAAGCATGAAAGCATGGAACTAAGATGACAGCGTGGCGCACTGGCATCTCATAGGGGTGTTGGCATCTGTACAACCAAGAAATCTAAGAGACAAGAGAAGAAAACTAAAAAAAAACTGGCAACTCGGCAGGTGGTTTCAAGGAGGTTGAAATACGACTATGAAATGGAAAAGTAGCACATAAATGAGATGAGAAGATTATACCAATGGGGTTCCTGCAAATGAAATCTTCTTTCTAGCAAACTCCAAGAGCACAAAAACCTACACACAAAAAAGAGAGAAAAATATTGGGAAAGGGTTGTATAGGGGCTTGCCTTAGGTAGACCCCATTTTGGTGTGTCCACCTCCATGTACAACCAAGATAAAGATAATAGATAAATATGGTAAAGAGAGATAGAAAAATCACTACAAAGCAGTAAAAGTGCTACTCAACCAACGTAATAGTGGGAAGGAATGGGAAGCTTACCACCTCTTCCAAATGTACTCAAGGTAAATTGGGAGAAGATGAGAGTACTAGAGCCTTTGTTGCAATGGTGTGGTCCCAAACTTGCTCTACTGAAGTGATTGAACAATGTTGTTGTTGTTGCAATGTTGGATGGAATGCAAATGGAGTGCTCAAAGGTGTATACAAAATGGGTTGAATGATTGAGAGATGGAAAAATGTATGAACAAGATGGTCGAAGATGAAATGACTACTTGAAAAGATGAGTGAAAAGATGGAAATGAATGAAAGAATGGTCAATTTGTAGAGAACTAGGTGATTTCGGGTCAATGAGGCCAAAGTGGAGGCATTACAATTTGTTCAAAATAGAAAGTGTAATGTCTTTGCATGCTTCAAACATGGGAATTCGTTTATGGACGTTAGTGCGCTGCACAAATGTCTATGTGTCACATAGTTGTCCATGACATTTTTGGTTCTACCAACATGCAAAAAAATTACCAAGTGGAACCAAGGCAATGGGCTTATGTGGATTTTAGCCTCTGAACTTGGTTTTCTAAAGTGGGGAAAGGTAAAAAGGAGAATTTTCACATGGTGTGCAAATTTACTCTATCACATTTTTCTCCCACTTCAGTGAGCACGAATACTAATGAGTGCTCGGTAAAGTAGATTAAAGTAGTAGTAATAGGGTTAGAAGTGTATACCTATACCGGAAAGGAAGTAGACCACGATCTACCAAAATTGAGAGTGTAGGAAAAGCAAACAACTTCATAGCTTCTCAGAGCTATGAAGCTGAAGAAAGAAAGCACCCTACAGATCCACAGACTTACAAGGAGGATTTTCTCCAAGATCTCTCACATGAAGAACATCTAAGGAAAGCACCCTACAAGTTCTTGGTCCTATAAGGAGGTGTCCCCCAAGATCTCTCGCATGGAGGAAATAAAAGGAAAGGACCCTAGGGGAGCAACCTCCATGATCCCTCACATGAAGGAAGCTCAAAGGAAGTTCCCTATAGGTGCTTGGTCCTATAGGGAGGTATCCCACAAGATCTCTCTCATGGAAGAAACTAAAGGAAGCAAACTCTGCAGAGTCAAAAGATATGGCACATTTATCCTCAGATAGAACATGTCAAGAAGCTGCCACACATGTAGGTAGACATTCACATAGAATATCAATCAAATAGGAGAGCTTTCAAAGGGGCTCCCTCGGGAACCTGGCATTAAGAAGAGGTCCACTTAAGGGATGCATAGTTTGAAAGAGATGTTTTCTATCTACAATCGATCCATCATCATTGGATCCTTTTGAAAGATGTTCACTTCATCAAGGAATTCGAAAGGAAGAATATGCCCCCACGTGAGGGGAATGGTCAAAGTTGTTCCCACTTTGGTGGAAGGTCAAACACTTTCTTTACAAACCAATGATGAGGGAAACATGTTTCATTAGAGTTCCAAGTTGAGAATGTGATTCTAAAGAATTTTTTTTTTGTGGATATTTTTGAGAAAAGATTCGTTAGCAATGAATGCATTTTCTGAAAATTGGAATGTTGAAGTAAAGCGTTCACACATGAAAGGGACAACTCAAGAAAAGAAGAGAGAAAGATAATAAGTGAGAAAATCACAAACAAAGGGCACAGGGGAATTTGATTTAGTGGGGTCAAATCTATCCATGCTTATATAATAGGTAACCGTGGTGTAGGGTGAAATATCATCAATCCCCAACTAGATCAAGAAGAATGCACGAAAAACAAAAATAAAAATGAAAATTGGGTCAACATGGAAGGGAAGCCTACTTGTCCCCAATGCTTTGCATTGTCTCCAATTTACCAAAAATCAAGCACAAATACAGAAGAATGATGATACAAATAGAAGAAGGTTTATGACACCAAAACATGCCTATATTGAAGCACCAACAAGGGTGACATGGGTCCTTTAGGCACACATAGCATGGTTATAGGGGAAACACATCACAAACACATATCTAATCTATAGATAAAGAACGGAGGTCCTCCCCTAGCATTGATCAACCAAGAGGTCATCTACTTCCCACTCAAGATTGTCATAGGGGGAAGGAAGATGAACTTGTAATGGTGCAGTTTCAAGGGAAGAGCTTCTAACCCTCCCACAACAAGGGCTAAGGAAGATGGCCCCTCAAGGTCTTCACCACTCACCTATTGTGGAGTAAGAGTCAGTGATTTGGTGAAGATTGGTGACAGGGCTAGAACTTCATCTACAAAGTTGAAGAGACACTTCATAGGAGTGCCATACTAATTCCCAGTGGATGGAAGAGTGTGCTCCTGAGATCCACCACTGAGTGATTATGGGGTGGTGACAAACTTAGAAGCCACGACTTGTTTCATTCTAAAATAGAGAAAGTCAACACGGGGCCATCTTGTAGAGGAGGTAGAATCCTCTTATGTTCTTTACTATTGGAATAAATTTTCTCCAGCTTTGGCCTCATTGGAAGATGCAAACTCCACATGGACAAGGCAAGAGGTGTAGAGGAAGAGGAGGTAGAGAGAAAATTTGTAGAAACCACCGAAGTGTTTTCCATGTCTACAAGTTTTGGAAAGGGTGAAACATTTGGAATAGATGCTAATAGAGGTGGCTCCACCAAAGGAGTGATGGAAAACTATATGTACAGGAGCCCTCATACCCATGGTGGGAGATGGAGGCAATGAAAAACTGATTTGAATAGAAGTAGAGGGGAGAAGAGAAGAGGATGCTGCAACAAACCCTAAGATCGGGGTGATCTTCTCCTCTTCCTCCTTCTGTTGAGCGTCCTGCTCAATCATAAGATAATTTCATCAGAATTTGCGCTCATGCGTAAGGTGGTTTCTACAACTCTTAGAGCTAGAGGCTAGGGGTTACATAGGGATGGAAGGCTCCTACTCGATCATAGGAGTGCCCACTATGGTTGTTTCTTGTGGAACAACTAACTCATGTACAAGAGCAGGTTGAGAAGACAGAGGAAGAGTCAGTTGAAGAGCCTCAATAGTGGGCCTCTTTCAAGTTGCTACTTTGGAAGCAGGGGAAGTAGGAGGCCTCAGAGGCTAAGATATAAAGGAATCCCCATGGGAAGCCTTCTTCCCACTATAGTAGGTGGGTCTAGGCTCTATTGGTAACATAGGAAGTTCTAGTGCGGGACGCTTTGACTCTTGCCGAGTGGGCATCACAGGATTCTCCCATGGCTACAGGGAAAAATCCAATGGTACCACAACAAAGCAAGAGGGAGCATCAAATTTTTGAATAGAAGAAGAAGGAGGATCTTGAGACTGCTTCTCTTCTTTCCTTTTGTGTTCCCTAGAGGCATTGTTGTCAGCTTTCAAGTAAGCCCTATGCGAGATGACATAAGGTGATGGGGGGTACCTTACTCTTGGCACTCAGTGCCCTCTCTGGTAATTTTGATATGTTCAATGCAAAAGGTCCCTCCTAGGAAGAAGGGGATCCACAAGCGCAATCCAAGAGTAGTCCAAGGAGTAGATTCCATGAGCAATCAGTGGTCTATAAACAGTGTCATGCATCAAATGCACAAAACCCCCGTAGATAAATTTCAAACATTTATGCATGACTGAGGGTGTGACGTTTAAAGCCACCATCCAAGGGATACCCAGCTTAACCCTAAACTACTCAGATCCAGGTATGATGTTGAACAAAATTTTCATAGTTTTAGGTCTGATTGAGACTGACAAGACAATGCTACGCAAGGGATGCACAAAAATATTTTCATGTGTGTAGATGGTACTTATGGGTGCATCATACCCATCCTTCTGCAAAAAAAATTTTAACATTATTTCCTCAATTATAATATTTACTTGAGATGTGGGATCAATAAGAACATTGGTTACAATGTTTCCATTAATTCACACAAAATTTTAAAGAGGAGATGGTTCTTTGTTAAAACCCATCGGTAGGTCCTGTGAGGTAAAGGTTATAACATTATCACCACTCACAGGCTACACAAAGGGGGCAGGTTAACGCATGGAAGAGACCATCACACACACAATAGACAAGGCTTTCACAAATTCCCCAAAAGGTACCAAGGTAGGAAACTGACCCAACTAAGGTTTCATTGTACAATAGCTTCAGAACCTTTCAGCTACATCCACTAGGGGTCATAGGTTGGGTTGTGAGGTGTAGAACCTCACAACATGTAAGCCTACAACATTCCTAGAACACAAGGAAAGGGACTTTTAGTATCACACAGTGGAACCAAAATGGTTCACATTAGGTTCACCAAAAATGTAAGAGTGGGGAACTGACCATGTTCAAGGCCTAGGTCACAAGAGGCCAAGAGTGAAGGGAAACCCAAAAATACCTCAACTAATTTGGGTTTCAAGAAATAAGGAATGAGAATGATGAGGACTATAGGGTCCTTCAACCACTCTACAAATCTAAAATGAGGAAGGAGGTCAAGTGAGTCAACTTTTAGATTCGGCTATGTGTCTCAACGAGCTTTCTGTCAAAGGACGAAAGCACAAAACTGGGATGATAGAGTAGCGTGTTGGTGTCTCACAGAGGCGTTGGCATCCATACGACTAGAAAATTATAGAGATAAGAGAAGAAAATTGAAATAAAACTAGCAACTTGACAGGAAATTTCAAGGAGGTTGAAATAAGAATATGAAATGGAAAAGTAGCACACAAATGAGATGAGAAGATTATACCAATGGGGTTCCTACAAATGAAATCTTCTTTCTAGCAAACTCCAGGAGCACCAAAACCTGCATAGAGAAAAGAGAGAAAATTTTTGGGGAAGGGCTATATAGGGGCCTGCCTCAGTCATACCCCATTTTGGTGTTTCCACCTCCATGTATAGCCAAGATAAAAATAATAGATAAATATGGTAAAGAGAGATAAAAAAAGAACTACAAAGTGGTAAAAGTGATACTCAACCAATGTAATAGAGGGAAGGAATGGGAAGCTTACAACATCCACCAAATGCACTCAAGGAAAATGGGGAGAAGATGAGAGTACTCGATCCTTTAATGCAATGGTGTGGTCCCAAACTTGCTCTACTGAAGTGATTGAAGAATGTTGTTGTTGCTGCAATGTTGGATGGAGTGCAAATGGAGTGCTCAAAGGTGTATGCAAAATGGATTGAATGCTTGAAAGATGGAAAAATGTATGAAAAAGATGGCCAAAGATGGAATGGATACTTGAAAAGATGAGAAAAAGGATGGAAATGAATGAAAGATTGGTCAATTTGTAGAGAACTAGGTGATTTAGGGTCGGTGAGGCTGAAGTGGAGGTGTTACAATTTTTTCAAAATAGCAAGTGTAACATCTTTGCATGCTTCAGATGTGGGATTTTGTTATGCATGTTAGCACGCCATGCAAAAATATATGCATCATGCATTCATCCATGATGGTCTCGCTTCTACCAACAACAACCACCAAGTGGAACCAAGGTAGCAGGCTTATGCTGATTTTTTCCTCCAAACTTGGTTTTCTAAAGTGGAGAAAGGAAAAAATAGAGAGTTTGCACACAGGGTGAAAATTTACTCTATCACAGGGACAATATATATTCTATAAAATTATAATTAATCATGAAGCAGTGAATGCATGTTTAATCCATTGAATGCAAATTATGCGAGATATGTTGGAGAGTTGGTGGGTACGCAAGCAGTGAATGCATAGTTAATTCATGAAATCTTAGGTGAGTGTTGGATTTTATTTGTGCTAATTCTTGTTTGTCTATTGTTTTTTGAAAATATTTTGTGTTTTTATCTCTCCATGTTCTTAATTCAAGGAACAATGGACTATTGGTTAGCGGTTTGTCTATCTACTTATGATACTTGTTAGCTAGAAGTATTGGTTGTTGTTACAAGGAATAGGGGGACAAATGGGTATAGTAGATGGCATATGCTATGTAATCAATGAACGTGGAATAGTTGAAGCTAAGGAGTAGGTGACTATTGTAAAAAAGGAGAATTATCACTAAAAAATGTGAATGCTTTCAGCAAGGTCTTGCCAGCTATGGAGGAATTCAATGCATTGACTATGTATTCATTTCCTGAGTATCCATGAGCCTATTAGAAAAGCTTGCAAAATTTTTATTTGATGTCTTGGTGTTGTAAAAACTTATTGTGTTCGTCTTTTTTTTGCATATTTTAACATGTGCTTCTATGTTCCATGTTTATGAATAACATATTATCTTGCACAGTTTTCATTTAATAGACTATTGTTTCCGATCTATGAGGCATACAATTTAATGCATTAAACATGGATTGACTACTTCAACATCTACCATCTTGCAGCCAAAGGTGGCACAATTTGCATTCAGACATTAAAAATTTTAAAAATATATAATTTCCTCCTATTTTTGCAAATTTCTTTAATAGAAATGAATAATAGGCCTACTTGAAGCAATAGAAAAGGAGAATAATTATTTATTATCTCTCAATCAGAAATGAAACCATTGCAATTGTAGCCTTGGCTTTAACTATTTCATGTCATTTGTTATCTAATGTACCTATTTTTGCAATTAGGCCATATAACAAAAACTAATATTTCTAGTCATAGTAGGATAGAAGTACTGATATCAGGACAAGGGCAGCCACTTAAGTGACTTTGTATAATGAATGTAGTTGTAGCCGTTACTATTGCAATTTTTAATTCACTTTTGAAATATTTGCTTGTCCAATAAAATTGTATTATTTAAAATAATTTGCTAGTAGGCTACTACCTATCCAAGCAATGAATTCAGAGTTTATACATTGTATGCTTGTACAAGGAAAAAGACCTTGTTCAAAGATCTAAAAGAGCATTGCTTTATCTAGTAACAATAGACTACAAGATATTGGGATTGACCCCTATTACTAATACTAGCATATCATGTTTCTAAACATGCTTGTTGATGTTGTTTGTATGCTAAAAAAGTTTAATTCATTCACTATGTTATTTGAATTTAGTAGACTATTGCTTTTGATATACCTGTCATACCATTCAATACATTAAACATGCATTGAATTCTTGAGTATCTATTGCCCCACTATCAAAGATGGCACAATTTGAATTTAGTGATTAAATATTTGCAAAATATATAGTGTCCTTCTATTTTTCTAATTTACTTTAAAAAAAATGAATAATATGACTACTCCAACTAATAGAGGAATTGCAATAAATGAGAATTAAAATAGGAAAAAATGAATACTTTGAGCAAAGTCTTGTTGAGTATGGAGGCATTCAATGCATTACCTATGTATTCATTGCTTGGGTAGTTGTTAGCCCATCGACAAAGCTTGCAGGATTTGTATTTAATTTCTATATGTTTGCAAAAATTTATCTTGCACAATTTTCATTTCATAGATTATTATTTTTGATCTGAAAATTATACCATTTAGTGCATTAAACATGCATTGACTGCTTTAGTAGCTACCACCTTGTTTCCAAAGTTGGCACAATTTACACGTAGTGATTGAATTTTTGCAAAAATATAATGTGCTCCTAATTTACTGATTTACTCTAACAAAAATGAATAATAGGCCTACTCCAACAAATAGAAAAAGAGATAAAAATTTTACTCTCTTTATTGCAAATGAAACCATTACAATAGTAACCTATTGCTTGGCCTCAACTTCTCCATGTCATATGTCATATATTGTACCCATCTATACAATTAGGCTTTATAACAACAAAAATTGCTTGTAGTCGTAGTAGGACAAAAGTACTAATACTAGGAAAAGGACTACCACTCGAGTAACTTTGTAGAATTAATACAGTTGCAAGAAGTTACTATTGCAATCATTGAGTTTTCTTCTGAGATAATTACTTGTTGAATTAAAATGTATTATTTAAAATTCTTTTGAAAAGCATGAAGCTTCTATTATTTTGGAAAGCTTGTTAGCAAGCATATGTTTCATGTTTACGAATAACATATTGTATACCATGGATTGTGATCATTTGTCTAATTTTCCCCTCTAACAAGAACCATTGTTCGCAATTGGAGTTGGAGACAAAGACCTATATGAGAACAAATATTCTAGGTTGTTGACCAAGAAATTGGAAGGTTAGATTCTCGTATCATTCATCTTGTTTCTTTCCAGTGAATTTTAAGTCACCCAATGTGTCAAAAAATTATGTCTTGGATGAGTTGTGAATAGTAAAGGAGAAGCCTAGATCAAGAAATTAACTATTTGAATAGACAAATGAGTATAATGAATTGCATGTTATGTAATTCATAGACATAAAACTATTTTATGGCCAAAAGTAAGTTACTTTTACAATGAGAGTTATGCATAATTACAAGAATGTGATATGTATTCCATTTACAATGCTTCACTTTTTACTTTGAACAAATTGCATAATTTAATTATATTTCCCTATTATTGTTTTGTTATTCACTATAGCAGGACTGATATTCATTTTCCTGTAAGCAAATCTAATTGAAGTGTTATGTGAAGCATTGCATATCAATTGCATATCACCTAGTTGCAATTATGCACATCTTTGGCTATAGCATTACTACAATCAAATGATTGCAAAGGTCGTTTACATATCAACATAAATTTAATAGTTTCAAACAATTGGCATAATTTTTACAGATATTCAAAGAATCAAACTTCATTGGAAAGAAAAGAGACAAATCATCTGGAATTTTGACCTTGTAGTCTTTTGTTCAAGAATCAAGTATATTTGTACATGAAAATTTATTATACATGTTATGTTGAATGCAAATTGTGTGAGATGTGTTGGAGGCCTAGTAGATACATAACCTGTGAATGCATAGTTAATTCATGAAAACCTAGGCATGTGTTAGGTTTTTTTTGTGCGTATTCACGTTTGTTTATTGTTTCTTGAAAATCTTGTTGTTATTCTTTATAGTGTGTGAACATGGGAGGAGCCATAGGAACAGTGCACTATAGGTGAGTGGCTCCTCTGTGTGTTTATGATACTTGAAAACTAGGAGAATTGCTTGTTATTAGAAGAGCTATGGGGACGGATGGGTATAGTACATGACATATTATATGTAATCCATCAACATGGAACAGTCAGAGCGAAGCAGAAGGTCACCAATGCGATAAACACGAATTATCATAGAATTCACTGAAAGCTTTGAGGAAGGTCTTGTTCACTATGGAGGAACTGAATGCATTAATTATTTGTTGATTGCTTCAATGGTTGCTAGCCTATTATCATAGTTCATAGAATTTTAATTTAATGTTTGAATGTTTGCAAAAAATTATCACGTTTGTCTACTTTTTTGCAAATTTTATCATCTTCCTTTTTGTTTCATGTTTATGAATAACATATTATGTCATGAACTGTGCTCATTTGCCTAGTTTGTCTCTGTAATAGGAACCATTTCTTGTGATTGGAGATAGAGGTAAACATCTCTATGGCTGCAAATATAATTGGTTGTTGAACAAGGAGTTGAAAGGTTGGATTCTTCTATCATTCTTCCCTTTTTCTTTGCAATGAATATTAAGTCTTCCAATGTGCCTAATAATTATGCCTTGGAAGAGTTGTGAACAAAAAGGGAAAAGCTTGGTTCAAGAATCTGACTTGCCAAACAAATATATGAGCATAATGAATGGTGTGCCATGTAATTCATAAACATGCAACTATTTTTTGTATAAAAGAAAGTTACCATTGCAACTGTTGAATTCACTTTTGAAATAGTTGCTTGGAAAATTAAATTATATTGTTTAAATTTTTTGTGTTTTTTCTATAATTAGGATTTAAGGACAAGTTCATTGTGTTTGAAAATTATGTTTTATGTCTCTTTCTATTGGTTGGAGTATTCTTATTGTTCATTTTTGTTTTAGTAAATTAGGAAAATAGGGGGACATTATATATATTGGAAAATATTTAATCCATTAAATGAAAAATATCTGAGATGTGTTGGAGAGTTGGTGGGTATGAAATCAGTAAATGCATAGTTAATTCTTGTTTTTTTATTGTTTGTCGAGAAGGTTGTATGTTTTTAGCTCTCCATGTTGTCTATTTGTTTGTGAAACTTTATGACTAGAATTAATGTTTGTTGTTACAAGGGCTAAGGGGAAAAATGGGTGCAGTCCATGACATATAACATGTTATTCATAAACATGATACACACAAGCACATAATGAATTTTTCCAAATGTTTAAGAATTAAATCTAAACTATAAGGGCTTTGTTGCTAAAAATTCACTCAGTGCGCTTGATACACAACCCTTGCCAATGAATCAAATTCTATAATCTAAACATTTTTTCTTTTATTAGTTTCTGTCGATAGGAAGGTTTACTATTGTATCCATTGCATTTTCTTTTCAAATAGTCACTTGGCCAATGAAATTGTATTGTTTAAAATATTTGTCTTTTCTTATAGTCAGGATTTAAGCACATATTATTTGTGCTTAAAAATTATGGTTTATCTCTTTTTTCTATTGGTTGGAGTAGGTCGATTTTGTAATTGTATGATGTGCATTAGATATGGCACACATTTCTATCAATCTACATCTATTGCATTAAATGCTAGTAGTTCTACTATTCATTTTTGTTTAAGTAAATTAGGAAAATAGGATATTACATATTTGGGAAAATATTTAATTGTTGAATGCAAATTGGACAACCTTTGACAAAGGGTTGGTTGGCACAAAAGCAATGAATTCATGATTGATGTACTAGGTCTATTATTCATTTCCATTTAAGAAAATTAGAAGACTAGGAAGATATTATGAATTTTGGAAAATACTTAACCAATGAATTGCATATACAATGATTGCAATTATGCATATTCCTGATTCCAAAAGTAACATGCTTTTTTGCAAAAAGGATTTTAATGTTAAAGTGGACATGGAAAAAGTATCCTTTTTTTTTTCTTGATTTGGGAATATTTCATGATAAATTGAACTTAATGAGGCCTTGATCTAGTGTTGTGAGGAATTTTATGCATCCACATTAGGTCTTGGGTCCTTTCAAATTAAATAAAGTATATTTATTGATGTCTTGCAAGAGTGTTGCAAGGTTTTGTAACACATCTTCACACTTTTCTAGGCTTGTCATCAATATTTACACCTTTCTTATGATTTAAATGCCCCCTTTATGCACTTACAGGGCATAATTAAGTGTCTTGTTAAAGAAGAACCTGATAAAAAACAATTAATAAATCTCAATCTCTAACATCCACTCAATATTTCCCAAGTGGATAAATTTTCCACCTTGGGTGACTTAGTCCCATGTGGCACAAAAATCAAAATTAATTTAAATTTCTTTCGAGTTTTTACTCCTTAAGACCTAGGGTCGACCTGTCATGAGGTATTTTTAGGAATTAATGCAAAACTATGTATAAATATAGGGCTTTCCCTCTCATTTGACATAATTCATTCATTCCATCAATCAATCTTCTCAATCATTCATCTTTATTCTCAAGGAAGCTATGGTTTTATCATTGTAAGTCATCAAGATAGCTTCCAAGGGAATTTAAGGAAGGATTCTTCATGTTTTACTATAGAAAATAAAGATCAAACATCATGGAAAGGTATTAATTCCATTATTGCATGGTTCATTACATTATTTTCTCATTTTGGTTTAATTACCTATAAATGGGTTTGACCAAGGGAAACCCCCATGCCCTAACATCTAACATTTCTTCTTTTGTTTTTGTGTGTTTGTAGATTTAGGAACTTTGAGGGTTTGAAGATCATTGAAGAAAATGTTGAAGACCTATTAAAGACTTATCCTTGTGTACCAAGCCTAAATATGAACTGAAAGTCACTTTCAAGCCTGAAAATTAGGGTTTCAAAAGCAGACACCTATAGGGAACTGAAGTGTAAACCAAGGGCTTTTGTTTCCACTCCCAAATTTTTAGAAATTCAAAAGTGGAATAAGTCACCACTATTGGTGAATTGGTCCAACTAAACCTATTTTTCATATATTTTTGTAGATTTGAATACCCATTTGGCCAAAATAGGTTTTTGAGCAGTTTCCCTGAACTAAAACTAAATCGCCTAGCCTAGTGACTTAGTCCCACTTGGCTTAAAAATTAATATTTCTAGAATTTTAGAGTTGCTTCAAGTCTAGAATACATTTCCAAGTGCACATATTTCATTTCATAGCCTTCTATTAAGTTTTGTTTGCATTTCTAGGTCATTCATCACATATTTGCATTCATAATGTGTTTTCCAACACTCTAATTTTCTTAGATTTAACTTCAATAAGTAATTTATTTCATCAGTATATTTCATTCAAACATTACATTTAGGCATATTGCATCCATCCTTACATTAAATTTGATTGCTTACATTGCATTTTGTCCCAATCTTTCTCCTTTTAGGTGAAAAACCCTACAACTGTTAGAGAGCATTAGGTTGCGAAAATCTTTGTTTACATTTTGGTAAAAAAAACTTTAGAATACTTTTCTTTTATGATTTGGAGTCTTTCATCATATATCTATCTCAAATTGATCTTGCATTAGGATTTGCATGGATTAGTGTGCATGCTAGGTTTCAAGTTTTGCATTCACGAAAAGTGCATTTAGCTTGCATTTTTAACATTTAAAATCATTAAGTTTTTTTTCAAATTTGCATTTTCAACTTAGATCTACATTATGCCCTGTCAAAAACATCAAAACCCATTGAAAATTTCAAAAAACACTAACAAGGACTAAATCCCCAGCCTGGGCGACTTAGTCCTTTTCTTGATTTTTCACTGTTAGTTCCAACATCGAAAACTATATTTTTGTGCTTCCTAGGCCTCCTAGTATCTAGGTATGTGTAGGATCATCATGGAAAAAATAGGCTCTTAAGTGGCAAAAAATTCAGAAAAATCAGAGTTAGGCAACTTGACGTAAAATTTTAATAAGTTATCTATATTATTTCAAAAATATGTAAGAATAGAATTTGTAGAAAAATGAATGTAGTTTCTTAATGTAGTTTCTAAACTACTAGGTTTATTTTAAAATAAAAAAATCTATTTGGTGAAAATTTTAAATTTCAATGTAGTAGTACTTAAATTTTAGGGAAAAAATAAGAAGTAGGTGTCTGTCTAACCACCATAACCATAAGAAAATGATAATATATTTTTATAAGACTTTATACATGAGTAGAGGACTCATGTCAGATGTGATGCATATTTTTTTTTGTAAGTTTTTCCAAAGTAGAAATGATTAATTATGAATTTTTATTACAAATTTAAAAAAATATAAAAACTCATGTCTAACCATGCTTGGTCAAGGAAACTACATGAGTATTTTTTTCTTTTTTTTAATCCTATAGTATGCAAAGCATAGGAATGGTGTATGTTGGATTAAAAATTGTGGTACAGGTACAGAAAGCTATGGTGGTTTTTCCACATCCAATTTCCTCAATCAACACGCTTTAGTGGTAAATTCAAATAGAAAATGAATAATAATAATTTATTAAATTCAAAGTAAAGCATAATTTATATTGATGGAAAGCTAAGAATCTCTTTAAAAAACCCTTTTCATTTCATCAATTTTGGGTTAAAATAAAGTCATTAGCCACATACCCTATAAATACTCATCATGTTGCCACTTTATGGCCCATCATGATCTTGTACATATCCATCTTATACTATAAGTTTGAAGACTTTTAGGAACATTTTTTTATGCATTTAGGTCAAGAACATCAATTTAGAGTAGTCCTTTTTGAAATAATTTCAATTACAAGTATTTTTGGCATCCTAAATCATTGAAATCTCAAAAAGTTTGCATGTGCATCTTAGGTCTGTATTATACAATGCATAAACCATTAAAATCCATCAAAAAAATTTGAGAAACATAAAAAAATTCCCTACTAGGACTAAATCACCACCTTTGGTGACTTAGTCCCTGTTCACCCCTGAAACAACATTTTACAAAGCTAAAAACCCTATTTTAAAGCTTTTGTTTGGTACCATCAACTACCTATATCAATTGGTTGAGTTTCTATAATGTGCATTTCATTCGATTTCACTTAAATTAGCTCATTTAATGCATGGTTTAAATTTCAAGTTTGCATTTCCATATTGTTACATCGCATAATCAATCAATTGTCATCCTTAAAATTTGAAAAATTGCATTCCTCTTTTGTATAGTTGCTTTCAAATGGTCACATTTCAAGTCTATAGAATAATCATTTTATCATGTTTTCATTACAAAATTGTATATTTATCATCTTTCATGTTCTAGTTTTGGATTTTATTGCATGCTGTAAGAAATTTTTGTTAAGGGCATATGAATATGAGGTCCTTTCCCCTCTATTTTGTTTGTCATATA
>VDFB02168254.1:0-13375 GCA_007258455.2 Sequoia sempervirens
TTCAATTCTTCTTTGCACAAATTGGCTAGTTTATCTGCATTGCATTTATAATTCCCTATTGTGATGGGGAATTTGACAAAACATTTCTTATGTGCCACACTAAAAAGGGCATGGGAAGGATTCATCTGTCTCACCAATTCCAATAGTAATAGTTTGTTTATTGGGTACCTTGGTAACATGAAAGGGAATCCTTCGAATCCTTCCACCTTGATGCAAGTGAAAGTGGGAAATTGAATGTACCAACTTCCAACCTATTGAATGATCCTCTGTGTTCCCAAAGAAAACCTTTGAGCTTTGTCGCCCTCCATTATCCTTACTAGCATCATGGAAAACATATCATTAACTCTTCAATAATTCTCTTGGTATTCATAAATAGTAATTTGGGGTGAATGAGCATATATTAGACTATTCGCTATTTCTCTACTCAGGCTACCAATTCTATTCAACCCTTGCTTATTTTCCCTTAGGGAACATGAATAAATCACATATGAGGACATAGAAAATGGGAAAGACTATGGAAATTCCTTTATCTGGTCATGTAGCCTTTCGCTCATAAAAATTTCCCAATGCATTTTCATAGGGCCTTCCATTAATTTGGCTATGATTATGAACATCCATGGCTCAAATTTATTGGCATCCCTAAGCCCAACAATCCTTCTTAGCATAGTTATGACATCTTGAACATCTGGGTTGAACACAGATCTTTGAATTGGTTTCATTTTCTTAGTAATTTCCTCCTGGCATCACTGTATATTCATAATTTTCCTATTATGCTCTTCTGTGCTCAGGTAGGTTTTGACCATTTTTTTATATCTATTGGATTCATTTGGGGAAAATTGAGGAGCCCTAATATATATAAAATCCCTTTCACAGAGAGGTTTACATAGACCCTTCCCTCCTTTTCAATGAATTTATTATCTTGGTTGTAACAATTTAAACATTCCACAACCAGTTTAGGGGCCTCCATTGCTGGAGGAAACCCTCCTGCTAAATGTAACCCACTTGCTATAACATTCTTTGTACACTGAGAAGAATTTTCTTGTCAGGCCTAAGCAATGAATTCAACATCAAAAAAACATCCTAAATGGGTACCAGTAATTACCCCCCCCCACCAACTGATATGGCTTGCAAAGAAAAATATTGAAATTTTTCTTCTGGCCTTGCTTTGGAAGTGCTCATATTCACTTATGCATCATACATTTTTTTATAGATATGTGCCTTGTGTGTGAGTTAGGGTTAAATTTAACCAGTTATCTTCAAAAATTTATAAAACTTTCAATCTACCATTTGGTTAATTCATTTCAAAATAATCAACATTTCAATTACCAGAGGAGATACCATTATCTTGAGACATGCATGCATAAAATGACTAGCAGAATTTTGGTTATTCAAAACATACCTGATTTTTCTAGTGATTAAATTGTTTCTAGAACGCCACTTCAAAACCCTTGGTAGTTGTGTTCTTGGTTTCTTGAGGTTTTTCCTTTTTTGTGTGCCACAATATCATTCTTGATCTTTCAATGTCGTTGAAAATTAGTAGTATAGCATGAGGTAGAGTGTTGTGAAAGTAACTACATACTCGAGGTGTTGCCAAGTACGTGTGTAGTTTTCACCTTCATTAATTCCCTATTACAATCCATTAATTTTCTTGAATAAAGGTACAATCATGGAAGATTAGGGTTTAGATCATGAACACCTTGGTTTCTACGTAGGCCCACCACTAGAGAAGAAGATGACACAAAAATCCTACGTGGCATGCTTGCATGTCACTTTGATTATTATGAGGTAGAGACTTTATAAGGCAAAGAAACTTTGGATACATGACCGTTGATGATCAGAAGGTTTGAATCCTCTAGTACCAGACCTTGGAAAGATCACTAGGAATTGGGATGATTACCCATCGGGTTTATGAGAACAGAGTGTAAAGATAGGAATTGGGAATTGGGTTCAAGCAGGACCAAAATGATTTAAACATATTTGCAATAGAACCTCCGGTTTCTAACCTCTAGCCAAAGAAAATGAAAATCAACCATCAGGCTAACCGATAAAGCAAAGGAACACATGCATCAAGATGATTTATCCTAGTGATGACTCACTGGGCTCGGCTTACCGACCAGGTGGGAAAGTAGAACCAACGAAATATATAATATCCTTAGCACACCTGCATCAACTTCGGGACTCTGGGGGTTTGGCGAATTGATAAGTCTTGAAAAAAACCACAATGCCTTGAATTCTATAAAGATAGGGATTCAGGCAATGACCAGACAGGTTGAAACAAAACTTCTATTTTACCATTTCCTTCAAAAGAAGCACACCAAAGCAAGCAAAGGAAAAGGAAAGAAAAGAAAAGCATAAAAAAAGAGGGGATCCATATTTTTGCAAGGGGAAAAATGGGGCATGTTGTGATACCACACAACACAATCATAATCTATCATTTAAATCATTTGATAGAATAGAATTTTTCTCTACTAGGAGATCTCTCTTGTGCTTATTGGGTAGCTATATAATCTTTAGCCAAATATTGCATTATGTCGAGTATTATATGCCAACGCTTACATATGTGGATACCATGGGCCATCTTTATTGATTGGATTTTGAGATGGGATGAATCTACCTCCTATAATGAATTACTAACTAAAGAACTATAGGGAATAAAAGTGGTTGAAATATTAATTAATATGTTCTTACATAGTAATAGAACAACCTCACCACTATTTAGAGATATGAAAAATAACAATTTTTAAGAAAGTGACACTAAATAAGGATATTGTTTGTGCAATTTATGAATATTTGAAGCTCTATAAATCATAGCTAAACAACCAAATATTTTAGAAAAATTAAATAATAAAAATAAAACAGTCAAATTTAGAAACTAATTATACCACTATGAAGAACATGGAATTCTATCCAATTTCAAATAAATTCTCAAAACAATACCTTCATTTGAGCAAGTTATGGCCTCCTAAAGTAGGCCTTCTAGATAAAAATACTAATGGAGGGTCATGGTAGGTTTGATGGAAAATGCATGGTGCTCTAATGGCTGCGTGTGTAATGTTTCTAGTGATGGTGGTGGTAAGGCTTAGTGGAAGTGGCATAGGAGTAACATTGTAAGGTGGAGCCACTTGAGTGGTGAGGTAGTAGAGCACAACAACAAATTCATTGAAGGTGTGATGGAGGTGTCAATGGTGGTGGAATATCCTAGTAATAGTGGCATTGGACCTACTTACTAGTGACCCCTATTTGGTGATCAATATTTGGGAAAGTTGGGTCAAATTATTAAGGTCTTAGGCTAGTATTTAGCACTTAGTCTATCCTTTGAGTGGGATAAAACCTTTCATTTTTTTTTAATCAATTTAAAAAATCCTACAAACCTATGAAAAACAACCATAAGAGCACAAAGAGTAAATTTTTTCCCTCAAATACTCTTGGCTCAAGTTTTCATAATACTTATATGGATCTATAGGTTTTTGTCTCATCTAAACTCATTGAAAATGCTTTTTGTGTCAAAATGTCCCAAAGAAACACCTACCTATAAAATTTGGTAAAGCAAATATAAAGAAAACCTAATTTTAGATTATCTTCCCAAATTTTGATTTAATTGAAATAAAATCCTATTATGAATTTCCTCAACCTTCAATACACAATGGTATAATAAAAATATTACATGGTACATGCTGAAAATATTCCAAAACACAAAATTACAAAACCTACTATCTCTCAAATTTTATCAATAAATTGATCTTCCCTAGTACCAATGGCTTTAATACCATGTTAGATTATACAAAGGAGAAACAAACTATTAGAGACCTAGTGTATTATAAGACTCAATATAACTATTTAAAAAAATTATCTTAGAATTAAATTAGCAAAATAAATCTAGTTACAAACCATACAATAGATACACAAATAACATAAATGAAGCTCACTCTCTATCAACAAAATTAGTGATGAGTGAATGTGTGTGTGTGTGTGTCTATATATATATATATATATATAGGATTGAGAAAATATACCCAATAGAACTAACTCTGACTACTAGAAATAGGTGAGAGATACACCAAGTAAGAAGATGTCAAACAAATAGTTACATGCACTTTGTGAAAGATAAAAAAATGGATAAGAGTGGTGGCATATATAACCAAGAGAATAAGTAACTCCAATTACTATGAATACGTGGGAACTACACGCATACCTCTTATAGAAGATAAAATTTTCTCTTATAGTTACTTTCAATATATGTTTAGAGAAAATAAACATACTTGAATATAAAATAAAAAGCTTACATTAACACACATTTTTGTATATCATCCACTAGATACCTAACCCCTTAAATAGGTTTCTTATAGGTCATTGAGATTTTATTTTTCTATAGAAATGTGTACAGTTAAGGGTGATGTCTTTCCTCAAGAAGCTTAGCCTTCTTTGTATAAGAGGTAATTCAACCTTGGATAGCCTAATTTAAAATAAATAAATTAAGAGAAATACCATATCAATAATTTAAAATATAATTCCAAGGTTTGTCTATATTTGTACCCCTTAGAGTGTCACCAATGTCCACTTAATGGGAATTTAAAAAGTAGAAATATATGAATTGGTTTATTTTTCTCTACTTAAAACCTAATTCCATAAAAAGTATGGAAAAGTGTTGAACAAGACAACTGAGAGGGGGGTGAATCAGTTGTCAAAAATTTAAACTTTAATTCATTCACTAGAACTAATCCTTAACACTGCTTAGCAAATTAAACAATGAATACTAGTACAAAAACTAAAAACCATCATATAAACACAATAACACCAGATTTACGTGGAAAATACAATAAGGGAAAAATCATAGTGAGGATTAACTCACACTATAGAGAATATCAAAACTGATTACAAGAGGCTCACTACCAAAACAAGGATTCACTGTCTGAAACAAGGACCCACTTTCCAATAGGGCTAAAAACTCAAAGGGGTCACTACCATAGAGATACAAAGAAGATAAATAATACTTTTTACAGAGACAAGACAATCTCAATGCAACAAAGTATTCCACCACAATTCACTCAATCCACTTGCAGACATGCATGACTGATAGAGTGGACCTTCAGCTCACTACTTCCAGCAACTCAACATTTAGGCTTCACATTGATCTGCCATACATGCATCATACACACACTGATTTGCACTTATCTCTATTCTCTTTGCACTCTTGTCTCTATTTCCTTATTCTCTTTTATTCTTCTTCCCTAACTCATTCTCCATTTATACCATCTT
Organism: Sequoia sempervirens; assembly: GCA_007258455.2. Taxonomy (NCBI): domain Eukaryota; kingdom Viridiplantae; phylum Streptophyta; class Pinopsida; order Cupressales; family Cupressaceae; genus Sequoia; species Sequoia sempervirens. The sequence goes on from VDFB02168254.1 coordinate 5,257, forward strand.
CAACTTTGAAACATATCCAAAGTCGGCCATCCAAATTCAAATTCAAATTAGGTCAGTGCCAAAACATCCTAGGGTGGAATTAGAATGAGGGAGACCCAAACACGTTCTTCATCAGGACCCAAATAGATCCAACATGCTTCACTAAATCTGAAAGTAGTATTCCACACAAGGTCGGCCAAACCAGTGTAAAACAATTAAGTACAAAATTTACAGATACCAAAATTATCTTCAATACAATAAAAAAACTCAACTCTAGAACTACAAGTCATAAGAATTCATCAAAGATAAATATGGACCAACAATATTTCTCTCAGACCTCAACTAGAAACACAAAAAACTAAAGTTTAGAACTGGTGAACACAACTCATACTGTACAATGAATCAATAGCCAAAAATTAGGATATAGTAGCTTCCAACAACCACAATCAATATATTTGAACCATACAAATATAGGAGCAAATCCAGAGCAAAACCCGAAGCAACCACTGAACACTTGCAACATGTCTTCATTACAATTTTCTCAATATCCTCAACATATACAACCAATAACTTGTATCGATGACACTAATGACAACAAAAATTAGTTGATAACCAATTGACCAGTTGACATTAATGATAACACCTTCAATCTTTCCATTTTTGCAACAATCTCCCCCTTTTATCATTGATGGCAACACATGATGTGAAAAACCATCAAAGATACCATACTAGCTTTGAATAAACTTCTCAAGATTTTTCTTTTTGTTCCTTTCCATTTCTCCCCTTTAGTAGATAGTCTTTTATATTCTTCGTCTTTCCTTCACATGTTTCCTCTTCTTTTTCACATGCTTCCTCTCTTTTTTCACATGCTTCGTCTCCCCCTTTGACATCAATGTCAAAGGAAAAAGATATTTTACATTGATTTCCCCTTTGACATAGAAAAACAAAATACTCATAATGACAACACGGTCTAATACTACATACTCCCCCTAAGAGGTAGCCACCAAAACATCAGTCCAAAAGAAAGATAGACCCATAGATCCACTAGACTGATGCATCTCCATATGCATCTAGTTCATGAAAGGAGGGGAAATGACACCTAACTTCTCCCATAGATACTCAAAAGTATCTATAGGAAGAGCCTTCATAAATATATCAGCCACCTGATCCTTCATCAAAACATACTCAAGATTTACTTCATTCTCCATGACCTTGTCTCTCAAGAAATGATATCTGATAGATATATGCTACACCCTCAAGTGCATCATAGGATTCTTTGAAATGTTAATCACACTTGTATTATCACATAATATAGAAATAGGATCGTCATACACCACTGTGATATCTTTCAATGTCTATTTCATGCATTGAACTTATGTACAACAAGATGCAACAACAATATATTCAACTTCAATAGTAGATAGGGAGACTGAATCTTACTTTTTACTCAATCATGCCACCAATTTGTAACCAAGAAAGAATGCACCACCACTTGTACTCTTTCTTTCATCTACACATCTAGCCCAATCTACATCTGTATAAGTACTAAGAGTAAAGTTAGTATCTCTAGGATACCATAATCCATAATCTGGAGTGCCATTCAAATATCATAATATTCTTTTAATAGTAGAAACATGTGTTTCCTTAGGATATTCTTGAAATATATCCATAAGACAAACAACATGCATAATATCCGGTCTAGTGGTAGTCAAATAAAATAGTCCACCAATCACAGATTTATACTTTCTCTAATCAACCTTAGGTGAATCAACATCTTTACCTAATTTGCAACCAGTCACCATAGGAGTACATACCAATTTGGAACCGTCCATCCTAAACTTCTTCAACATATCTTTCAAATACTTAGACCTTGAAATAAAAATTCCTTTCTGTTTGATTGATATGTATCCCAAGAAAGAAATTCATCTCTCCAAACATAGAAATTTCAAATTTTTTCTGCATCTCTTCCATAAACATCTTGCACATATTTTCATTTCCTTCAAAGATAATGTCATCAACATATACAGCTACAATCAATATTTTGTCATTTTCAATCTTAAAATACAGATTACTACCTTCCATACCTTTGTTGAAACCGTGTTGAATCAAATACCTATCCAAACTCGCATACCAAGCTCTATGAGCTTGCTTTCCAAATTGACAATTTCTACATATAGCATTAATGGGCTTTGTAATTCTTGGTCAATCTCTCACAGCCTAAATTGCACTAATCCTTGCAAAGTTATCAAAATTCATGTGACACATTCTTCTATGCCATAACCAACTGTCATTAATTTGAGTCATAAAGCATCATCCATCAACACCCTTAAGTTGATAGATATTTCCTTTAGATTTCTTTCCTATGGTAATCAATGTTTTGAATCCTTTCTAGATATCACAACTCTCATCCTTAAACACAAGATCATATCCTTTACTTTACATCTCACCAACACTAAAAATATTATGCCTTAATCCCTTAGCAGAGTAGACAACATCCATATTATGCTTCCCATCAAAACTTATTGAACCTATCCCACAAATTTTAGCACCATTATTATCTCCAAACATAACCAAGCCTCCATCATATTTTTCAAGTTTGAAAAACTTACTTTTATCACTAGTCATGTGATGTGAACAACCATTATCAATAACCCAATAGTTCTTTTCTTGTTTAGCATGTAGGGCAAAGATAACAGTACCTACTTTTTTCTTCTTCTCTGGAGGGCTTTCCTTCGCCTGTTTTTCAAAATTAGCAAAAGTAGGCTCATCCTTTATAGCCAAGAACAAGAATTTGCTATCATCAAGATCTTCATACTCAAAATATTCATCAGATATACTAGTATTCTCATTCACATAATATGCTCTATTGATCTTCTTTCCTTTCTTTTCTTTCTCATATCTTTGTTTATTCCTCTTAGCTCTTTCTAGACACTTTGCAACATTATGACCTATTTCTCCACAACTAAAGCATTAAAGGTAACTTACCTTCATACTTACCAGAGCCTTTCCTCATCCTTCTCACAAAGTTAGCTTCAATTTCATCAAAATTTTCTTCATCTGGATCTTCAGCTTTTGTAGCTTTAAAAGCAGTTTCTAATTTACATCCATTCCTCAAACTCAGCTTCCTCATCTCATAAGATGTTATAAATCCCAACAATAGATATTTAGTGTAGGTCTTATATTCTATACTTTGTTCTTGATAGCACACATCTTCTCACCATAAGGGAGACTTCTAAGAATCTTCTTTACAATTCTCATCTAATCTCTATACATAATATTTAATATTCTCATCTTCAGACATATGCAAAAGCTCAAACTATGTCTCCAAGTTTTATATTTTTTCCTCTTTAACTCTCTCATCACCTTCATGCACCCTTTCCAAAGCATCCCATACCTCCTTAGCAGTCTTCAGATTTTGAACCTTATTCAACTCAAAATGTACCAGAATGTTCTTCAAAATGTACTTTTCCTTATTGTTCGCTTCATGTGCTTTGATCTCATCATTTGTGCTCAGACAACTAGTAGGAGGAGTGTAAGGATTCTTGTAAGCTTTCTCCACATCATATATACAATACTCTAGATATTCTTCCATCAATATTTTTCAGATGGCATAGTTAGTTCCATTGAACCTTGGATAATCATAATTCATCTTGCCAACCATCCCAAACCTTCCTCAAGTGGTTAAGTTCTTCACCAAGGAACCAAGCTTTGATACCAATTGTTGAACAAGACAACTGCTGGGTGGGGGTGAATCAGTTGTCATAAATTTAAACTTTAATTCATTCACTGAAACTAATCCTTAACACTGCTTAGCAGATTAAATAATGAATTTACTAGTGCAGAAACTAAAAACCATCATATAAACACAATAACACGATATTTATATGGAAAACCCAATAAGGGAAAAACCGCATTGAGGATTAACTCACACTATAGAGAATATCAAAACTAATTACAAGATGCTCATTGCTTGAGAAACAAGGCTCACTGCCAAAACAAGGACTCACTGTTTGAAACAAGGACTCACTATCCAATAGGGCTAACAACCCAGAGGGATCACTGCCACAAAGATACAAAAAAGATAAAGAAGACTTGAAACAGAGAGAAGACAATCTCAATACAACAAAGGATTCCACCACAATTCGCTCAATCCACTTGCAGACATGCATGAACATGATAGATTGCATCTTCAGCTCATTGCTTTTAGAAACTCAACATTTAGGCTTCACATTGATCTTCCACACTCCCATCATACACACACACTAATTCACACTTATCTCCATTCTCTTTTCTCTCTTGTCTCTATTTCCTTGTTCTCTTTGCTTCTTCTTTCCTAACTCATTTTGCATTTATACCATCTTCAACTTTGAAACATATCCAAAGTCAACCATCCAAATTCAAATTCAAATTAGGTCGGTGGGTATGTGAAGGATCATCATGGAAAAAATAGGCCCTTAAGTGGCGATAAAATTCAGAAAAATAAGAACTTTAAGCAACTTGACATAAAAATTTGAAAAAGTTATCTATAGTATTTCATAAATATGTAAGAATAGAATTTATGTATAAAATTGAATGTAGTTTCTAAACTACTAGGTTTAATAAAAATAAAATAAAAAATCTATTTGGTGAAAATTTGAGATTTACAATGTAAGTATACCCGTTTCGGAAAAAATAAGAAGTAGGTGTGCATTAGACCACCCTAACCATGTCGTATTAATTTTTTTTATAAGATTTTAGATATAAATGGAGTGACTCATGTCTTGATGTGATGCATATTTTTTTGTAATTTTTTTCCAAGTAAATAATTAATTATGATTTTTTATTACAACTTTTTTAAAAATATAAAAGCGTAATAGACCACCTTAACTTGGTCAAAACTTCATGAAATTAATTTTTTTTAATCCTATAATTATTTGAAGCATAGAATGTGACCCATGTTTTGGTTAAAAATGTGATACCATTTTAGAGAAGCTATAGTGTTTTTAATCCAGCCTATCAATCAAGACTTTAGTCATAATTCAAATAGAAAATGAATAATAATCATTTATTAAATTCAAAGTAAAGCATAATTTATATTGGTGGAAATATGAGAATCTCCTTTAAAAACCCTTTTCATTTCATCAATTTTGGGTAAAAAAAAGTCATTAGCGACATACCCTACACATACCCATCATATCACCACTTTTTGGCCCATCATGATCCTGCACATACCCCAATGCCAAAACATCCTAGAGTGGAATTAGAATGAGGGTGACACAAGCACATGCTTCATCAGGACCCAAATAGATCCAACACACTTCACTAACTCTGAAAGTAGTATTCCACACAAGGTCGGCCAAACTAGTGTAAAACACATAGAACAATTAAGCACAAACTTTCCAAATACCAAAATTATCTTCAATACAATCAAAACAACTCAACTCTAGAACCACAAGTCACAAGACTTCATCAAAGAGAAATCTGAACCAACAATATTTCTCTTGGACCTCAACCAGAAACACATAAAACCACTGTTCACAACTGGTGAACACAACTCGCACTGTATAATGAATCAACAGCCAAAAATCAGGATATAGCAACTTCAAACAACCATGATCAACATATCTGAACCATACAAATATAGGAGAAAATCCAGAGCAAAACCTGAAGCAACCATTGAACACTTCTAACATGTCTTCATTACAATTTTCTCAGTATCCTCAACATATACAACCAATAACTTGTATCCATGACACTAATGACAACATCAATCAGTTGATAACCAATTGACTAGCTAACATCAATGACAACACCTTTAATCTTTACATTCTTGTAACAAACAGAGCACTAAAGAGGCCTAAACTTTTTTGTTCTTACAAAACATAAAATCTCTCCTCTCTTGGTATCTTTTTGTATAATTATTTAAGTTATTCTATGATTTATCCTTAATCTATATTAATTGACTGTTGAAATGCACAAGACAACTGAGAGGGGGGGTGAATCAGTTGTATCAAATTATTTTACTTTTAACCTTAATCAATTTCACTTTAACTCAATCTATTATTAAGTATGAACATGAAATGCAAATAATAGAAAGCAAACACCAAAAACACCAAATTCACGTGGAAAACCCAATAAGGGAAAAACCACAATGAGGATTAGCTCACAATATAGTAATAATGCAAAACCGAATACAAAGGATCACTGCTAGAGGGCTCACTACTTGGATACAAAGGATCAATGCCAGATATAGCAGCTCACTACTTACAATAGGATTCACTATCCAGAAGGAGGCTCACTTCCTATAGAAAAAAAATGACAAATAAAGATCCACCACAAAAGGGTTCCACACACTTGCAACTTGATCAGGAAATTGCAGACACCGATAGCTCATTGCTCTTAGGAATCCAACACATCAAAGTATTGCTGCCTTGATTCACTCTTACACACTCTACTTGATTGAACATTTCACTTTCTCACTCGTGCATCATTCACAACATCTAGGCTTGCTTTTGTACTAACTTCAATCGAAGGTCGGTTAAACCTTGTTCAATTTACAAATTCAAATTAGCTTGGCTACTCACCATTCCTGTGGTGGATAAGAATGAAAGAGGACCCATTACACATTTAATTAGGAACCAAACAACATCTTGAATCAATCAAACGCTTCCTTAATTTCATTCAAAACTTCATGTAACGTGTAGACACTAGGTCATCCAAACCTAATGAAAACACCAATGATCTTCAAAGTATACACATCTCCAGCAAGATGATCACACATGGATCACTCAACACGCTTCACCAAACATTTCACCATCTCTAAGAAACCTTTAGGTACATCCACAACAACTACAACAAACTTCATCCACATATCATACTTCAATAGTCCAATCCAGACCAACCATCAACACACAAGAGCTCAAGAGCAAGCTGTCTGGGGCACCAAATCACAAGTATGTTTGTCAAAACATAGAAAACATCAATATGAAACAACTCCCAGATCCAAAAGATCTGAAAGAAAAACACCGAAAGACTGTGGAGCCAAAACATATCTCCCAGTCCTCAAATAGACAGTTTTGCCAAACTAGTTCACATATCGGTGAACACTTCTTTCATACCCCATCGATCCAAAAGCTAAAACTTAGGATGTATAATCCATTGAATTTCATAAACATTACCATAGAACTACACATGCATATAATCAACATAGAAGAAATGTGGAGCATATACCAGAGCAAACTCAGAACACACACTCAACACTACCTATATTATTTCATAAATTTTCTCAAAATCACTTGGCAAAGACACAACTACAACTTCATAGATATAGCTCCATGTACTCTAAGAAATTCTACAGTATCTCAACTATACAAGTACCATCTACAGTCATATTGAACTCTGTTGACATCAATGACAACATTAATGACAACACCACCAAACACATGTCCATACATGGAATAATATCCCCCTTTGTCATTGATGGCAACACATGATGTGAAAAACCATGAAAAAAAACATACACAATCTCCTACTTCTTCTAAACTCTCTCTTTTCAAAATTTTCATGACTTTCTCTCCCCCTTCGACATCAATGGCAAAGGAAATTCTCTCCTTTTAAAGCTCTGATCACTCTCCCTTAGGAGTGCACCCACATCACATACTGCAACAATTCACCTCTCTACTCTCCTTGAGGACTAGACTCCAATAATCAGTCTAGGACAAAAGAATCTTTGAATCCATTGGACTAATGCACCTCCATGTGCACTTAGTTTAAGGAAGGAGGGCAGTGGCCCCTAACTTCCCCCCGAGATACTCAAAAGTATCCTTTAGAAGGGCCTTAGTGAATATGTCAGCAATTTGTTCCTTGGTAGGTATATATTCAAGTCTAACTTCATTCTACAACACCTTCTCCCTTAAGAAGTGATACCTGATAGATATGTGCTTTGTCCTAGAATGCACCACCAGATTCTTTGAAATTTTTATATCACTTGTATTGTCACAAAAGATAGAGATAGGCTCATCACATATCACACCTATGTCCTTCAAGTTTTGCTTCATCCAAAGTATCTGTGTATAGCAGGATGCAGTTGCAATATACTCAACTTATATAGTGGATAAAGGAATTGAATCTTGTTTTTTACTCAACCATGAAACCAATCTTC
>VDFB02168256.1:0-15406 GCA_007258455.2 Sequoia sempervirens
GAGGGGAAAAATGTATATGCATAAAATTGGGCATGTTTAATTAATCCTGACAGTTAATTAAATATTTATTATTTAATTAATCTCTCTAAAAGTCCTCTACATATTATTAAATTTAATTAATTTAATTATATTGTTCATTCACTTTATTCTTCTGCCATGATTAAATAAATCAACTTTATTTAATTATTTCACATTAATATGTCCTACTTGATTAATTAGTAAATACCCTTCGTTATTTTAATTGGTATCACCTTTTGAATTTAATTAAGTCTTTTGATTTTAATTAAATTTAAATATTTTCTTTCTCCCATTCAAATCTTTCTTCTAAATAATTAAATATTTTATTTAATTAATTTCATTTACATGTCATTTCCTAAAAATTTAATTAAATATCTTTACTTAATTAATATCCTTCATATCTTTTCAAATCATAATTAAATATTTTATTTAATTATGAAATCTTTTATTATTCTTCAAATCTTAATTGAATATTTTATTTAATTAAGAAAAATCGTCCATGTCACCAATAATGAATAATTGAATTTATTTATCTTCAAAATATTTTCTCAATCTCACAAAAAGATGATTTTTACAATTCATCTTTATCATCTCATCTTATCTCTTCTATGAAAAAGGAAATAAATCTTGCTTTCTGATTTTCTTCTATTTTTCTCTCCAGTCTTATCCATCTTCAACCGTTCGATCTACCAAGAATTTTCATAGTCATTGATCATATCAGACAATTAGAATCTTTCAAAAACTCTATAAATATCCCTATGAATTCAAGCATTGGTTACACACAACACAGACACCGACATACATGCACGCATTGGCGATTAGTTGCATTCTAGCATTCTAACATTTTAGCATTGTCATTATCATCTTTAGCTTTCATAATTTTGTAATCTTTCATTCTAGCAATCATGTCTAGTTTAAGCATGCATTCATCTTCAAATCTTGTTCTCTAGGAAGACCGTTTGTTGAGCCTAGCACACAATCTAAGAGCAAGCTGGAATCGACAAAACACTGGAGATAGAGGATGATAAGATGACATCAAAGATAGAAGATTGAGTTTGCATTCCTTTTTATTTGATTTTCTGTTTTGATATAATGTCTTATTGGTGTGTTTGATTTATTTTTTTTACATATTGATACACTTAAAAATTGATCACACACTTATTACTAGTTACTTGTTCTATCCTTCATTAGCACAAATTTTTGTTTCCAAACATCAGGTCCTCAAGTAGGAAACTTGGAAACACTGTTATCAACCTAGAATTGTCTGATTTTCTGCCAAAAACCCTTACTTGGACTAAAACACCCTTGGTGGCATCTTATTCCCTCTCTGGTTTTTTGTTGCAGTATCATGTCTAAGTGATTTTCTATCTATTGCACCTTCTGAAACCTTCAAATTTCATCAAGAGGACTAAGAAACCCTCCTTGGTGTCTTAGTCCCTATGGAATTCCAGATTGAAGTTTTCAAGATCTGAATCATCATTTTTGTGCTTCTGTTTGCTAGAATTGGTTATCTATTTCAGTGAATTAACTTTCTATTTCATGCATTTTAGTAAATATAGCTTAAAGTGCTTCATTTCATGCATTTCTTAATTCTTTTTTGCATTCACAACATTTCATTTTTAGATCATTACATACTATAATCAATAAATTACCTTGTTTCCAATCTAAAAATTGCATTTCATTCTAGGCCTTTACATTGCACTACATAGATTATTGTTCCAAAATGTTAGTTTTGGTCTTTTCCATGTTTGAAAAGAAAAATTTAGTCAATAAGCATGTTAGTCATTCATTTAATGTATTCCCTAGTTATGAGAGTCTCTTAGCACAAGAGAGTGAATACGTGAATGCTTTCCTTAAACTTACACCCCCTCCTATCTCCCCTATTTGTGAGGATGATGTGTTAGAAGAGAATACAAACATAGATAACCATGATGATCATAATTGTACTTCTCCTAATACCTCTCCTTTTAGAGCCGAAGGTATCTTGGTGAAAGAAGATACAATCATTGACAATCATGAAGGTCTTTTTTTCCCTTATCCTCATTCCCCTTGGGAAGATAGTATAACAATAGAGGATGAATTCATTTCCACCACTTTACTTAGTCTTCATTCATCTCCCAACACCTCCCCTGTTTGTGAAAATGCTTTAGTGAATAAGGATACAATCATGAATGATCATGTAAAACACATTTGTAAGGAGGATATGTTGGTGTCAAGAGATCCAATGATTAAGAGTTGAACCATTATTTCTCTCCTTCCTAATGTTCCTAACATTTGGAAGAGTCTATTTGAACAAGAATATCCAATCATTGGAAAACATAAAAATCATAGTTTTCCTTCCCTTCATGCCTCCCCTATTTGTGATGAAGCTTCTTTAAAAAATCTAACCATGAAATGTGATGAACCTCTTGTTTGTCACTTTCCTAAAATCTCTCCTACTAGGGTACAAACTATGGCACAAGAAAATGAGACCTTAGAGAAAAAGGATAAAGTCATGAACAATCATAACAATCAAATAGAGCCTTCTCCTAATATCCCCACTATTGATGAACAAGACAATTCAACCATTGATAACTCCCTTACATTCGATGATGTAATTTTAGAAGAACCAACCCTTGAATATCAAGAACATTTGGTTTGTAGAAAACCTCACACTAGGGAAGACATAATAGTGGAATAAAATGAGAACATTGACAATAGTAATTTTTTAGATGAAGATGATGAAGTAACATTATACTCCCCTTCACTAAGAGATCATGAAAATAAAGATAAATCTTTTGAGGTCATGCACATTAGATACCCCTTGGAGTACTCTCTTGAGCCTAAACTAATCATTTATTCACCCTCTCACAAATGACAAGTTAAAAAAAAAACCTATCCTTATCCTTGAACTACCTATATACAATGTTTCACAACAGTTTAGTTACAATATCATTGCTCATACATATAACACTAGGAACAATCCACAACCAAGAAAAACACTTTCAACATCACTCCCATTGCCTAATCCCATCTTACTAGGCCCCCCTTGTTTTCCTTCACAAAATGGAAAGGAGTATGATCTTGTCAAACAACATAAGAATACTCCTACTAAGATATCTTTATGGGACCTTATTCAAGAATCCCCTCACTATCACAACCTGATTCAAAGTTCCTTACAACAAGTTCCTATCCCTTCTAATACACAACCAAATGACATAGCAGCCATGATTCAAGGAATAAATGTTGACATTGTTTTCCACCAAAGTGAGCTCTCTGCTTTGGAAGTGCAAAAAAAATATGATTCTTTCATGATCATATCTCAATACAATACCAAAGGGATAAAGTGAACCCTTGTTGACAATGGCTCAACCTTAAACATGTGTAGTACAAGCCTTTTGGATAAACTTGGTGTTGATAAATAAAAAATTCAACTTGACTCTTTATCTATCAAGGGATTTGATAATGTGGGAAAGAAATCACTTTGAGTGATAACTTTACCTATTACAGTTGGAAAGGTTACCTTACAAATCCCTATTCATGTTATGGCTCATGATCTTTCATACAATCTCAGTTTAGGTAAACTATGGATTCATGAGACGCATGCAGTGCCTTCTACCCTTCATTGTAAAATGAAGTATGTCTACAACAAAAAAGTGTACACACTAGATGTTGATAATGAGCCTTACAATTTTTTACAACCAAAGAAAAACAAAGAAAATAATTTGAAAAAATTAACACCAACTACACAAGTGGAACCCCTATAATAGAAAAACAAAGAAAAACACATTGAAGAAGTAATGAAGCTATTAGAAGATTATTTGGGTTCCTTAGATTTTGAACATACATTCATGAGAGAAAAAAAGATCATAAACAAAGATTTAGACAAGGGAAAAGAAACAATGGTAATTTCAACACAAAATTCAAGTGAACCTTCAACCTCAACCACTTTAGAACAAAAGAAAACAAATTACACAACAAACTTTGATGAACTTAATCATGAGCAACCACCGAATCCAAAAGAAATGGAAAAGATTTATGGAAAAGGTTATGAACTTATGAAACAACTTGGTTATAGTGGAAAAGGATGTGGTGCTAGAGAAAAATGTATTTTTGTCCCCATAGAGCCTCACACGCAAGAAAATACTAGTGGTCTTGGTTATTGTCCCTCAAATGAAACAAACAATCTTCAACTTAATATCAACACTATCACAAAACATCCCTCTAAGACAACTTTAACAATAGTGCATCTTGAACTGATAGACATTAGTGGTCTTGATGGTTACCCTTTGCAAGCAATGAAACAAACAAACAAATCCTTGCTTAATGTAAATTTCATCACGCAAAGTGCTAATGATTCAAATTCATTAGATTTTACACCCTCTTGTAAAGGAGAGAAAAAAAATATCGCAATCTAAAGAGTCTTGTGTAAGTATGACATATAATACTAAGCAAGAGATATCTTTCTCAAAAAATCAAAAAAACATCTTCTATTGATCAAGAGAGTATCTTGAGGAGACTACTCCAAGATTGTATGATCTCTCTCCCTCTAAAATCATGAAATAAATTCTATTACAAGACTTCATTTTGTGCATATCATAGAATTCATGGTCATTCTACTAATGAATATAAGGATTTGAGTAGAAAAAATCAACATCTTAAGGAGTTTGGTTTTTTTCCTTATGTGGGGGGCACCTAATTCTTCTAATTGATACTGATTTTCACTCTAGCATGTGTCTCATCAATCATCTCGGCTCACCTTTTTCCTATACTAAGTGGGGGCAAGGGGGTTAGTTAACCTTGTCCTCATATGTCATTTTTCATTTTCTCTTATAGCTAGTTTACCACCTTTCATAAACATATAAGAGTAAACTCGGGATGTGGAAAACATGCCTTATGTTGGCTCGCATGTGGCATACTAAGTTTTTGGGGCAATCCCTTCCCTTCTCATGATGTAGCTTATCCAAAACAAATGACTTAGCATAGGGCTATCTGAATAAGCTCTCATGTCTCCTTCTACTTTAAAGAAATTACTCACAACAATGGTGTTAGCAACCACTTTAAAGTGGTGGCATACATTGACACTCATGTTTCATTGTGTGATTTTATTTCTTCTTGTGATGCATCGTTCTCTTGGTGTTGTCATTGGGTTTTATTTCCTTTGATAGTGTGATATCTCTTTGATTTGTCCTCTCTTAGAAACATTAAGCACAATGTTCCTTAAGAAGAGACCTTACACGAACTAAGAAAAATCGCTTCGAACATCCCTCTTTCTTGTTGCATTGCATTTTGTACCTTATCAAAGTTATCGAACGTATGGATTTGGTATGGTTTTATGGGGGCTCACCTAGTGGACAACTAGCTTCACTAGCCCTTATGAGTGTGCATTTTTGTACCTTATTAAAGTCATGGAGGTATGGCTTTGATACTGTCCTTGGGGCTCACCTAGTGGACACCTAGCTCCCACTAGCCCTTGTGACTGTGTGTTTTGTTTGGTTATGGCTTCATATATTATCCACATGTGTGTTCCTTTGTGCCTATGTTGGTTTGCCATAGGATCTTGACCCTGGGGGATTGATCACCCTTCTTGATCATTGTCATCCTATCTTACTAACATTTGCACATTTGAACCCCTCTTGATTGTGTGGTTGGCTACTTTAGTGTGATTTTGAAGAAATTTCATCCTCCCACTAACATGGGCGATAAATGTAGTATAGTAAAATGCATACCCTTGCATTTTCACACTTATTTGCGCATGCCTTGCTTTATTTATGCTTCTTTATGGCTTAATTGGTCCTATTTTGCATCCACAGGCCCTATAAACTCTATATTTTTATGGTGAACCCTAACAAACATTAAAAAATAAATGATAATTTAATGTTTCTATCTGTGTGTCCCTAATTTGTGGACTGGGACTAAAACTCCACCTAGGGTGTCTTTGTCCTCCATGGGTCTTGGGACCCTAATATTGAAAACAAAAAATAGGTCCCTTTTTTGGAGACCGTGCCTCGAGAATTGAGCCTTTGGACTAAGACACCACCTAGGGTGTCTTAGTCCTCCTTGGTTTATTTTCAAGATTCAATTTCAAATTTGGGCGGGATTGAGCCTTCTTTAATTAATGATTTCATATGTCAACTTGTTGTGGTGTAATTTTGGGATATTAAGCATGAACAAGTATAAATACAAGGTTCCTCTACTCATTTTTCATATAACAAGATAATAAGCATTCAAGTATTCATTCCTAAGGAATGTTTATGCTTTCAAGAGTAGATTCATCAAGTATTTGAAGCCATTGTCAAGATTCAAGCATCTTATCAAGGGTTTAGTGCATTCATTCATGTTGTTGAGCTAAGATTGTGAATGTAGCATTGAAGATCTACTTAGAACCATATTTGAGGATCCAAGATCTACATTATTCATGTCCACTACATGGTAGATTACATATTTGCTTCACAATATATCATACAAGGTGATATCATTTACATATTTCATGTTTCATGCTTCATTTCATCATTTGGTTTAATTACCTACAAGGGGTTTGAACAAGGAAAACCACTATTCACTAACAATGAACAAGTTTTCCCTCTCTTGTGTGTTTGTATTTGAAGATCTAGGTTGAAGACTTGAAGATCATTTAGAGTGCAATATTGAAAATTTGCAAGGGTTGCATTGCCAAAGTTTTCATCTTCATAGAAACTCACTTATAGGCTAGATCTGGAAGTTTCAAGACCTCAAATATGGGGAGAAGCAAGTGTAGACCTTGGAGCTCAGGACCACATTCAAATATTTCAAAAATTAAGAACACAACTAATACGCCACCTTGGGCGTCTTAGTCCTCCACAGGGTATTTTTCAGAGATTCCTTCAGATATGATTTTGACATTTGAAGACTTTGTATTTTCCCCAAAAATATAGCAGCAAGACGAATATACCACTCTGGGTGTCTTAGTCCTCCATAACACTTTTTGGCAGCATCTTTACATTTCTAGAATCCTCACAACATCTCCAGATTTCCCAAGTACACACATACTATCTGACTGTTGCATAATTTCATCATTTGCATCTCTCATTTAGCTTACATTTCTAATTCTAGGTCATTTTATAGATCATATTTTGTTTTCCGACATTCTCTTTTCCAAGCATTTGCTTGGTGGTGAACCCCTTTAAAGCTAAGAAAATCCATTTGTAGGTTCTCCTCATTGTGAATTGGCTCACCTTGTGAGGTTTCTAGTCAATCCAATTTGTGATTCATAGGGAATTAATGAATGATTAGTGGAGAAAGAGTGATATCTCAAGGTATCCATTTTTCTACACATCACTTGTTTTGAGAATAATTGTTATTGAATTCACTTAATTTTACCTAGGTTTAATGTTGTAATGTGTTGTAACACATTCACATTGACCTTGGTCTCCTTTTTAATAAAATGTACTTAATTTGTACCCTCTTTTAAGTGTTGTAAAGTGTTGTAACACACTTTCACACTAATCTCAAGTCCTCTTAATTAATTGTGGTTAATTAGAGTTAATTAGCATGTTTAATTCAAATTTAAGCCTTATTTGTGACACCTCTTGAAGATCTATCCTGACACCTATTATTCAAAATAATTAACACTTAATTGGGAAAAATGAAGGTCCTAGAAATTGGTGCTAGGACCCATTCACCCTAGGTGGCAAATGGGTCCTCCATTTATAGGACCCCCCTTTTCTAGTAGATTCTACATGGGATTTTGATGTTCTTTCATTCCTCGAAGGCAAGGTCCTAGAAAATAGTGCTAGGACCCGTTCACCCTAGGTGGAAAATGGGTCCTCCCTTAATGAGGACCCCCTTTTTGAATTTAATTCTAGTAGGAATTTAATAAAAAAAATTTACCAGATCTAGTGTTGGCTTGAATTATTTGAATTTTGGTGTTAATCTCTTAATTTATTATAAATAGTGGGTTAATTCAAATTGTTTCTCCTAGAAAATTTATGAAGCATTCTAGAAATTTCAAGAAAGCATTATAGAGCACTTCAATAGCATTTTCAAAGGAATTTCAAAGAATATTATCAAGATTTTACTACAGCAATTCAAGAAAATTTAATCATGTCAAGGGTTTAGTGCATTCATGCATGTTGTTGAGCTAAGAAAGTTGATGTAGCATTGAGGACCTATTGCAAGAATTTTTTCACATCTATTCAAGGATCAAGATCTACATTCTTCATGGCTACTACATGTTATATTGCAGATTTATCTTTTAAGACAACATCCAAGGTATCAAAATTGCATCATTTCATGTTCATGCTTCAATTTCATTATTTCATCTTTTGGTTTAATTACCTACAAGGGGTTTGACTTAAGGAAAACCCTATTGAATAACAATCAAAAAGTTTTTCTTCCCTTGAATGTGTGTTTGCAGATTTACATGTCGAAGATCAAGTGGGGAAGAAGTTTAGAGAAAAAATATCAAAGTTGTCAAGTTGCAAGATTGACCTTTATAGTGCAAGAACAAATAATTGAAGCTACAAAATTAAGTATAGGTTTTTGGGAGCTGACAACCAAGAATCTGAGAGTGAATACATCAAGGAAAATAATCCAAATCTTAATTTCAAAAACCCTAACAGAGACCCAGTCGCCACTAAAAGCGAATGAGTCCTTTGTGTGCTAAAAATAGGCTTCTTGCAGCAAGGTACACACCTTTTAAAGCTATGAAAACTTCTCTCATAGTTTCCATAAAAGTTAGGTTCAATTTCTTATTGTTATTCAAATATTTTGGACCTCATACTTGCATAAATTGTAGTGATTGTGTGTGGGAAAAATGTAGTGGTTTATCATCTTGATCCATTTCATTTTTCTAAACCCTCTATTTTTAACATCATCATATACCAAAAAAAAAATTACACTTTTTCTTACTGGCAAGGTTCCCCTACCAAAGGAAACTTTTGATGCATTTCTCAATGTCCTCTTGCACTTCTTTTGGTAGCTTCAGGACTGACATAACATAGTTGGAAATAGTTTAAAGGACTTATTTGGTTAATGTGAACTTTTCTACAATTGTTAGCCGTCTTCCTTTTCATGATGTGATTCTATGTTCTACTTAGGATAAATTTTTGCTCCAAAATTGATGCTTGTTTGGTTCTAAAAATAATAGGATTCCTAGATATTTTCTTGGAAATCCATCTTGTTTGAAATTGATAATTGATAATATACATCCAGACACTATTGGAGAAGTGTTTTTAAAGAATATACTTGAATTTTTATTATAGATTTTTGGGCCTAATACCCCGCAATAGTCCTCTAAGACCTTTTAATGTTCGTTGCTTCTTGGACATTAGATTTAAAAAAGAGAAGTGTATCAACTTAAAATAATGAGTGAGTCATGTTGATGTTTGAGTTTGGGATAGTTATGCCTTTCCATGCTCCTTGAGTGTGTGCCCCTAATATTTCCCAACTCAATGATTCTTCTATTAGGATGAAAAGGAACCACAATAGTAGATCACCTTGTTTGACGCCTTGTGAGGAGTTAAAGAAACCTATTGGGTTGATATTTATCAAAATGGATAACTTTTATTATGATATTAAAGAGCTAACCCATCAACACCATTTGTGGGAAAATCCTAGTTATTGGAGCACTTTTATGTAGAAGTCCTAGTTTAGCCTATCATAGGCCTCCAACATGTCAAGTATGATAACCATTTCTAGAATTTTTCCTACCTTGATGGAATGCAAAGTTTCATGGGATTTTAGGGCACCTTCTGTAGTATCCTTTCTAGCGACAAATCCTCCTTGCTCATCCATGAGTATTCTTTAGATGATCTTGGCTAATCTTGAGGTGCTAGCCTTGGAGAAGATTTTGCATATGGTATTGCACAATGATATGAGCCTGAAGTCAAAAAAACTTAGAGAGGTTCTCCTTTTTTTGGATTAGCATTATAAGGTATTATTTAATTCCTTGAAGATCTTACCATTTCTCCTTGATTCCTTTAATTATAGCATAATATCTTTCCCAATGAAATCCTAGCCTTTTTGAAAGAAAATTGAAGTAAACCCATCCAGACCTAGAGCTTTGTCTAGGAGCATGGAGAAGACCACTTCTTTCACTTCTTCTAGAGTAAAAAGTTTTAGCAAGAGTTCATTTTCTTCCTCAAAGATTAGTGAGGGAATATGTTGAATAAAATCATTTATAGTAGGATTTATCACTTGGGTCATTTTTTGGATTTGATACATAGTAGCTTTGAGAAGAAGTCGACCGCTTCTTAGCTGATAAGTTTTTCTTCCTTTAGATTACTGCTTCAAGGGGAGGTAATATTGAATATAATTTTATTGTTTTGTCTAATTTTTGATGATATATGAAATAATTTAGTTTTCTTATCCCCTTCTTTGAGCCAGGTTTCTCTAGATTTCTATCTCCAATATATCTTTTCTCTTGTCTGAATATCTTCTAGTTCTGACTATAGTTTTTTTGGAAGTTGAATGATATATGATTCATTCCACATTTTATGATTTGATCATTGATCTCATGAAGTTGAGCCTAGAGAGATATTTTATGTGAAAATATGTTTCTAAATTTTTTGTCATTCCAAGCTTTGATTTGTTGTTTTAATTTAGATTAACTTCTTTTCTAGCTAGAAAATTTTGGAGCTAGTGATAAAAGGTGCATTTACCCACTAGCACTTGAGTTGAGGTAAAAAATGTGGATCTTTGAAACAAATTTCCTAGAACTTGAAAGATGATTTTGGGTGGTGTATTTCTAAAGATAGGGACAATTTTATGGGGAAGTAATCTGAGCCTGAGAATGAAAGGATTGATGACTCTAGAGGGGCTATTTCTGCAACCCAAGCTATAGAGATTAGAAATACATCCAATCATTCTATAATTAAGTAGAATTTTTTTCACCTATTTGTCCATTTAAATAATTCATTTTGGGAAGGATAGTCTAATATTTCATTTTTTGATCTAGAATGTCTTTGAACTCTTCCAACACCCGAGGGATTATGCCCCCATTTTTTGTTATGGTGTAATATTGTATTAAAGTCCCCACCCAACAATATTTTCTCCTCTTTTAGGTTTGATAAGGTTGTGGATAAGGCATCCCAAAGGAATTTTTTCCCAATTGTTGATGTAGGCACATAAACATTAAGAAGCCAAAAATGTAGGTTAAAGGATGTTATCATCATGAGTATCCAATGCTAAATTGAGAAGATAAGTTTCACTTGGGTACTTCTATCATTACACAACACTGTTAGGCCTCCTAAAGCACCTTGTGTTGGAGAATATATAAATTACCATTTTTTCATTTATTGAAGACTTCTTATGCCTGGTCATTAGTAAATTTTATTCTCGAGGAGGATAATAAGCACTCATCAATCTAATATTTTTATCCATGTGGCTTGGATACTACTAGCTATTTCATCCTAGGTTTTCATGCTTTTGGGGGCTATACCTCTTCTTAGGAGATTTTTACTTGGCATCTGAGAGGCCATTCTCTCTATTTTTGTAATTGATAGGGTTTACAAAATATTATTTTGTATTACTCTTGAATGATTCCTCTGCCAATTGATCAAATAGATTTGATCTTTCTTCAAGAAGGAGGTGGTTTACGAGTTTTGACACTTGCTCTTCTAAAATGGGATCTTGATCTTCTTCAAACCTTAGCTCATTTTTCATTGGCAAGAATTTTCCATAATTCACATCTTCAAAGGGTGACTGGAGCTAGAAAGTGGTGTTAAAGAGCCCTTTTTCTATTGGACAATGTGGCTTATTTGGCTCATGAAAAGGGGAATTGGGAAGATCCTTCATTGCTAGTGATTTATGTGTAACATCTAGGTGAGCTATCCGTAGGAATATTTCTATATCAAGTTCTATACACATGGAAAATATGTTGTTTCTATGATTTTTCTGAGTGAGGAGTTCCTCATCAAATTGTGTATCCTACCCCTCTAGTATGTCTTCACTTGAAGTGATGGTAGATGGTTGAGAAATACTTTGTGGAGAAGACTGGTTGTGTGTGATTTGTTGCTACCCATTTTTGGTAGGGAAATTAATACCTACATAAGCTTGTTTATCATTTGTTGAATAGATTGGGAAAGGTTTTTAGCACAAAACTAGAGACCATAGAGGAGGAATGTTCCCTCTTTATTAGTCCAAGTTTTTGGATCTAAGGAGAAGCCACTTGTAAGGAAGGGAAAAGGTTCCCTACATGTATTTAGGTTTCCATTTTGTTTGTTTCGGTTGACATAAGGTAGTACTTTTGTTGACAACCCAAGTTATTTTTGGGAAGAGGGGTGAGGGATAGTAGGTGTTTGAAAATTTTGAGATATGGTATTCTACTATTAAATTTGACTTTTGGCTAGGGTAGAAAATTGGAAACTTAGGTTTTTGGATTGCTCTACATATTTTTCTATGAGAGGAACATAGGTTGAACGAATTGAAGGGTATAATGAAGATGGGTGAGCAAAGGAATGACATGAGGAGAAAAAGATAGGTGGGTTCTCTAACCCAAGATGCTATTTAGAGGGTCCACACTTGGAGTGAATGACCAATATTTTTGGAATGGTTTTTAGCATTTAGGACACAAATCACAGTTGACTTTTAGGAATATTTGAAAAAATCCAAGTCAATTTTTTAGAATATTCCAGTGGAGTTACCTATGATTTCTAGGATTTAGGGTTCCTTATATTCGAGAGGGAGGTTTTGTAGCTTGATCCTTGAAAATGGTATATATTGAATCAAGGCTAAACTAGGGTTTAAGGTATAATCATTTCCCATTAAAAAAATGGGATTTTTCTTTAAGGGCTTTGTCATGATCTTCTCTAATGTTGAAAATAAATAAAAGTAATCACTTTCCTAGTGAATGTAAAAAAACTTTTGAGATCTCTAACCATTGATCATGGGTTGATGCTTCTAAAATATTAATGGAAGGGATATGATTGAAGATATTACTTATGATCTCATGAATTTTTAGGATAAACATGGAAGGAAGGTCAATTCTTCAAGGATGTGCACTTTTTATTCTAATTGAGTAGAAAAATATAGATGTGCAACTTGATGATGATATTTTGGGAATCAAATTGTTTTGGGGAATCCCCTTCTTTGTAGACAAGGTATGAGTCTTGATGTATGGTGGTGGGTTCTATTTTTTCTAGACCTTGATTGAAGGGATTAGATCCCAATGGCGAAGTTTTGTGAAAATTCATCACAATGTTCTGTCACTCATGCTGAGAGTAAACTATCTAAGCAATAGAAAACTAACAAGATAGGGGAAAATTCAAGGGAAATGCAGAGGAGGCCTACCAAGCCATGAGAAAACTACAAAAAATTCATGAGTGAGTTTCATATTTTTCTTGCTCAAAAGATATTGCGAGCCACCACCATACTTTTGACCTTGAAAAAGCCACTTGGCATTTTTTTTCCTTGGATGTTGGGTGCATTTTTTATCTTTCAAGGCCTAAGAACCTCCTTGAAACCATGAAAAGGATGGTCTATGTCGGTTACCAAGTATAAATTTTGAAAAATTCCTATTAGAGGCTCGCTCCAACTCCCTCTCCCTCTGCATCCCTATTTTTCATGATTTTTTGGTGATGATCAACATGTTCTTAACCCTTTACATATTGTTTATCAAGATAGAGGACGTAAATTGTGATAGAAATTACATGTTTTAGTCCTACACAAACATCACAACACATTCTATTTTTTTCCTAATACCAAATCAATTTAGTATTTTTGATATTCATTGTAAAGGGTTGTGGTTTTTATCCTTTTTACATTTTCTTTCATAAGTGTTGCAAGTATGAGTGAGTTTGGTGGTGTTTTCATTAATGTTGTCATTGATGTCAACATAGTACAGGATGTTACAAGTTGTGCATGTATATTTGAGATACTATTGAGATGTTGTGAGTACATGAAGCTATCTTTATGATGTTGTAGGTGTGTTGATATGTTGAGTTTTCAAGTGCTTTTGAGAAATACTAAAGACAGAGTTGAGTATATGTTCAGAATGTGCTTCGGTATGTGATCCAAATTTATTTTATGTTGTTCCTATGCTTGTAATTCAATTCAAGAGGGAGGAAATCACAAACTTAATCTCATATGTCAAAATTCAAAACCTTAGATTAGTATGTTTACTCATTTTAGGTTCATTTTTCCCTCACAAAACCCTTATTTCTTCACACCAAATAGAGATTATAGCTTAAATATTTTGCAGAACCTTCAAAATACATTATTAAACATGAAAATAAATGACCCAAACACGTTCACCAACATAAACAACTCAAATAAGTGATCTTTCAAAATAGATTGTCCAACTTCACACTAGGCCCATTTAGGCCACCCAAACAACTTCAATTTTCCCTAGTCTAAATTTCTTTGCAAATACTTCAAAAAAGTGTATTTAAGTATGCATAACAAGGTTAGACTATCCTCCAAGCTTTACTTATGAAATTCTAACAAACTCTTATACTTAACCTTCAGCTTAGTCTCCAAAACAGGGCTATCATTAGACTGCCATAATAGGATAGTAAAAAAAATGGACTCATTAACCTTTAATTTTATCAAAATTTATCACGAAAGGAGTCAAAATATACCCCAACATATTTTTGAAACAATATCCCTTAAGTAGAACTCAAAAACCACAAACAAAATTCACAAAACCTCACTATATTATGTCAATTTCATGATTTTCCCCACATAATACAACCTAGAGCATCATGATTTTAAGAGATAACCATCACCACTCGGTCTAAAACTTTGAGAAATGAAAGAGTACTAGAAAAAATACCTTCTTACCTAATTTAAATTGATTCCATCAATTAGAATAAAATAAATGCAATTTTCTTTTAATTTAGTTTACCCTAGGAAGGGTTTTGAACTATTTTCAGTAAATAAGCCATTACTTACTCAAATTTGCATGAAATCGAGTGAAACAAAAAGGATAATTCTATAGACTAATAGCTTAATAATTAAAAATGACTTCCCCATGAAAATATGACTGTACAGAGCCATTCATAAGGCTCAAACTTAGAAAAACCAGTAAAAATACATAAATTTAAATATAAAAGAGGCTACATTAATGTTTTTTGATTATTTACACCCCTCTCCCTATTCCAACGATGGATTAAGGTTATTTATTCCTTTTCACACTTTTCCCTATGTATTCCAACTGTTTCTTTCAACTACCTAACCAACTTGACCTTCCATCTTCCTTATTTTGCAATTTTGCAATTTTGCACTTTTTCCTTAACAACAAGATTTTTCTTTTCTTTGAATTTTGAATTCTCCAATGCATCTAGACCACTAAATGGACTAATTACATGATGAAATGGAATAACAATTCCTTTTTCTAATGAAAAAACTCCTAAACCCATTGTAGACCTCTTTTTACAACATTTTACAATTTTTGCAAAGTAGATACATTGACCTTACAACCAACCTAAAC
>VDFB02168257.1:0-17618 GCA_007258455.2 Sequoia sempervirens
AAGTTGGTCAATTCTTTGTGTTGATAGCCCATCATCTAATCAGTCCCATATCAATCATTTGATAACATCATGTCCTAGGATGAATCCTTCCTACAAGGGGCATTATTTATCAGAAAGAGCACTTTGGATAAATGAAATGGCGTGCCACCATCCACTAACATGTCCTAGGATGTATCCTTCTTGCAATGGGCATTATCTTTTGGCAATAGTTTCGGTTCTTATCCTTAGAAACACATTCCATATTGGTTAGGGGTATTGAAGAACATCAACTTGTTTGTGTGCTTTATCTTTGTCGTTTGACTTAACTTATTGCAGTCAGTCCAAGGACCTCTCGATGATATCCAAACGAAGGATTTAGAGAGATAGGAATGGGGCAACTATCATTATCCTTTTGTCTATTGTGCTTGTTGGAGGTTCTTGTAAAATAACTTGGTGAATACTTGCTTTGTTAGATATGTATAGAGGATGTTTTGGACAGCTTGTTGACTATTGCATTGATTGGTTATACCTTTCCATGTTTTGGTCTGAGGTGTTTGAAACTTTTAAAGTGCATCCTAGCAAGGTTTACATATGTTAGGTGTGATCAAGAATAATCCTATCTATTTGTCGAGTCAAAGTCCATCACACTAAGTACCATGCCATCCTGGTCCTTTATACCTTGATGAATCATACTTATGCATGTTATCAAACATAAGGTAAGTGACCCTTTTAAAATCCCAATCCTTGATAAGCAAATCATCCATTTCTCATCATCATTTCTCACCATCTCTCATAAAGTTGGCTTGTTGGATCCTCGTGTCATCATCTAATTTCTTCTTTTTTGCACTAACATCACGTCATGAACAGTTAATCATCATCACAAGTGCATCCATCTTGCATCCATTTTGCATCCACAAACCATCAACATTCTTCATATCATCCCACATGCATAATCATCATCATAATATAGATTTGTTAGTCTAAGCATCTCATAAAATCATGCATTTGCATAATCATAGCATATCACATCATTCATTTCATCCATCTCATACATCATATCATCATTTAAGTTGTTTAAGATAATATAGATTTGTTATTCTAAGCATCTTAAAACCATCTCATTTGCATCATCATCCATAACCATCCATTTTGAACCTCTTTATCACGAGATCGACCCTCAAATAGAATCTTTTCACTCGATCTCTCGAGGGGGCAATGTAGTAGTGTATTTCTTTCCACTGGGGCATCTGAAAAAATCATAATTTTTTTTAATTTTGATCGCAGCAAGTTTATTCTTTGAAAATGTTGTAACCATCCTCATCAACATTCAGAATTCCCAACAGTGACATGATTTTACCTATCATCCAATTGCATATTGCCAGCTTTCCATCCATGTCACCACCACTTCATGATTAATTATTCACTACAATACAGCCAACACCGCTCTATCACAATCCTTCCAAATTACCATTGTGGGGCTCATGAGTTACTGCCATACTACTAGCCTCCTACATGAACTATTGTGGGCTTGCAATTTTCATCCCCCATACCACAACCTCCTTGAAATTTTGTTGTAGGGTTGTGGGTTGTCCTTTTATTGGCTATCGAACAAACTCCTCATGATCTCCTACTGAAACATGTTTGTCTACCCGATATCAAAATATCGAAGGGACACCTATTCTCATTAGCCCAAAGAATCGCCACTACCTCAGTACACCTTATTGCTCTGTCAAAGGGACTTCAAATGTCATCTCGTCGACAGGTGAACCTCCTTCCAAAGTGACTTCCTTGCACCTATTTACTACTATTTGTTAAGGTTTAGACAAATTGGAGCAATAGACATTAACAATTATATGCAGATTTAATAACCCAAAAATAACAATGACTTGAATGACACAAAAGAGATCAACACAAAAATTTAACGTCGTGAATTAGACACACTAAAACTTACATCCCAACCACTTATAACAAGCTTTTTGGAAGCTTCCAAAATTTTTCATTTGATGTGTCAACAGGAAAACCTTGATGTGTTAATGAGGAAATTGTTTTTTGGGGGCTACACCCCATAACCCCTATTGTTGAGGGCTACCACCCTCAAACCCTTGCTCGGGCCTAGCCTAGCCTCAAACCCCAATGAGGATACATTACGAGTGTACAATATTTGCATGATTAGTCGCCTCATATCAACATTCTCCCACTTGGAAACTAATGAGGCTCCACACCAAACAATCTACCACTTGAAGATTGATCATGGATGACACCACTACACTTGGAGCTTCGAGTGGATCATAGGTCTGACTGGTTTCTTATATCCACCATTATTAGTTGTGAAGACCAATGGAAACTAATAATGAAATCCAGTTTCTCCCATGTAATTGCCTTTGTGAATATATTTGTAGGATTCTTAGTTGTGTGAATTTTCTACAACTTTAACTATCCATCCTCCAAAACTAACTAGATGAGATGGTATCTGAGCTATATATGCTTAGTTTTTTAATGCAGAGCTGAATTCTTAACAAGATGAATGACACTCCAGCTATTAGTGTACAAAGGGATATCTTCTTGTCATTGTCCCAATTCCTCTAGAAAATTTTGTAACCAAATCATCTCCTTACTAGCTTACGTAGCAACAACATACTCAGCTTCAGTGGTTAAAAGTGCAACAACCTTTTTCAACCTTGAAATCCAACTTATTGTAGTACCTCCTATAGTAAAAACATACACTGTAGTACTCCTCTTGCTATCAATATCACTTGCCAGATTAGAGTCAACATATCTTTTTAAAGCAGAATTTGTTCCTCCAAAACATAGTTTCTTTGAAGTAGTACCTCTAAAATATTGGAGAATCTAGTTTACCGCATTCCAATGTTCCATTCCCAAATTGCTCATATACCTACTCACAACTCCCACTACATATGTAATATCTGGCCTTGTGCATACCATTGCATACATCAAGCTACTAACTGCTAATGTATATGGTATCTTAGACATTTTGTCTTCCTCCTCTTATGTCTTTGGACAAATCTACTTAGTCAACTTAAAATGACTAGGGAAAGGTGTACTAACTTCTTTTTCATTCCGCATGTTAAACCTTTTCAACACATTCTCTACATACTCACTTTGAGACAAAAATAATTTTCTATTTGTCCTGTCCTGTGTGACCCTCATACCAAGGATTTTTTTTTTAGTACAAAAATCCTTCATAGCAAATGAATTTGATAATTTCTGCTTAATTTCATTAATATGTTGCATGTTAGACCCAACAACAAGCATGTCATCAACATAAAGCAACAAGATAATCTAGCTGCCATTATCCAATTTCTTAAAATAAACACAATAATCAGAATGACATTTTTTGTAAACTTGTTCAACCATAAAATATCAAACTTCAAATATCATTGTCGAGGTGCTTGCTTCAAGCCATACAAACTCTTCTAAGGCCTGCGTGTAGTAATTTCCTCCTTACCCTTGACTTCATATCCCTATTGTTGCTACATGTATATTTCCTCTTCCAAATCCCCATGGAGAAATGTTATTTTCACATCTAGTTGTTCAACATGCAAGTCTTTCGTAGCCACAGGACTTAAAATAGTTCTAATAGAAGTCATCTTTACAACCAAAGAAAACATTTCATCAAAACCTATACCTTTTTTCTATGCAAAACCTTTTACCATGAGTCTGGCCTTTTTTTTTTTTACCTCCATCTTCTTCCTTCAACCTCTAAACCCATTTATTTGGCAATGCTCTTTTACTTGCAGGAAATTGGACTAAGTCCCAAGTCTGATTTTGTAGCAAGGAATCCATTTCCTCTTTTATACCTAGCTCCCACTATTTTTTGGTATCTACTTGAATTGCTTCTTCATAACCTTCAGGTTCACTAGAATTAGTTAATAATATAGAATATAATGATGAAGAAAATATTTATGGAGGCCTAGTTATCCTTGTAGAATGTCTAACAATTGTAGGAGTATATGGGATAACTTGTTGTTGAGAATCAAGTACCACTAGCATTTTATTTTTTTGAATCTCATCCAACACCACATATTTCTTTTTGGCATGCTCATGCTTCTTTTCCTAAATCTGATCCTTATACATGACCTTCTCATTGGATATAACATCTCTACTCCTAATGATGTTATTATTTTCATAATCCCATAACTGATAACCAAATTCATCTACTCCATATCCTATGAAGGTACATTTTTTAGACTAAGCCTCAAGCTTGGTTCTAATTTCAATATCAACATGGACAAAAGCTTCACAACCAGATGTTTTAAAAAATGAATAGTTTACCTTTTTATCCATCCATGCCTCCTCTAGAATGCCACCATCCAAAGGATTTGAAGGTCCTCTATTTATTAAATAAACAGTGGTATGCACAACATCTGCCCAAAACTGAAAGGGTAGTCCAACATAATATATCATGCTCCTTGCATGCTCCATAATGGTCCTATTCATCCTTTTAGACACACCATTTTCTTGTAGGGTTCTAGGAACTATTTTCTACCTATGGATTCCATTGTATGAATAATAATTTTCAAATTCTTTGCTGCAATAATCACCTCCATTATCAGATCTAAGACACTTCAACTTTTCTCCTATCTCATTCTCAACCAAACCTTTTCACTAATTAAAAATTTCAAATACTTTTGATTTTTGTTTTAGGAAATACACCCATGTTTTCCTAGTTGCAGCATCAATAAAATTAACATAATAACAAGAGCCAAAAAGAGAAGATACCTAAGCAGGTCCCCATACATCTAAATGCACAAGCTCTAATTTCTCACTCTTCTTCTCTTTCCCAAATTTGAGAAATTAGAATCTTTTTCTTTTCCATAAACACACTTATTGCATAACTCCAAGTCAATCTACATTAGACCTAGTAGCAACTTTTTGGAGTGAAGGATCTTCATTCCTTTCTCACTCATGTGCCCAAGTCTATGGTGCCACAATTTTGTTTATGTTCTTGCAGTAAGTGTTCTAACTATCTTAGTAGCAACTATTTCTATAGTAGCTAAGGTAGAATAAGTATTACCAGTACAAAAATACAATGTGCCTTCCTTTTCACCTTTGGCTACTACTAATGCACCTTTAGTGACCTTCTAGACTTTGTCTGTAAAGGTAACTGTGCAACCATCACTACCTAGTTGTCTTGCAGAGATTAAATTTCTTCTAAAATTTGGAACATGCCTTACCTCATGTAACAACCATTAATTTCCATTTTGCAACTTGATTTTTATTTTTCCTTTTCCAACAATCTGACAGGGTTCATCATCACCCAAATATACCTATCCAAAATCACCTTGAACATAATCTACAAAATATTTCCTATGGGGTGTGGCATGAAATGAAGCCCCTAAATATATTACACAGGAATCATTAACTTTTTCTAAACATAGAATTAAAGCATCCAACGATTTATTAATTGCAACATTAGCTTCCTTACTGTCAGCATGTTGTCTATCTCCTTATTTTCCTTTTCGAGACCAACAATCCCTCTTCAAGTGACTTGGCTTTCCATAGTGCCAACAATCCATTCTTCCTCTAGATTTAGATCTACCTTTCTTCAACTTCCCTTGTAACTTCCTATGATTTTTTGGGATTTTTCCTCTCTCCTTTATTCTTCCCCTATTCTCTATAGTCAAAGCATTACCCAATGTTGAAGTCTCACTGGTCCTTTTCTATCACATTTCCTCGCTAAGGATAATACCAACAACATCATCAAATTTAAATGTATTTGAACCAAAGATAGAGTTACTTACAACCATCAGCAAGCTATTCTAGCTTTCTGGCAAAGAACATAAAACCAAGAGCCCTCACCTCTCATCAAAATTTACTTTTACAAAATTTAATTGATTAGTAATCGTATTAAACTCATTTAAATGATCTATCACAGATCCACCTTCAATCATGTTTTTAGATTAAACAAATGCTTCATGAGAAATACCTTATTTGAGGCTGAGGCCTTTTCATATAATTTATCCAAATGTTCCATCAAATCCATTATTTTCTTTGCTTTTGTTATATTGAATTCCATAGATGGTGTCAGGCACAACTTAATGGTTCCCAATTCCTTTCTATCCAAAATCTCTCATTCTTCATCAGACATTAGAGCATCTTTCTTTTCGTTTCTTTGCAATGGTCATCATAGATCATTTGGTACAAAATAATCTTCTATCTACATCTTCCATAATTGATAATTCTAGTCGTTGAACTTTTCAACCTTGAATTTTCCTTATTCCATTGTTCCCACTCAAATCTAGAGGTTTTTTTCTAATCAACAGAAATACACATGGCTCTAATACCAATTGTTAGGGTTCAGGTAATTGAAGCAATAAACATTAACAATTATATGCAGATTCAATAACCCATAAATAAAAATGAAGAATGACACAAAAGAGATCAACATAGAAATTTAACATGGTTCACCCAATATAAGCTACATCCATAGAAACTCAACCACCCAATGATTTTATCATCCAATGCAAAGCATATTGCAAACTTGTGAATCACACACACCACAACTTACATCCCAACCACTTATAACAAGCTTTTTGGAAGCTTCTAGAATTAGGGTTTTACAAGGTCCTTTTCATTTGACATGTCAATAGGAAAATCTTAATGTGTTAATGGGGATTTTTTTTGGGGGGGTTGAACCCCTGACCCCTGCGAGGATATGTTATGAGTGTACAATATTTGCATGATTAGTCACCACATGTCAATACTATCTCCCTACCATCAACATATCGATGGGACATGAAACAAGCTCCCTCTGAGTTCACTTTGTCACACTGATAAACCAATTCATAGAACATCGAAGGATGAAGTTGGCTTCTCCTTCACGCTGATTTCTCTGAAGCCCAAAATCTTGTAGACCACCATAGCTAGCGAATAAAAATTGATTCAACCCTTATTGGAAAAGAAATAACACAAAAAAAAATTTGTCGATGCAAGATTGCTCTATGCCTGGGATGTTCCTACATTAGACACCTGAGGTAGGAAGAATTTTGTGAATATGGATTCACAAAATGGGGGTGAGTGGTAGTACCACCCTTTTAGACTACAAATGATCTTTAGCCAACCCCATTGCTAAAACTAGTACCTACAATTGCTTCTTCTTTCTCCTCTTCCAACATTTACCTGGAACAAGCAATATCCTCCTCTGAAAATTATGTTCTTTACTCCTCTTCCTTGATGTGGAATTGACTCCACCATAACCTGACCACCTCGTCCAAAATTTTCTCTCACTCACCTCTAATATTATGTGATTAAACCCACCATAGTTAATCCACCTCCACCAATTTGCACCTGCACTTAACTCTTCAACACCATGCAAATCCTTCTTTGCATACCAATCATACTGAATCATATCATATGCATTCACTAACTCATCAAACTCAACATGAAAAACATTATGTGTTACCTCCTTTGGTGATGCTACATCCACCTGTTCATCATCACCCTTGGATATAACACTATACTCCTCTTTCTTTATGCATTCTAAAAGACATTTTTTAGTTGTAATCACTTCCTCCTTTCTTATATCTCCTAAAAAAGTAATTCACAACTAAAAATTATTTGTCAGAATCAAAATACTCATAATTTCCATCTCTCTCCCTTATATCCTTATCAATGTCAATAACATAATCAAAATATTCTGCCTCTTCATCCTGCAGTAAACTATCTTCCATATAGATCTCTTTATCACATGAGAAATTTGATGCAAACAAAAGCTCACTAGGAATTTTCTCACCTTCTTCCTTACTTACAACTGTAACTAGTGTTTCCATCCACAAAGACACTCATTTCCGCAACACCTTCTACATTACTCTTTTCATACTCATACAAATCAAAACTTTCAAGCTCCTCATATCTATATCCATCTCATTCATATCATTCCCATGCAAACTAAAATCCTCTATGAATTTGCAAGATGCAAGTTTTACCTTTTCTTCAATTGATTCAACTTTGGTGTCCTCTTCTTCAAGGTCCTCCATTTTTCTTCACTCTTCTGTGGTTGCTACCACCTCTCGATATTCATCCTTCAATTTCAAGTTTCAATTCCTCAACCTATTTATCCTCTTCCTCGGTGTCACATGCATGACACTGTGTTGCATCCTATTTTGTTCCTATAGTAAAAAAATGATTAGAAAGATAAAATTTATCTTTAGCTCTTGGCTTCTTTTGTTTTCACCCCCTTATCTTTTTCTCCAATTCATTTAATTTCCCCTTCAACTCTATCAATTATCATTCTCGAATTCACTTTCTGATTTCCTCTAGTCTAGGAATCCTTAGAATCCATCTAATGACAATGCCCTTTCTCCTTTCCATTTTCTAGGTCTTGCAAATCCATAATAAACAAAAATCCTTAACCCTTGGGTTGCTTTTAGAGACTCACAAATCCCTCTACAGTCACAAGTACTGCTTGCAACAATATCTCACCAACACAACTATCCTCTACCCAAAACTGATTCTAGAAGATGCTTCCTCTACCCACCTTCTCTTTGTGGAGGAACTCTACACCTTCTACCCAACTTTATCTTTGATGGAGGATAGTAGTTACAAACCCTCTTTCATGTCTACAACATACCTTCACAAAACTCTCTTAGCTCGTCACCCTCTGGTCTTGGCACATACTCTGCACTCTCAAGATCTTCTGGCTTTGATACCACTCATGAAGGGGCACTCTCAACTCTAATACCACTTGATGAAGGGTCCTCCCCTTACAAACCCAAAATCACACACAAAACACATAGGTTTGTATAGAAAAATGCAAGAGCAATTCTTTTATTACTAAAATGAAATTATAATCTTATTACATGGGCTATCTCATTACATCATTTAAAAATATACAAATATAAGCTGAACTCTACTCTAGGCTCTCATCACCTTATAGTCAAGTCTCTCATCCATAGCTTCTCTCCTTCTTGTTAGCTCTCTTCTTCCTAACTAGCCCCCCCCATCTTCTCCTTCTGATGGTTTATATCCTTTTCTCTAGCAAGAAATATTATTTCACTATAACCATGTCAGCCATCTATGGTTTCTTACAATTCGATCTTCCTTTAATTCTTTCTTCTATTTTTCCCTAGTATCGCTACTTCCTCTAATCACCAACCAAAATGGTTTCCTCATTACTTGTTTAGCCTTCTCAGACATGTGATCATTCACCATCTTCATTTTGTTGGTAGATGGAGCCCAATCATACTTGGGGGTTAAAGGTTAGGGTTTATGTTGACATTATATCAAGTCGCAATTGTAGCGGTATTGAGTTGCAAGGGATTACTAGTTGTAACTGATTTGATTTACTAGATAATAATATTAGACTCTCTATTGGTGGATGTAGCCTGAGTTTGGGTGAACCACATTAAATATTGTCTCACGCTGTTATTATTTCTATATTTTTTGTTCCTATGTTTATCTTTATTTTCATTTAATTCATATTTTTTGCATACAATTCCTAATACATGCCTTGCCATTGGATACACATTGTGTTATCGGGTAGAGAAAATTCCATGTGACATGAATAGTCACCCTCTCGTTGATCACTATCCTCGTTAACATTCACAATTCACAACAACAATGTGAATTTACCTATCATCCAATCGCACATCCCCATCTGTCCATCCATGTCACTGCCACTTCATCATCAATCATTCATTGTAATACCACTGACACTGCTCTACTATAATCCTTCCAAATTACCATTGTAGGGATCGTAGGTTACCACCATACCACCAAACTCCTACATGAATTGTTGCAAGCTTGTAGTTTCCAACACGCCATACTATAGCCTCCTTCAAATTCTATCGTGGGGTTGTGGGTTGTTGTCCTTCTATCAGCTATCGAATGGACTCCTCATGATCTCCCACCAAAACATGTTTATCTACCTCATATTGAAATATCAATGGGATGTGTATTCTCGTCAACCCAAAGTATCATCGCTACGTCGATATGCCTTATTGCTCTGTTAAAGGGACTTTGAATGTCATCCCACCGATAGGTGAACCTCCTTCTGAAGTAATTTCCTTGCACCCATTTACTACTATTGCCATACCATTAGCATATTGATGGGACATGAAACAAGGTCCTTCTGAGTTTTCCTTGTCACGCTGATAAAACAATTCATAGGTAGACTTCCATACTTAGCAAATGTAAACTGATTCAACCCTTATTGAAAAAGAAATAACACATTTTTTTTTTTTGATGCAAGATTGCTCTATGCCTTAGATGCTACTGCATCATAAATTGATCAAGGAAACCTAATTAAACACTCAAACTTGATCCCATTGGGACATTAGTGTTAATTTTATATGGAAGGATTAGCTCTTTCCTAACCCCATTGATGCAAAGCTTCAAGATTAGTGATAATGAAGATTGAACCATAAAAATGCTCTCAATTAATGAATGTGAGTATGAAATTACACAATATAATGGTGCTCAAATGATTTGTGGATGATTTTATCATAGAAATGAAGAGTATTTATAGGCAAATTGGATGAGTTAATGGCCAATATTGATTTAGCTAATCAATGGATAGAAATGAATATGAGAGGATGGCATGGATCAATTATCAAATCCATTGATGAGATTGAATATTGACATGAATTGATAAATTTAATCAAGGGTTGCAATTTATCTCAACAAACACAAATCCTTAAATTTAGGATCATGTGTAAGATATTTCTATGTGGGAGGAAAATGTTTGAATTTGAATTGACAAAATATTCCATGAGAATATTCCTTTGAGTGGGAAACTAGATAATTAAATAATTATAACTTTATTTAATTGTGCAAGGTGGAGGCATTTAAGATTTTAATTAAACAATTAGATCGTTTAATCAAAAAGGAGAAATAATGACATTTAGTTGAACAATTAAGATTATTTAATCAAATGAGAAGAATTAAAAGATTTAATTAAATATTTTGCATTATTTAATCAAACAAGATGAAAATTAGCATGAAATAGGTGAATTAATCAAATAATTTTGATTATCCATTTAATAAAAGAAAATAATGAATTTAATTAAATAATTAGAAATATTGAATTAAATTGCTGAGAATTGTTGAATTGGGATGAAAATGGTGTTAGTAAATCAAATCAAATGTGTGATATGGACTAGGACAATTTTAAGTGTCTACAGTAATAATTATGTTTTATGATAAATTAAAATAAATATTTTTTCATAAGAAGTTTGGGATATAATAGAAAATGGTTTTGTAGAACCTCTAGATCAAGTAGTTATCAAGCATTGGCACAAGAAATAAAATTTCAACTTAGACAAATTAAGAAAAATATGTAAAAGACCTATTTTTAATTCACAAGCAATGGACTACTTTGTTTTCCATAGGTTTGTCACAATAACTCAGTCTAATATGGCATGGGATGTTTATGAAACATCTTATAGGTAACTACTAGGGTGAAAGTGGATAAATTATAGTCTCTTAGGAGAAGTTTTTAGAATTTGCAAAAAAAGGATTCAAATTTTGTAAACCATTTTTTAGTCAAATTATGAATATTATTAATCAAAATAGATCACATGGAGAAAAAATAATTGATCTAAATATTGTATAAAATATTCTCAAAGATGTAAATAGTAAATTTGAAATTATTTAAATGGTTACAATTGAAAAGTAGAAAGATCTAACACAACTATCTACAAATGATTTTATGGGATCTATGTTATCACACAAATCCATAATGCACAAGAATAATAATTCCTCTTTAGAGAACGCATTTAAATCACGGGTTTCATTCAACAAAGAGGAATAGGATGGCCAAGATATAGAAGCAAGGGTAGAAATAATAATCAAAGAAATGAAAGGAGTAGTCTAGATCAAGGTGCAAGGGTGAATCATAATTTATATATTCACTACTTTAGAAGCTATATAAATTAATTTTGACAACAATGAAAACTATGATATTTTTAATACTTAGCGAACTATTAATACAATAAATCATACACAAATCATAAGTGCAACAGTGACTGGATCATACATAGATCACAAGTATAGCACTGACTCAATCATACACATATCACAAGTTCAATGATGATTAGCTCATATGTATATCACAAGTACCACAATTGTTATATCATTCACATATCACAACTACATTACTGGTTGGCTCTAGCATACATCACAAATACATAGTGACAAGCTCCAACCTAAATCACATACACAGTTATGAGCTCCAACATCCATCACAAATACATAGTATTAAGATCCAACATATACATCGTATACGCAGTAACAAGCTCTAACATACACCACAAATACATAGTGACAAGCTCCAACATACAGAGAGAAAAACTTACACATTACAATGGCTAATACAAGTCCATAATGCATCCTAGATAGAAAGAATATTGGTACATTGTGCACTACACTATGGGTCCTATCTTTTCTTTTGGTCTTTTGCACCATTGGACAAATGGGAAGAGAATTTGGTGCATCCCATACTACACCGCAGGTCCGTTCTCAACCCCACAAGGCTAAGTATATAGTTTGACAACTAGGAAGGGGATTCAGTGCATCCTATACTACACTATGGGTCCATCCACCATCCCAAGGGTTCCCCCGAGTAGTGAACCTACCAAACCTAATGGACTCTAACATTAATCACTTATAAGCCATCGGTGACAAGGTTGTCCACCCAAGAAGAAGTAGCTCCTAACATATATACTGCCTTGTGACCTTAGTGGTATTGTGATCTATCTTCTTCATAATCTTTGGTAAAACTTGGCATTGGTCACTTATGTGCTTAGAGGTGACAACCAATGAACCCTCTCAATATTTGGTTAGCCCCAAATTATTATTACAAGCATAGATGGGTCCCTACCCATGCAAACATTATGGTTGTATCATAACTAGGGTAGCCCGATACCTTCACCTCTATGAACTAGGTGAATGTTGGATAATCCCTAGTAGTAGCCCAGACATTGATTGTTGGCACTATCCAAATAACTATCTATCATTGCTCAAATATCCTAGTGGTTCACTCTTGGACGGTTCGTACATAACATGAATCACAATCACAATCAACAAATACATGGGCATATACATAAAAACCTCTACTTATGGAGTTGAATTACACAAACACATAAGAGATACATGGAACCAACATGAGATGGAATTTACCCAACTTAGACATATAATCAAATACTGATTATAAAGTATTCAATCTTCACTTATTATAAAAAAGAATATTATGTATGAAATACACAATATTAAATTCCCTTAACTCATTCATACCCATTTGGTACCCATTTAGCCTCAAACTAAAGCCTGATAAAGGGAGAATTTCAAGCCAATCAGAAACAACCCCAACCCTTGGAGTTGTTACCCCTAAACCCTCCAAGTACATACTCGAGGTATTAGCGACATCCTTCACCCAAGGATTGCCTACATTTTTTCTTCCAAACGGATATAACTCACATGTATTTCCCCTCAAAAGGTCTCTCAAGGATACCTATAAATTGGTTTCTCCATACTCAAAGTGTTTTTAATGTTTATATTTTGCTATAATTATGGTTAACAATAGTTAAGAGAACATAATTAAGTATATAATTTACCAAACCCTTCTATAACACTTCCCTTTAATGACATCAAGGTCTTGAATTAAACTCGACCCATGATTATTCATAATCCAACTTGAATGTTTTCAAGTTCATCTTATAAACATAAGGACTATGCTTATTATTCAACATGAAATAGCCTTGGTTCACATGAACCCATTGGAAGGTATTTCCATTTGAAACTCATATAATAGGTTCAATATATCCAGGTTCTTATACAATTATATTTATAAGCTTGTTTTAAGGATAATCAATGACTAAATCCTACTTAAGAATAGTTGGCAACACTTTATCCAACATGTGAAAATATAAACTAAATAGTAATTTTACTAATAATATTCTTAATCTTCCAAATTCCTTTACACTATGGTGTAACCTTATATTTTTATAATAGTTTTGTTCATGGACTAAATAATATTTTCACTTTTCACTTATAGCAAAATATTGCATATACTAAGATGCTATGATATCAATCATATCATAATATGTTCTTTAATATATTTTCCAAATAGAAGAAGCTTAGGTTTAAAACTCATCCACTATCCTTAGACTTATTAAACAACTTCATTTCATATATCCTTGAAATAAATGATAATAAATCGTTGTATTTAATCATAAAACAATTTCGTACAAGTATAATTTTAGTTTTATTAATGAAGTCCTTATCACCTACATTATTAAGTGACTATATGTTAAATCTTGTATAAGGTGTATTAAATTTCTAGATCATATTATAAGGTGTTCTTATCACTAGAGTTTTAAGTTAAGACTTCCTTGCCATCTTATTTCACTTTAGTCCCAACATAGAGGTTTAATGAACTCAAGGTATGACCCTATTTGATCTCCCACCATTGTTTACTCAAAATTCCACACTTGGATATTCAAATAATCCTCCCTTGGCAAGAGAAAATTCCTTATTTATGATTTCCTAATAATCCAAACTTTCTTTGATAATTACATTTATCTTAAATTACTAAGTAAGCTCATCACGATATTAATAGCATGTATATTTGATTTTATCTAGATTTGAAGTGATATTGTGTTTATAATCAATGTCATGGCCTAAGGTCACTTAGTATCTTGTTATCATTAGAAATAAATCAAGGTTCCATGCTAATGAGATTAGACAGATTTTGACTTCTAGAGTTGAATAGTAGTATACTGTCAAAATCATGACTTCCTATTGGGGGGTCAAGTTCTATTGCTGCCTCATCGTATACCATTTATTACTAACATAATTATAATCAATCCACATATGTAATTGATGCTTCCAAAAAAATACTATACATAATCTTAGTCACATTAAGTCATGGGGAAACAAGAAGCAATAGAACAATCACTTCAAAAAATAATTATGCATAACAACTTACTCTATACAAACTACATCCATACATAACAAAGCATAGCAAGGAAACATTCATCCTAAATCCCTAATGACAAGAACATTACCATTTTATAATTAGTAAATTGGTGTGATTTGTCACTTCCTCCTATGATTTTCTCAGCAAGTTATAGCATATCTCAATGTATCATATACATATAAAAATTTATAGGTAAGACGATTAAGGGTATGGGTAAATCCGAAAATCAATTTACCCAATATCAATTAACCCATATTGAGGGAACTCACAATGTTTACCCAATACATATTGACCTATTCTCACTATAAAATCAGTGTTACTATTGTCCGAATCAATCTATTTTAATTTTAATTCCTAAGAATAGTAATAATACTTTTAGTCACTAAGCGATCCAAAAAATATTTAACTCAGATTTTCCTTTACCATGGTTTAACACTCATAACCCGAGGACAATGCCAGATATAAAATTTACTCAAGTAAATGATTCTCACGAGTTCGTGTTTTTAGTTAGGATAAATAGGGAACAACTACAATAAATTTTTTTATGGTTGTGATAAAAATGTCTAGTTTTTCATTGTTTAAGGAGCTATTAGTTGACCTGAGAGATGTTGAACCAAAATCTGCATGTAAAGGCAAGTACCTAAGAACCTTAGAAGGAACTCTTCTTTTCTTTTATATTGAACTTGCTTTTGAGGAGAGTATCATCCAATTCTTCACCCAATATTTGTTACACCACACTCACTATTGTGCCTCCTATCCATGCTGCACAAAATTCTCAAACGCCCTTCTGCTCTCTTTCCATCGCAGTCTGGAAGGATGCTCGCAATATCTGTGCAATTCGGCTTTACACTTCCCAATTACATTGAATCTCTAACATTTTTAAGCCATTTTCATCAATCCATTTTGTGCATATTCTGCAACCTTTTCATTTACAGCTGCCAATCTTTTACCTTTGCCCTCTAAACCCCAAGATGTCTCTACGCCTTATTCTACATTGTAATCTTCCCTCCCTGTGCATTTTCTTCCCTCTCACATTTTTCTCTGGTGTTTTATCTCCCACCACCTTTCTTCTCCTGCCTCTCTTCACGCCTGTAACCTCTCTCTACATTTTGTCCAAATTTGTATGCATCCATTCTTATCCTCCCCAAATTTCTTATCCTCCCACGCCATGTTCTCTACATACCTCCTATCAAGCATTACGATGAATTTCTCTTCTCTCCAAGCCCAAAGGCCTCGATTTCCCATTTTTTTCTCCCATCTGCGTGTGCTCATAATTCCTCTAACCTTTATGCTTTGGAGCTGCCCATAATCTATTGTGGAAGCTCCCATTTTGTCGTAGGCATGCAGGATATTGCTTTTCCTTGCTAGTTGTGTTTGCTTGAGCTATCAGGGTTTTTAATGAGCTATCAGGTGTTCCATACCATTCCTCTTATCAGGTTGTCTTCTCACACAAAAGAATGGACGCCCCTCCCTTCACGTGACATTGGAGGAGAAATGAAAAGGGTGCCATACCTTATTAAATGCACCATCTCTCCTCCTCTTTCCTTGTCATGATGCCCATAATCTTTCCTTTACTCTCCTTGACTTTTGTTCTATAGGCTTAATTATCTACGATGTGACATTCTCCCCCCTAAGGATAAGTTGTCTTGGCTTATTAAAAGGTTATATTTATAATTTGATCAAAATTTTGGGTTATTAGTCAAGTTATTTCCTTTTGAACAACTAATTTTGGCCTCTCAGGTGGTTCTCTTTTCCCTAATTTAATGAATTTGTAATAAAATTTATAATATTTAAGAGGGTCCAAACTAAAAATATGCCAAACTAAAAATATGCCCTCGAGTAAGCATTTTCGCTTAATCTAATCCTCTCTTTTTTATTTAGGGGTTGCTATTTCTTAAAACTAGTCTATACTATGACATTGGATACACACATTTACTAGTTAACCTTAGTAAGATATCAAAGTATCATGCATCAAAACTAGTTTTTGTCATTAACTATTAAGGTAGTCACATCCTATTCATTCAAACATATCCCTATAATTATTTGCATTTTAGGTTCTTAGTAATTCATGTTCATATTCAGAGTGATTTTTTTTTAACATTCTTAAAGATGCAATGAACATTTTCCTCATAACAAGGGGTAAAACTCAAATCCAATAGTGAGTTAGGGGATCTAACAATCATCATATTCCTTAACCTTTTGTTACGTAGTTTGATTTTCATTTATAATTCATATATCAAAATTCCTTTTTTTGCACCCATCTAGGTTTCATTTTTCTTGGTTAGTTCTAGCCACCCATTCCTAGGAGTTTAAAAATCCATTTAAGATATTCAAAACGATTATGTACATATCAAGTGATCAACATGGTTATGGGCAGTTGGTAGTGTAAGACAACATACATAACCCAAAGTCAAGTGAGCTTCATAAGTTCAGTGTTCTGACTTGGTTGCTCTGATACCAATATAAAATCACCATCTTAGGTACAATTTTCTTTTAATTCAATTTTCATTAACTACCAACTTAACTAACCAAACATATTCCATCCTAAATTAGAAGTGTTAACATTAAAAGGACTTCATTCACCATTGTGATAACAATCAACATCACAACTTATATTCTTACACTCAAAAGGATTAAGCTCTTATATTTAGGGTCACCCCTAGACCCCAAACCTAAGCCTCAAGGGATCATGGTGACCTTGGCT
>VDFB02168258.1:0-68812 GCA_007258455.2 Sequoia sempervirens
TTGTTACATCCCTCTTACTCTCATGAACATGATTATGGCAATGAGAATTATGGTTGTTATGTTAGTTGTGATTAACTGATGTCATGAGAAAGTGAAATTGGGAAAGAATATTTAATTATATGTTGCAACAACCATTGTGAATGAATTATTTATATTTTCTTATATGTGTGAAAATGAATGAGAAGATGATTTTGTAATGTATTTAAATATATATATATATATATATATATATGATGGGATCAATCTAACCTTATTTCCTGTTGTCAAGGGGATGCAGGATCGTCAACGCCTGGGAAAAAAGAAATATTATCAGGGAGAGGATGTAGTTAACTGTGGATCAAAATTATCATGTCATGAGTGGTGTAAGATAGCTAAATTGGAAATCCTAACCTTGGCAGAAGGTCTCATTTAATTAATCAATTGGAAAAGAAAGTCAATTTAAATTGAGCTTAACTGTATTTCTCGTGGTGTCGTATATTTATTTTAGAACACACTTAGAGAGGTATAATCTTAAAAAATTTAAGTCTAAAATTAAATGGTGATATCCTTACCAGATTTTTTTTTTTTAAAATATAATTATTTGAATATTAATGTTGGCCTTGGTGTGGAGGGAAGGTGGTGACTTCCGCCACCATGTGTTCTCTCTCTTTCTCTTGTGAAACATTCAAGATGAGAAAGTGGGAGTTGCGCATGTAGGGAAGGCGAAGAGTCTCAACATTGGAAGAGATTTACCTTTTTAGATGTTTCTCTTCCTCTCAATTTCCTCTCTCCATCATTCTAGCAATCATATTCTTGGAGACTTGGAAATTCTTTGTATAATTCAATCGCATATTTGGAGTCTTTTATTTTTACGAATAACCATCGAGTGCATCTTCATTTCTTCTGAATAATAGCCAGTATCAGGATACTCCATTAGTTTCTTCTCTTATTCCTCTTGTGAATACATCACTTCCAAACGACTACCTTCTTGATTGTTCCTCATTCAAGCTCTGCCTTTACTCTGTAGCATATTTGTTTTATTCTCTATGATGTCTCTTCTTCACCATCAGGCTCATTTCAGTGGGTTTCAATTGCATGTCTAGCAATGTGCAAGTGTGAAGGAGTCGGGACTGTGAGTTTGGTACTTCCATTCAAGGAGGAGTGTGGGCTTTGTTGAGCTAATTCTGACTATACTAGAGACGTATGGAAACCATTTTTATTTGATTATACTTGGCTTGTGTTGAATTAGTCGATTATAATATATTTCTTATTGAAAAGTGATCATACTGATAATTGATATATGAAATTCAAGAATTTCATATTAACTCTCTGCCTCTGTATTAGCCCAGGAAAGTTATTTCTTGTTCTTGACCTTAATCTGATTACATAGTGGTTTTTAAATATTTGTATTTTGGTCAATGGTCTGAACCTATACGTCTATTTAATCTATCTTCAAATTGCTCAGTGATCATATTGACCCTAATAAACCCATGGCTATCATCCACTCTGCCTCTTAACTCTAGTTTTAGTCTTGCAATTCTCTCTCTACCTTAATTCATATCTTTTCAAAATAATGTTATCGGTAGAATATTTTATTTTCTTGGAAAATATATTTCCTAATCCTCTAATTCTTTTGAGTAAGCAGTGGTTCATTAGAAGAGATGAATAAAGACTCTCTCCCCCTCCTAAATAATTTTGAAACAACATTAAATGGGATAAACATTTTAAAAACTAACCTTTGAAATTAAAAATCTTGAACTAAGAAATTTACATGTTGAGCAAGGGTGACAGTGTTAATAGCACATGAGTGCTAGTAATGTTAAAATCCTTGGCCAAGGTATGATGCTAGATTCATTTGTTAACCATCAAGTACTAGATATACCCCTGGTCAGAGAGATCACACTAATTTGGAGTTGCCCTTACTAAAGGATCGATCAGGTGGTACAGGTTCTTGACACCAAGCTCAGAGGCATGATGATAATAAGTGATTATTATTGATTATCCTCATGAAGGGATGGGTTCCTTTAGTTGAAGGACACGGGAGGCTAGTAGGTCTTCGGTTGGGCAAAAACGCCCTTAATGATATTTCTTTTTCCCTTGGAAATAGGAGAGTTATGCTCAATATTCTAGGAGGATGCCTTCAAAACTATATTTTCTTGTACTCACTCTCTCTCTTTAAAATTTCAGAAGTATTTACTTAGCATATTTATTTCATAGCCGTAATTATTGCTCTTACATTACAAAAGAAAAGAAAAGTTAGTTAATGTTCTTTTGCATTTTCAATTATATGAAATTAGTTAGTTGTTTCCTTTTCAACTGAAACTAAAATTTTGAAAGTTAGTTGAGTAATTTAATATGATGTAATTATTTAAAATTGTTTTCTTTTTCATTCAAATTACAAAGGAAACCCTAGCATGAAAACAAGTTAGTTGCATTTCAATTGAAAGCTAGTAGTTAGATTCCATTCTTAAACTGTTGAATAGTTAGAGTATTACACATGGTATCAGTGCAAACTGGGTTCAACACATGGACCTATGAGCTCATCAAGGGAAAAACCTATTAACCATTCAATAATTTGGCTAAGGTTCAAAACAAGTTTGATGCAAGAAAGGCATAGAGAGGAAACTGTCAAGAAGATTGCTTTTCCAGCACTTACCAAAGTCAATGGCTACGAGAAAGCTAATTGAGGAGTTAAAACTTCAAAGAGCAAAACAATTCTGCTAAGCTTGCATACTGGAAATATTTTGAGACTTAGACTAAAAAGATAAATCCGTGTTCAGTTACGAATCATACTAAGAGCTTGGTTAAAGCAATGTCTGTAGGAGTTCAAGAGTAATCTTATTTCTCAAAAACATAAGGATGGGAAAACCCAGAAATCAAGTGCAGGAGCATCTAAGTGTTGAAAAATCCTAGAAATTATATCAAAGACTCATAGATAAGATGGTTTCTAGTCTAACTTCTAGATGGCTTGGAATGAGACAAGTGGAATAAAAGGATCAATAGAGAACCAATGGTGATATATTGGCATGGAATGCAGAGAAAAATGGTATAGGACCTAGAAATACTTTTGTTCACTGAGATCCATGAGAAAACCAATTTCCATATACAAATACTTAAGCATAAGTAAAGGCGAATACGAGATATTTAATATCTCATGGAGCCTTTTGGAAAAGATATTAATGTGTGGAATATAACGTAATTAAAGAGGATCATCTCAGGAAACATTTTGATGAATCAAGTTCAAGGTTAGAATCATTCTTAAAACTTTTGTTAAGAATCTTCTTGGAGATTGCGAGATAAATCATAATAGTGGTAAGGAGGAGATATTAGTTATTTTCATGAAATTTTAGCCAAATGATTGTGAACTATGAGTTTTTCCTTTTGGGGGAGCTAAAAAGTACAATTCCAATAGTGAATATAGCCATCAC
Source organism: Sequoia sempervirens (assembly GCA_007258455.2). Lineage (NCBI taxonomy): Eukaryota > Viridiplantae > Streptophyta > Pinopsida > Cupressales > Cupressaceae > Sequoia > Sequoia sempervirens. Next base: position 3,408 of record VDFB02168258.1, read on the forward strand.
TGAAGTGTTGAGTTAAAGTTGTTTATGTTTCGAACAAGTAACCTTTTCAGTAAAGTAAAGAATAGAGCTTTATAGAGAAGAATGAAGAAAAGAAGTTTTTGTTTCAATTGCAATATTTGTGTGTTGCTAAAGCACAATCTTATGATGTCATCTAAGCGATGAACAAAAGATACTCCAAGAAATAGGAGTGGACGTGTTATAATCTTTTTATTGCAATATTTTTGAGCATGATGAAAGTCTTGAGGGACTTATTTGTTTGATGCATTTGTAGCACAATCTCTAGCCTAGATTGTAAGTTTTTGGAAAGACTGGTTGCATTTCAACAATCTAGTCCCTTGTTAATGACTTAGTCAAGTCATGTGATGCATGATAAGTGTTTCTCTAAGATTTTGACACTTCATTGGATTTTGGTATAATTCCTTTTAATACCAACAAGGAATAACATTTCTTTATTTCTTGAATTTTAAAATGGTTTAGCTATTGAATCTTGAATATTGTTTATGGCCAGTTAGTCAAAATTTGATTTAATAATGGAATGAGCTCAACATTTTGACTTATTGCTGAAATTAAAAACTAATTATATTTTGATATTGAATTAATTTATTGTACAAGAACATTTTGGTTCTCTACTTTGTTTGATGTAAAGTTCATCTCTATCATGTCTAGGATGGGCCTCTGATGGATTGTGTAAGAGAGTAATGGTAATGCACCTCGTATGTTCTTAACTTTTTTTCAAAAGAAAGAAATCTTGCATTATGGTATGGGGCAGACAAGTAGTCCTATAAGCCCAGGTGATTAGTCTCTCCAAGTTGAGCAGCATGGTGAACTTTATATATAAAAACTATGGCCATAGTGAGTCTCATTGCCACTACGTGCACTCATCACTATTCATTGTACTCCAAACACTTAGCTAACTAGAATTTTCATACTTAGTAGCAAGGCATCCTTAGTAATGCGACAGAGTTGGTTAAGTGGGGGTACACACCAGAGCTCAGATGGAAACTGAGGGGGAAACCCTCTTTTCAATGACATGCCTTGTCTTGGAGGACAATTAAACTAGAAAAGGAATTTTGATCCTTTCTCTTGTATTTACTTAATAGCTTATTTTAATGATGCATTAGATAAATGAAATTGGTACTTGATGAAAACCTTTCAGCTACAAAAGTGAAGGTTAATGTTCACCTCTAATGAAATTCTCTTGGTAAACCTATGTTAAAAGTAATTGATTGCTATACTTAGGAAGATATCAACCTTTATGGTGTTTGTTATAACAAATTCTATAATTATGCTATCAAGGAAATTTCCTTTGAAACATTGGATAGAAAAAGATATCAAATTTCTTGTAAGCTTGGTAAGCTAGAAGACATGATTAACATTAGTCCAGGATTGTTGTCAGAAATGGTTAAAAAAATCAAACCGATTAGGAAAGATTAGTGGAAGCTATTAATACATAGAAAGGCTAAGTAAATTCCAACCATACTCTAACATAATTCTTAGCTAAGAGAAGAAAAGTTTCATAAAGTAAGGAATGTATTCCAAACCAGCTCCTAGATATAAAGGACTCTTCAAAATTCTCGAAGAAAGGATGTTACATTTGAATCTAATGAACAATATTTCTCATGATTGTTTGGAAAAGTTTATGTTGGTAATCCTCGGTGACATTCTTATTTATTACAAAAATGAGGATGTGCATCTTTAGCATCTTGAGGGGTTCTTCAACAAATGAGAGAAAATAAATTTTGTGGAAAATTAACAAAGTGCACTTTCTTTCAGAAAGAGGTACAACACTTGGAACATATAATAGCAGCTAAAGGAATAACAATGGATTCCACAAGTTAAAAGCTATAGTAGAACGACTAGTACCAAAAAAATGTGCATGAGGTTAGAAGTTTCACGGGAATGGTTGGATATTACTTGAAGGTTTGTAAGAGATTTCTTTAGAATTGCCCACCCCATTACCTCTCTATAGAGAAAATGAAAAGAATTCTAATGGTCAGAGAAATTTCAGGAAGCATTTAATACATTAAAACCCTCAACACAAAACCCTCTCCACTAACTTAATTTCAACACAAACAAAAATTCTCAATTCATTGTGAATTTCAACACAAGTATGAAAGAAACTGCAACATGCAAACTTGCATTAAAATAAAAAATCTGCAATTACAAACTAATAAAGTCTCATTGAGACTATGGGCACCACATATGCCCTTTACAACATCATAGAATTCATTACAAAAGTCTGCAACATTCCATAGAATTTCCTATGCTTCTCAAGCACTGCAACCAACCCACATGCACACTTTGTCACTCCTCAATAATGGCTGCAATAAACTTATTGAATCCTTCACACTTTGTTGCAATTTCTCCTCAGAGAAAATCCATGCCCAAGTTGTGAGTTTCCTACACCTTGAAAACTAGCTTCAAAATGCAAATGAATTATCTTTTATTACCAACTTTCCAAATTTGCTAGAATGAAATGAAATTCAATTTCATTTCTATTTCAAACTCAAACAATCATCCTTCCCAAACAGCCATGCCAAAAAGGAGAGAATTTCTAAATTGAAATTCAAAAAAAAATAATCAAACTTCTCACTTGTGCAAGGAACCAATCTCACACACACTTTATCGATAGTTTCCAAAATTGAACTCACTCATCAAAGTTGCCAATTTGATCACCTGGGCACCCATTTTGATAGTCCCTATTTTTTAGGGATTTGTGGTATTTGAGATTTGATTTCTAATTAAAATCTCAAGAATTTCCTTTAACTTGCAAAAATTCAAATTTTGAATTTTTGCACTTCCATTTCCTTTGTAACCCTGCTTTTTCGAGCATAATCATTCAACATGAAATGTTAGTATAATTTAATTTCAAATTATATTATTCTAATAATTAAAAATATTTGTGGCAACCATTTATTGAAAACCAAACAAAATTAAAATATTTTTTTTGGTTGATGCAGGATTGCACAAACCCATGGATGCTCCTGCATCAAACATGCACGATAGAAAGAAAATGTTCTATGAGTGAAGATCGTGAACATTTGAATATGCTATGTTCATGCTGGATTCAATTCTCAACCTCATCAACATGAAAATTCTATTTTCCATTTGCCTTCAATTTGCTATCTCTACTCTCCTTCATTCTTCCCCTCTTTCTTCCTTTGTTCACAAAATCCAACTCCCACCATCCTGCACAATGCAATTTAGGAAAACAACAATTAACATCCTTCTCTTCATTAAAAAAAATGAAATCATGTGTTACCTCCCTTTTTTTTGTTGCTGCAACAAGTTGATTACCACCCCCCTTCAACTCAACTTTGTGCTCCTTTTTCTCGATGTCTTCTAGAAGACAATTTTTAGTTGCATTCATCTCCTCCTCTGTACTCACATCACTGTTAGAGATACAATCAAAATATAAATCATCCTCATCATTATTTGAAATAAAATAAAAATATTCTTCCTCTACCTCCTTTAACAAACTATCGTCAACCTCCTTTTCACACAAAATATTATCAATGGATACAATAGGTAAATCACCAAATAACTCAACCTCCACCTCCACACTTTCTTCCTCACTTTCCAGTGAAGTAACATCACCTACCAATCTTGTCCTTGCTACAACATCCTCAACATCATCATGCTACCAACACTATTGTATGTTACATTAGCCAATCAAAATTTGCATCCTCATCATCCACTAATTCTTTAGCTCCACTAATCCAACAAATTACAACTCTAGCACATACCTTCCCCTTTTCATCACTCAAGGGCTTCAATTTGTGCTTGATTCCATCTTTCTCCATGGTGTAGGTATTAGCATATCCATCATGCATTGCACCTCTATCAAACTACCATTGTCTACCCAATAACAAATGACAGACATCCATTTTCATAATATCTCACAAAACTACATCATGGTAATTACCTATCTTGAAATTTACCAGACATTGTTCACTCACCAAAACCTTTCGGTTATCCTACAATCAAGCAATCCACTACGGATACAGATGCTTCCTTCTCTCCAACTACAATTTTCTCACCATTTCTTCAAAAATAATATTTTTTGTGCTACTACCATCAACAATCACATTATATACCTTACCTTCACATTTACATTTGTTCTGGAACAATCTTCTTCTTTGTTCATATTCTCTTCCTCCATTTGTTAGGATCCTTCTAGATACTAAATATTCTTATCCTTCTGCTTCTTCAGAGCATGATGACTGTCTATCCTCCTCATTCACATTTGTTGCCCTCCTATTTGTCTTTGGCATCTCTGGCCTTCTTCTTGGTCCTTCCTCTTCATTAGGACAATCATAGGACCTATGTCCTTCTCTACACTTATAATAGGTTCCATGAAAGCCTCCTCTTCCTCTATTCGAACTCTCACCTCTTTCCTCTTTGCTGCACTTAATGTATTAAATTTGATTTCTATTCTCTTTTTGCTGCACATATTCTCTACCAAGTTCCTTTTTGTTTGTTCTCCAACCTCTTGTTCATTCTCTCCTCTGTCTTCAATGCAAACTGATATGCATCTTCAATTTTCAACACTCTGACAAGCACCATCCCCTCCTAGATTTTATTTCTCAACCCATGAATATACTTGGCAACCTTTTCTTTGGTTTCTTTTAAATGTCCCGCTCTAATAAGAATTCGCTGGAATATTCTATATACTCTTTCACTATTTTAGGTCCTTGTTTTAGACCTTGCATCTTCTTCAACAACTCTAGTTCATAATCTACATGTATGAACTATCTTTTCATCTTTTCAACCATCTTCTCCCATATAGTTATTCTCTCCTTTCCTCTTCTTCCTCTTTCCATCTGGATCTCTGGCCATCAAATGGAGGTATGACCTTTCAATCTGGTCTTTGCAAATCTTACCCTATCAGGGCCTCCAATCTCTTCAAATTCAAAATATTCTTCCATATCATTGAGCCAATTAATTAGTTCTTTAGGATTAAGGTTTCCATTGAAAGTAGGCAAATCCATTTTGGGTCTCTTCCCCATTCTTGACAATGCTATTTCTAATGGGTCTCTTGTGACTGTTGTTGCCTCTACTTCTTGAATTTCAACCTCAATTACACTTGCAAATTTTGTGCTATCATCCTCACTTACAGGATTTCTCGAGTTTGCAAATCCTCTCCTTATTTCTTCTTGTGGGATCTCAACTTGTCTCCTTAGAACCCTAAAATCATCATTTCTCACATAATTTTCTCCTCTTCCTTGGCCTCCTTGGCCTCTCCCTCTACCTCTGCCTCTATGGGAACCTCTGGCATTTATCTTCACAAACAAGCAAGCCCACACTCATAGATCCTAGTGTAGAATGCTTCTCTCAACAATCTAACTACACACTCAGGATGACCTTGCTCTGATACCACTGAAGTAGGGAGGGGGTGACACAAAACCCTCTCCACAGAGTTAATTTCAACACAAACATAAATTCTCAATTCATTGTGAATTTCAATACAAGTATGAAAGGAACTGCAACATGCAAACTTGCATTAAAATGAAAAATCTACAATTACAAACTAATAAAGTCTCATTGAAACAATGGGTGCCATATATGCCCTTTACAACATCATATAATTCATTACAAAAATCTGCAACATTCTATAGAATTTTCTTGTGCTTCTCAAGCACTACAACCAACCCACATGCACACTGTCTACACCTAAAAATGGTCTAATTAATTAAATACGTTTATTTGATTAATTAATCTGTTATTCCTCTACTATTAAATAAATAAAAATTATTTATTTATATAGTTCATTTTTATTTCTTCTAAATTCTTCTTTTATTCTAATTTTAATTAAATAAGCAAAATTAATACCTTTGTTTTATTTAATTATCGTTATAATCAAATTCTCCTATTTATAAAGATCCTATTAGTCTACTTTAATTAATTAAATAAAGTTCACATACTTTGTTTAAATTAATTAATCACTCTTCTTTCACATTTAATTTAATGAATAAAACTCCTATAGTTTGTTTATTTAAATTAATATTCTATTTTCTTCCAATTTTGGGAATAAATCAACTAAAATATTTCTAAAATCATCTAAAAACCTCCACCTCATCAAATCTCAACAATAAAATAAAACTATTCAGTTTTATTAAATATTTCAACAACCAACTCCTGTGCATTTACGGGAATGGTCGTGAAAGGCTGTCATAGGAAAATCTTCTCCTATTCTCTGGCTTGATGTTTTGTGGGGAGGAGCAATCTCCATGGAAATCTCAAGAGTCTCCATCTCTCACCACACAATTCCTCAGAGGAAATCGCAACCTTTTATCATGTGCCCCTTCACAAATGTGTGCCGTGAAATCTATAAATACAGGTTTCTGGCTACAAGAAAAGGATCCTAATTTGTGCAATCTTACTCTGCAGGTTTTCAAGGCATTCAAACAAATAGAAGCAATCATCAAGCAATCAAGCATTTTAGTTCATCAATCATGGATGTTTACAGTAGTTTCTTTCTCATAAGTTTTACTGTAGAATCATCTTAGTTGCATTTATGAATCATAATAGCTTAATTCTCATTCTTTAAATGTCATTTCAACAATCTATTAGCTTATTTAAATCTGAGAGCAAAGTAGATTAGAGAAATCTTTAAAGTTAGAGAGCAATAGGACAGATTTCTGAAGGTTCCTATGTTTAAAATAGTTTAAATTTCTTGAATCTTAGATACAATGTCTTATTTAGAAGTGTAGATGCATACGTAATTTGTTTATCTCATTCTTACACTTTCATTTTGGTGCCCACCGTGCGGCCTAACCCCATATTCTGCAAAAAAATTGTGAAAAGTGTCTTACAGGTATCGGCGTGTTTGTTTTAGCGGAATCGAGGTTTTTTATAGCGCGCCGGCCAGATTCAGTAGCGCGTCAGAGGAAAACTATAGTGCGCCACACAACTATTTTAGCGCCTCAACCCACTGTTTTAGCGCCTCAGCCCGTTGTTCTTTAATATCTTTTTTTCTGGATCTGACGTATCCACAGCTAGATTTTGTTCTTTAATCTCTTTTTGGTTAAAATTTATCAATCCTAGGACAAAAAACGGGTTGAAATTTATCAATCCTAGGATAGCAAACGGATAAAAATTGATCAATCCTAGGATAGAAACTTCATTATTACTTGTGGGATTAAAATTGAACATCATGCTTTTTATGGAGCAATATCTCCATATAGATTAGATAATTTGTCTTTTGGGTTTTAAAAAGTGAACAACTTCTTTGCTGTGATTGGGTGATAGGTTTATGCTCTCCCCTTGACTGGGTGCATCAGAATACCAAACTCACTTTTACTTTGCGCATTTTCAAGCTTTCATTAAAACCTTTAGACAGGCCTGCCATAGTGGGAAAAAGTACTCACCCTACAGGAACGACCTGAGTGGGGACAGCCAAAAGCCATGGCATTCCAACCCACTTTAAAATTTATGTGAATTTGGGGAAACCCTCTTTCAATGGAAGCGTGCAGGATAACTATCCCCAAAATCTTTGTTCTAAAGATTGGGAGGTCTCTCGAGGGAGTTTATCCATTTGCCACTCTGAACGGAAACCCTATCTAAGAACCTAGAAATAGAAGCACGCTTGTCAATTCCCGAACATTGTAATACTCGGCGGTGCAGGGGCGAGGAAGAATCTACCCTCAAGCACTCACCATATAATTTCCAAGGATTGTTTGCTCAGGGGATCCGGTATCCACTTCTGTCACTCTGAGTACACACCTAGAAAAGAGAAAAACACGGGCGCCCTCTAGGGGGTGACATGGCTGTGTGAGTCGACGCAATTCCAAGTTGTGGGCCATTCGAGTATATAACGATGACCTTTTGTCTCTAGGAGTGAGTTTGTTTGAATTGTCTTATCTTGTCATCAAACCAGTGAAAATCAAAAGGAATCATGTTTGGTTCTTGAACATACACTATCTGTTTAAATTCTAGAATTTTAAATCAACTATTCTATTCTTACTTGCTGTGTTTTCCTTCATAAAATTCAGATAAGATCATCACAAAAAAAAAAAATATTCAAATCAAACAATTGTGAAATTCTCATGATTCGAGATTGGGTATCCTCCAAATTTGTCAAGAATTCTCTTGTCAAACGAATCAGAAAGCCAAAGAAAACACTTACATACAGAAAACTCTTGAGAAAGCAACGATTTTTATATCAAAGCAGAAAGGTTCTACTCCAACATAGGACTTTTATTCATAGATATCACGATTTCTCTAGAGGTTATACAAACGACTATGCTATAGCTACCTTAGATTCACAAGCATTTTATCAAAGAAGGGCTCTTAGGCAACACCATAATCACAGTCAATGAATTCATCCAGAATACATCCCACAACTGGCCATACAATACGCTACAAGACCAAGTGAATTTCATAGAGTAAGATAGTTTTCTGTAGCACCCCAAAAACATTCTTTAGCACATTATAGCTCTATTTTAGCGCTTCAACCCACTGTTTTAGCGCGTCCTAACTCTGTTTTAGCGTGTTATAGTTCTATTTTAGCGCTCCATAGCTCTGTTTTAGCGCGTCCTAGCTCTGTTTTAGCACATTGTAGCTCTATTTTTGCGCCCCAGAGCTCTGTTTTAGCGCTCCGGAAAGTCAGAAAAGCAGAGAGTTAGTAAAACAGTTTGTCAGTTTGCCGACATCGAAAACAAGGTTTTATCAGTCCAAAACATTTTTTCCATAGTCCGAAACACATGAATCATACAAAAAAGAAAACTTTACTATTACACCTAGGTCTTGAAACATCTTGCAAAGTGTCCTTATCAATCATCACTAATCTAAGATTTTTGTGTCAAATTTTCCCTATCAAGGATTTTATCATCCTTTCATCACGAAACTGGACACAACTAAATCAGATTTTTAACATAAATTTTGTATGCCTATTTTCACACGATCAGCATAACAAAAACAACAACAACAAGAAAATGAAAGAATAGCAGCCATGGTTGAAGAAAACCCTTGGGGACGATACAACAACACTGATCCTCTCACTAATTCACAAGAGAAAGAAATAACTACAGAAGAAATCGAGAAAGTTCAACAAGACCCTCATTTCCATAAATTTATGGAAAAGATGTTAGAGCAAGATATGGAAAAGTATCTTTTGTTATTAGCTAACAAAGGTGCTAAGCTTCCTAAAGACTTTGATGTCAACCAACTCAAGGAAACGACCACACCTAAGGCAACTAGTATGGAAAATCCAAATCAAATAGATGCTTTGACAAGAAAAATCCAACAATTACAATTGCAGTTCCAAAATATCCAACAAGGGCCAACAAAAAGATATTCCTTACAAGACATTTTCCCTTATCCATTTGACCAAAGCATTAACATGATACCATTTCCATGGTATTGTGAATACCCGACGTACAACAAATACAATGGAAGAAACGATCCATTTGATCACATACGGGAATTTAGAACCATGAGCATAGAGTTCGCACACGAAGACTCTTACTACGATTATTTCCAAGAAGTTTAGGAAAAACTTGCATGGAGTGGTTCTCTAAAATGGAACCCGGGATCCAATCTTTTGAAGAACTGATCAATAGGTTCATAACGCACTTCTCATTCAACATCCAACATGGGGTGACCCTAAAAGAACTCTACAACACCAAACAAGCAAAGGGTGAAAAGTTTCTTTCCTTTCTCCAACGATGGAGAAGGCTATTTGCTAAATACCCTAGATCTATTCCTAAAGAGGAGAAGATAGAGATGTTCATTGATAACCTAGTGGATGAAATGAATTATAGATTGGACTTGCAATGTCCATCTACATTTGAGCAAGTTATCGAAAAGGGGCTCAAAATCGAAGAGGCTCTAATCAAAAGAGGAACAATCAAACACTTCATTGAAGGTTCAAGCAATAACAATTCCTCTAAAAACAACAATGAAAAGCCAAGATTTTGGCAAAAGAATAAGAATACCGATACCATAATCGATACACACATATCCAAACTAGTATTCACCTTGATGCCAACCACTACAAACAAACAAAACAATGATCCTAATGTCAAACAAAGTAGTGATCAAGGAAATAATCAAAACAATGGAGAAACAAAAACTCAATCATTCCAACGACCATCCAATAAACGAAAATTCACACCATTAGGGCAATCATTGGAATAAGTCCTCAATGAACTTTTAGATGAAAAAATTATTCAAGTACAAGAGGCTAGAAATTGGGACCCTCAAGTCAAACCATCATGGTGGAATGACTCACATTACTGTAACTACCATCAAAATAAAGGCCACATGACTAAAAATTGTTGGCAGTTAAAACATGCGGTGCAAGACCTTATAGAACAAAAGAAAGTATTTGTAGAGGGGCACCAAACAAACAAAGATCATACAACATTCAAAAATCCTCTACCCAATTATCAGAAGGGAGAATCCTCTTCTGCAAACAGCAAAGGTAAGAATGTCGGTTATGTTTATGACACAACGATCCTTTGTTTTTCTGCTATCAAGGAGGATGAGGAGTTATGCAATCAAATCAATCGAAACAATGACATTACACCTACTAATTTGGTACAACATATGGACAAATCTGAAAACCAAATTAATGTAATCACACTCAAAGGGAAACAAGAGTACCAACCAATTAATGCCACAACAAGGGCACAATCCAAAGTTATATTGAAAGGAGCATCATTATCATCCCAATCTGTGGATCCTCCCTCCAATCAATATAATCTCATCGATCAATTACAGAAAATACCGGCGCAAATATCTATCTTAGAACTTCTAAAGATCTCCCCATCACACAAAGAGGTTCTTGAGCAAGCTCTTGTATCAACCATGGTACCTAACAATTTGGATGTATGTCAATTTCAAGCTATGGTGGGACATCTATCTACACCTCATTGCCTTTCATTTTCTGAACATGATGATGTATCACTCACCCATCCACATAATTCTGCCCTTCACATTGAAGTCCTCATCCATAAACACCGTGTAAAGCGTGTCCTGATAGATGGAGGGGCTGGTTTAAATATTTGTACCTTAAAGCTGATTCGTGCACTAGGATACTCAGATGAAGCCATTGATACAAGAAGAAAAATCACAATCAAAGCATATGATGAGGAAGAAAGATCCTCTAAAGGATTGATCATATTACCCATTCAAGTGGGACCTATTGTCCAAAATGTGGTTTGTCAAGTCTTAGATAGGGAACTGACATACAACATACTATTGGGACGTCCTTGGATTCATGATATGCAAGCAGTACCTTCCACCTATCATCAATGTCTAAAATTTGTCGTCAATGGATAGGAGGTAACAATCACAGCAGACTATAATGACACCCAAACTTGCCATACATTGAAAACATCTCAGGATACATTTATACCTCACAACAGAGAAGTTAGCACATCAAATTCATCTAATGGTGAGAAACAACAAAGCTTCATATCAAAGTGGCTTCCAAAACAACAAAAATCACAAGAGATCAAGGTGGCACAATCTAATCCTTCAAATGTTGAAGAACAATTGGCTTCACTCTCACACCAATTCACCAACAAAGTACAGATAAGTGACAAAGGAATGGGTGAATATGGTGTCAGACACTCTTTCCATCAATCACAGATGTTACCCTCCTTACAAACGTAGGGACAGCCATCTACAACCACACAAGAATCAACACAATCGACAACGACATTAGATGGAAGATTTGTGAAAGCCAAAAACTTAGAAGAAGAATCAGAAGATAAGGCTATACTAAATTGGCTTTATAGAGATGAGGAAGCTTCCACTTCCACGAGTGATATCATAGAGACAAATCAATATGGAAAGGGAAAAACTATTCTGGAGAAGATGGGATATTCAAGACAGGGACCTCTTGGGTTAAGGAAACAAGGCATAACAGAACCAATCCAGCCACTCACGCTCCAACATAAGGATAAAACGGGACTAGGATATACAGCAGGATAAGGACCTCTTGAACGAGGGAAACAAAGTGTAACAGAACCAATCCAAGTTCTCACAATCCAGCATAACAACACAAATGGGCTACGATATACAAAAGGATAGGGCTCTTTTGAATCAAGGGAACAAGGCACAACAACACCAACCCAACCTTTAACACTTCAGCAAAATAGCAGAACTGGACTAGGATACATAGAAGAAGCAAGAGCAGAACTCACCAATAGAACTGTGGAGCGTATTCTTCAAATGATAGATAACTCCGAAACAGATTCAAATGAATATGAGTGGGACAACTTATCAGATGTTTCCTATGAAGATATTCAGATTGATGTTATCAAAAAGTATACACCAAAATGTGAGGAGGGTCAAAGCTCAAGTTTTAATCCTATTGTCTTTGAATCACAAAATTTCAATGACTCAAGTGAAGATGAACAGACATCGAATGAGATAAATGATGTAGAAGAAAATACCTTCATAGGCCTCGACATAACCACTAACAACTTTGACGACATTTCCGTCCGAGCTTTCACAATCGCTGACCTCAACCCATCTAATGATTCATTTCCTTTACTGCATCCCGAGCTTAACGAGTGGGAACCCCAACACCCCATCAATCTCCTTGTTTTTGACAATGACTCCACTATCATCAACTACCTTTGTTGTACAGAATCTGATACTTGTTCTATCAATGCTTCTTTTAATGACGCTTTTAGGCAGGAGGGTGCCAAGCCTTCCAGTTGCAAAAGTATAAAAATAAATAATGGATCTAATGGTGAAAACCATTCTATGGCAGTATTAGATCCTAAAATAGTAAAAACAAAGAACGCATCCAATGGTGAAAACCTCATTGAGGTGCCAAAGGATAGAAGGCTTGACATCCTCCCACAACATTACCATGAAAGATCATCAGTGTTGGTAGAACCCACACAATCTATTGATATTGGAACAGCAGAGAAAGTAAGAATACTACACCTGGCAGCATCCATGACAGATACAGAAAAGCCAGATTTTATCAAATTCTTTGAAGAACGATGCATCAATTTTGCTTGGTCATACTCTGACATGCCAGGCTTAGACACAGATCTTATTATGCATCACCTATCTTTACCAGCTGGCACTAAACCAGTAAAACAGAAACTGAGAAAGATGCATCCACATGTTGCATTATTAGTCAAAGATGATTTGAAGAAACTACTAGATGCTAGATTTATCAGATCTATTGATTATGTTGAATGGATATCCAACATTGTACCTATTTCAAAACCAGATCACACCATCAGAATATGTACGGATTTCTAGGATTTAAATAGAGCATGTCCAAAGGATAATTTTCCTTTGCCAAACATAGACATGATTGTAGATTTAACAGTTGGCCATCAAATGCTATCACTCATGGATGGATTTTTAGGATACAATCAGATCAAAATAGCTCCTGAGGACCAAGAAAAGACAGCATTTACATGTCCATGGGGCACCTTTTGCTGGAACGTCATGCCTTTTGGGTTAAAGAATGCAGGAGCTACATACCAGCGAGCTATGACAACAATCTTCCATGACATGATGCACACCTTCATGGAGGACTATGTGGACGACATCTTAGCCAAATCTCACACCAGAGAAGGAAATCTAGAGATACTTGCCAAAATATTTGACAGGTTGGAGAAATTTAAAGTCAGATTAAATCCCAAGAAATGTGTCTTTGGAGTAACATCAGCAAAACTCATTGGATACATAGTTTCTACAAAAGGAATTGAAGTAGATCCAGCAAAAGTTAAAGCCATTGTGGAAATGCCACCTCCTAAGAATATCAGTACATTAAGATCTCTACAAGGCCGACTACATTCCATTAGAAGATTCATCTCTCAACTAGCAGATCGGTGTCATCCATTCAACCATCTTTTGCATAAAAATGTGTCTTTTAAATGGGATGAACAGTGTGAGAGTACTTTCAATCAAACCAAGCATTATTTAATGACACCACCAATCTTGGTGCCACCCAGTGAAGACAAGCCATTGTTGCTATATATCGCAACAACATATATCTCTTTAGGAGCCTTGCTGGCACAAGAGGATAGAGAAGGAAAGGAACAGGAAATATACTATATTAGCAGGACACTCAATGGACATGAAGTAAACTACACCTTCATCGAAAAATCATGCTTAGCAGTATTATTTGCAACACAACAATTGCGACAGTATATGCTCACTCACACTGTCAAGGTTGTTGTAAAAATCAATCCCCTCAAGTATTTACTCAGCAAAGCAGCTTTAACAGGAAGGTTGGCAAAGTGGGTCATGCTCCTCAGTGAGTTTGACATTGAGTATGTTGAAAGGAGAGCTATCAAAGGACAAGTCATTGCCGACCAGTTAGCAGAAGCTCCATTGTCAGACAGTCATCCTATGGCCATGGAATTTCCTGATGCGGATATCCTCAATGTTAGAACACAACCATGGAAACTCTACTTTGATGGATCCTACACACAACATGGATTAGGGGCAGGAATTTTATTTGTCACACCTCTTGGGAAAACAATTCCACGATCTTACAGGCTTACCTTCCGTTGCACTAACAATGTGGCAGAATATGAAGCTTTAATAATTGGAATTAAAGTAGCTATTGACTGGAGAATCACAGAGCTATAGGTGTATGGAGACTCTCAATTAATCATCTATCAAGTCAACAATGATTACCAAACTAAGGATGACACATTGATTTTATACAAGAGACTGGTAGATGATCTAAGAAAATACTTCATAGATATCAAATTTGAGCAGATACCAAGATCAGAGAATAAAGCAGCAAATGCCATGGCCACAATAGCATCTCTTCTACAAATTCCTGAAACGCAAGATCATTATCGATTTATTGTGGAACAAGTATCAAATCCTGCGTACGCAAACCCCAAATCCCAAACCATAAGCCTTTTGGATAGCGCCCAATCTTCCATTTATGGAGACATTTATACTTACCTAAAAGATAATATCTTACCGCCAGATCTTTCTCGCAACCAAAAGCACAACTTCATACGCCAATCCACCAAACATACCATTATTGCTAACACCCTTTACCGTCGAGGCCTAGATGGTACTCTTTTGCATTGTTTAGAACATAACGAATCTGCTTCTGCTTTACATGAGGTCCATGAAGGAATTTGTGGCACACATTCAAGCGGATTATCTTTAGCCAAGAAACTCCTTCGTTTGGGATATTACTGGCCGCACATGGAGCAAGAATCTTATCAGTTTGTTAAGAGATGTCAAAAATGTCAGATTCATAGCAATCTGATACATGCACCAGCACAGGAGCTCCATCCTTTCACATCTACATGGCCTTTCTGTCAGTGGGGATTGGACTTGGTAGGGAAAATTAACCCATCTTCATCTAATGGACATAAGTTCATTATCACAGCAATAGAATATTTTACAAAATGGGTGGAGGCAGTTCCCTTAACCACAATCACTGGGAAGCAGATATCATCCTTCATACTTAATTATCTCATTTGTAGATATGGGATACCCTAGTCAATCATCACAGATAATGGCAGGCCTTTCAAAAACCAAGATGTCCAAGAGCTGTGTGAAAAGTTCCACATCCAACATCGATTTTCAACCTCTTATTACCCTTAAGGTAATGGACAGGCAGAAGCTTCAAACAAAACAATCCTAAAGATTCTCAAGAAGACTATAAATGAGGTAGGGCGTGATTGGCATGTTCAGCTTAACCCTGCTCTTTGGGCTTACAAGACTAGCATCAGGACACCAACAGGAGCTACACCATATGCTCTTCTCTATCGATCAGAGGCAATATTACCTATTGAGGTAGAAATTCCATCCCTTCGAGTGTCACTAAAGGGACTCATTTCAGATGAGGATTACAAGGTCTCTAGACTTCAAGAATTAGAGCTACTTGATGAACGTCAACAACAAGCTGTCAATCATTTGACAGCCTATCAACAAAGAATGTCTAGGAACTATAATCATAGGGTTAAGCCTACAGTCTTCCAGATCGGAGACTTGGTCCTACGGGAAAACCCTAGAAATCAAGCAGATAGAGAAAAGAAGGGAAAGTTTGAACCTAACTGGATAGGGCCTTATGTCATTATATCAGTCTATGGATCAGGAGCATACCAACTGTCTACACCAGAAGGAGATATGTTGGAGGAGCCTATGAACAGCATTCATCTCAGGCGATTCTATACTTGAGGATACCTAGTGCACGGTTGGTAAGGTTGTCTTGATGAAAACCTGGCAAACAGGCATCATGATGACAATAAAACAAAAAAAAAAATTAAAAAAAATGGTGAAAACCTGGTAAACAGGCGCTACTTGTGATTTTCAACCAGCTCTTCTATCTATTGGGTATAGTTTTGTTACGATTGTCTCCTTTCATGATCATTTCCATCTATCATTTGAGAAAATTATTATCACTATCCATATCATGGCAAGGTTATCATGTCTTACCCTAGCTTGGGGGCAATATCCTAGAGTTATTTGGTACAATGGACTTTGAGCTTAAATGGAAAGGAAATCAAACATGACAACACCGAATGGCAATACTTGAAAAGGCCACCAAAAAAATCAGAAATTTTTTCAAAATCCAAAAACATCAGAAAATTTGTCAAAATCCAAAAACATCAAAAAATTTGTCAAAATCCAAAAACATCAAAAAATTTGTCAAAATTCGAAAACATCAAAAAATTTGTCAAAATACGAAAACATCAGAAAATTTGTCAAAATCCAAAAACATTCATAAAATTAAAAAAAAACACAAAAATAGAGTATGTGTTGGTCAAACTACGTGGTCTCTGCATGTATAACGTAGGAAAGGCTAATCTTTGATCAGCCGCCGAGGCCCCTAGGATAAGTCTTTAGGTTAGTTCTTTGGTCGAATGTCTGAGAATATCATGCACACATCGACACACACATTTTCAACATCGATGATCTAATCTGAATAATGATTTGAAAATACTTTAACGTAGAACTTGAATTGTTGTACTTTTCTTTTTATCATTTGCTTATTATTTCTTTGGAGCTACTCGATGATGTATTGAACTAGAGGGGCAAGGAAGGAGAATGATACTTTTCTTTGTTTGTTGTTTGTGAGTTAGTCATTATTATTTTGTGAATTGTCACATGAAGTGCTCTACCAAGTATCATGGATGACATTCCGATTCACTTAAGAAAATGGTTAATTCTTGTCTGTTTACGCAAGAAATTCTCAAGTCATCTTGGTTTAATTATACCTCGATGCTTGTATTCCCTTGCAATATCAAAAAAAATCATGAAAGAAATACTCAGGTCATCATTGGTCTATCTCATATCATTGATGCTTGTATTCACTTTCAACATTTTAAAGCTCAGTGATGATACAAAGCAAAATAAAAAGATTGTTGAAATAACACTTAGAGTTGCATGGCTAAAAATAGATTTTGCATGATAAAAATAGATTGCATTCATTTGGTTACACAAGTTAAAAAGATTGCTTTACAAACAATGTTATCTTTTCTTATTAAGGATTGAGTATACTTGACACATACAATTATCATAGTTACAAAATCATTCTTATTGCATGCATATAGAACCATTTCTTCGTCTCATCATAAATTTCACAATAAACATCTCATTTTCACATGTTATCATTCACATATTACATAAACATTTCATTTCATCATATCTTATACATTATATTTCATTATATCATCATCCATATATTTATATGTATCATATTTACATATCATCACATTTTACATGATATTACCATATAATTGCAAAATCATCATTCATTGCATGCACATAGAACACATTCTATAATTTCATCATATATTTCACATATACATTACATTTCATTTTAACATCTCATCATACATTACATTATTTTTATCATATTTCTCATATGACATATTTTCCATACATTGCATACATCCATTGAATTTCATAAACATTATATGGCATTCAATTAAAACATACATACATCTCATTTCATATTATATTATTTTATCATATGCATCCACATCAAACATCTCATTTCAAGTCATACAAATCATATGCACATCACATTTTGCATAACCATATACACATAGCATTTCACATATTGTATAAATATGGCATTTCAAAAACATATAAACATTACATACCATTGGATTTCATTAGAAAATACATACATCATCAATATCATAAAACACAAAAAAAATCACATCATCATAGCATAATAAATCATCATAAAACATAGAAAGCAAATTGCATACATCTCATCATCACATATCATATGTTACATAGAAATTAAAATGCATCCATCACATAAATCATGTAGAACACATCATAGATCGATCAAAACCACTGCACATCATATATATCTCATCAAGTGTGAATTATACAATGAAGTCTAAAAAGGATGAAGATAACATCATATCAAATAAAATGGCTGTATATATCTCTCAGAATACATCAAAAGGTACACACATAGTCTCAAGTAGTGCTCGCACCAAAAGGAGCAGGTCTTGCACTAGTATCACCACCACCACCAGCTATCCCAGGATCTCTCGGATCTCTCAGATCTCTCGTGAGAGGCTATGTCACGCCTCTACTCACTGTCCTCGAACGAGTCCTCTCTGAGCGAGACTGGGCATAACTGACTCTCTGCTCTGGGGGAAAATCTCATGATATCGGCTCCTATAGAACTCAATCTTTGCACCTACCTGCATAGCCTCTCACATGTAATCTTCCATAGAGGTCCCATCAGCCACTCTCTGCAATCTCTGTGCGGTAGCCTGCGCTGTCTCTGCTACCCGTCTGGCAGTATCTCGCTCTGCAGTCAAGGCAGTAATCTGTGCCTGCATCTGGGCCTGTGTCTGTACATCTGTCGACTGTACCTGTGCTCGCTGCCTAGCCTCATCCCTCTCGCTAGTCAGCAATGTGATCTGTGCCTGTGCAGTGGTCAACTGTGCTCGTACATCTACTAGCTGAGCCTGTGCTCACTCTGCTGACTATCTGGCCTCATCTCTCTCACCAATCAGAGAGGTAATCTGCATCTGTACAGTAGCTAGCCGTGCTTGCATCTGGGCCTGTGTCTGAGCTACTAATCCCTGCGCCTGTGCTAGTTGTCCCTGTAAAGTCAGAACCTCAACACACAAACCAGCAATCTCTGATCGCTCTGCTAGATTGGGAGCAACTGCCTGCCTCTTATGAGGTGCACTAGTCGAAGGCTCTGAGGTACCTGCTACGCTCGGTCTCCCCTCACCTACACCATCATCCCCACTGTCATCATCACTATCATCATCACTATCATCACTATCACTCTCGTCACTATCCTCCACATCCACATCAACATCCACATCCTCCTCTCTCCTCTGTCTGCGACCACCGTGACCACCCCCTACAGCTGCTGGTGTTGGCTCATCTGGAATAGTAATACGAGGAGGTGGGTGTAGAGCTAAATACTATCCATAGTCAGGAGTAATGGGTGCCTCTACAATATCTTGCCGTAGATCCCATACCGATGGCCGAAGAGCATGATAACCCTCAATAAGTGCCTCATAAGGTAAGCATGGACCCCAATCACTGGCATCTATCTGGTATCGTCCTTAGTGAGCTACTCTCTGTGGCATACATTGTACAATCCCATACTGCCTGTAGACGCGGCGAATCAGGAATCGCTCCAAAATCTTGGAGCTCTTCCCAATCAAATACATAGAGTCGGACAAATATCCCAACTCGACATCATCCTCATCCCAGTCATCACAATCTAAATATGGACGCCAGGTCACTGTCTCCACATCATCAAGAACCCGTCTCCAATAATCTAGCTTACCCATCATATGCTGGGTAGGCCTGCCTCTGTAACGGAACACATAAGGTCTCATCGCTGGTCTCGATAATACCAGCTCAGGACGCATGACAGCAATATGCTTCCATGCCCATACCTGAAGAAGTGTAGCTCCTGCTGATAAATTGTTACCTCCCAGGTACACGATCCAGTGTAAATCATGATATAACTGAGCAAGCATACACATTCCCCAAGCATATCTCATCCTGTGTAACAACATGCTCTCTAATACCTGACCCCATCCAAGAGATAGACCCTTTGACCTCTTATCAGGACAAAGGAATCCACCAATAAAGCCTGCCAAAACTGAAGGAAGTGGAGCATATGAATTATACATCTCTACCTAGGGGATCCAAACTCCCGCAATATGAGGATCCTGAAAAACTCTCCAAATAGAATCTATCCCACCCCGCTCCTCTGAATCATGCACAACAATCTCACCTACAAAAGGAATATGAAGGATACGCCATACATCATCTGGCGTCACGGTCATCTCGCTAGTAGGTAAATGAAAGGTGTTGTGGTCGCTATGCCACCGCTCTGCTAATGCTGTAAGTAGACCCCTATTAAGTCTACTATGGGGCATGTCCATTAACGTCACTAAACCACAATCAATAATATGTTGTCTCTCCTCCGGTGAAAGTCGTGGTATCATATCAAAAGGCCAGGGGAACTGCTCTCACAACTGGACAACATCTAAATTCTCCTGTTATCATAGAAACATTTTACAGATCAATACGTTATCATCAGAATATCAAACATCATTTATTTTATCCAAACTAATGATCAAATCTTATGGGTAAAAATAAAAAAAATCTTTTAACCCTCACCTATCATGAGGTCATCAACTTCTAAAATTGTGCTTATCTAGCACACGATCAATTTATCAAGAATGAACCCTCATCTATCAATCAGGTTCAATCCATCAAATTTTTTTTAATTATTCCTCACTTATCATGAGGGTAACTATTATCAATCAATCAATGGATCTCGCTTATCATGAGATCGTTTACCCTCTATTTAGTCAAATCAACGCGCTACAGTTTCTGGCCGACGCGCTGTAAGATTTGGTCGGGGCACTAAAACTACTTGGGCGCTATGCTATCCTGTCAGCACACTAAAACAGAGTTCCTGCCCGCTCTTTTAGTGAGGTGCTACAACAGACCTCCGACACGCTAACCTATTTACTCAAAGCATTATTCTTTTTGATGTGCTAATATATTCTAAGGGGGCGCTACAAAACTTGGTTGGCACACTAAAGTTCTCACATGCTAAAACAGATGGTCGACGTGCTACGTCGGGCCGTCGACACACTATTCCACGCCAGGTCGGGTGCTAAAACTCTAAAAACACAAAAAAATGAAATAAAAATCACGTGCACGAATTACGAGGTTTTAGGGCACATACTGGAGGTCCATAATCAGCCGGACACTAGTGACATCGCACACACTCAAGTCGGTAAGTGTGGTAGGGGATCGGCATCCTGCTGCTCCTAGCACTCTAAGGGTCTCTATCACAATTTTTTTTCTAAGTCAAATGCACAAATGGCTTTTGAAAATGACCTTTTGAGCTTATATAGGTTCTTTTTGTGGGATTTTCGTGAGATTTATTTACTTTTCTTTCTGAGGAATTAATTCTTATCTATCACGGGGGCAGTTTTGGAAAATTTTATCGAGAGATAAATTGTTTCTTCATTTTTTCTTCATCAAATCATTCTGAAATCATCAATTTCCTCATAAAATTTTAAAATTCATCAATTTCTCTCCTGTGGGGGCATATATCGTTATCATTTCAAAATTCAACATCTATGGCAAATCAGGGGCATATTTTAAACTTTTCATCGATATTGGCAGCTGAGGCAAAATCATTCTTTGAAGCAATGCGTAAACACATCACTTCAAAGAGGGGCAAAATGTGTACACCTAAAAATGGTCTAATTAATTAAATACATTTATTTGATTAATTAATCTGTTATTCCTCTACTATTAAATAAACAAAAATTATTTATTTATATAGTTCATTTTTATTTCTTCTAAATTCTTCTTTTATTCTAATTTTAATTAAATAAGAAAAATTAATACCTTTGTTTTATTTAATTATCGTTATAATCAAATTCTCCTATTTATAAAGATCCTATTAGTCTACTTTAATTAATTAAATAAAGTTCACATACTTTGTTTAAATTAATTAATCACTCTTCTTTCGCATTTAATTTAATGAATAAAACTCCTATAGTTTGTTTATTTAAATTAATATTCTATTTTCTTCCAATTTTGGGAATAAATCAAATAAAATATTCCTAAAATCTTCTAAAAACCTCCACCTCATCAAATCTCAACAATAAAATAAAACTATTCAATTTTATTAAATATTTCAACAACCAACTTCTGTGCATTTACGAGAATGGTCGTGAAAGGCTGTCATAGGAAAATCTTCTCCTATTCTCTGGCTTGATGTTTTTGTGGGGAGGAGCAATCTCCATGGAAATCTCAAGAGTCTCCATCTCTCACCACACAATTCCTCAGAGGAAATCCCAGCCTTTTATCCTGTGCCCCTTCACAAATGTGTGCCGTGAAATCTATAAATATAGGTTTCTGGCTACAGGAAAAGGATCCTAATTTGTGCAATCTTACTCTGAAGGTTTTCTAGGCATTCAAGCAAATAGAAGCAATCATCAAGCAATCAAGCATTTTAGTTCATCAATCATGGTTGTTTACAGTAGTTTCTTTCTCATAAGTTTTACTGTAGAATCATCTTAGTTGCATTTATGAATCATAATAGCTTAATTCTCATTCTTTAAATGTCATTTCAACAATCTATTAGCTTATTTAAATCTGAGAGCAAAGTAGATTAGAGAAATCTTTAAAGTTAGAGAGCAATAGGACAGATTTCTGAAGGTTCCTGTGTTTAAAATAGTTTAAATTTCTTGAATCTTAGATACAATGTCTTATTTAGAAGTGTAGATGCATACGTAATTTGTTTATCTCATTCTTACACTTTCACACACTATATCATTCCTCAATGATGGTTTTAATAAAATTATTGAAGCGTTCACACTTTGCTGCAATTGCTCCTCAGAGAAAATCCACACCCAAGTTGTGAGTTTCCTACACCTTGAAAACTAACTTCAAAATGCAAATGAATTATCTTTTATTACCAACTTTCCAAATCTGCAAGAATGAAATTGAAATTCAATTTCATTTATATTTCAAACTCAAAAAATCATCCTTCCCAAAAATCCACGCCCAAAAGGAGAGAATTTATAAATTGAAATTCAAAAATCAAACTTCTCACTTGTGCAAGCAACCAGTCTCACACAGACTTTACTAACAATTTCCAAAATTGAACTCACACATCAAAGTTGCTAATTTGACCACCTAGGCACCCATTTTGACAGTTCCTATTATTTAGGAATTTGTGATAGTTGAGATTTGATTTCAAATTAAAATCTCAAGAATTTCCTTAAACTTGCAAAACTTCAAATTTTGAATTTTTGCACTTCCATTTCCTTTGCAACACCTGCTTTTTTGGGCATAATCATTCAACATGAAATGTTAATGTAATTTAATTTCAAATTATATTATTCCAATAATTACAAATATTTGTGGCAACCATTTATTGAAAACCAAACAAAATTAAAAAAAAAATTTGGTTGATGTAGGATTACACGAGCCCATAGATGCTCCTGCATCACAATTTTGGTACTACTAGACCCTAATGGTCATTTGGTAATTATAATGGATGCATCTGGTGAAGGATTAGGCAGAGTATCAATGCAAGATGGGAAGGTAGTGGCTTATGTATCTCGAAATTTGAAGCAATATGAGCAGAATTATACACCTCACGATCTAGAGCTAGCAACTATTGTTCATGCCCTGCAAATGTGGCAATATTACTTGTTAGGGAAGACTTTTGAATTCAAATCAGCCCATCAAGGTTTAAAATATATAATCACTTAGCCTACTTTAAATTATTTCCAAAAGAGGTGGATGGAGTTAATCTCAGATTATGATTTAGAGGCTAGTTACAATAAAGGTGTAGTGCCCCTCCATTCTCACTTGGGATGTGTAGGTAGTCTAGCTAAGGAATCTGAAAATGAGAATGGAACAAGGACTTTTGATGGTACTCTTATGGGTATGAGCTACATTGTGTTGCTTTGATGCAAAGATTTAATTGGCTAGCTTAGATTACTTGCTGCTCATGATACTAGTTATGATGATACGCTGTGGTTGAATTTAACTGGTTATGATTATATATAGATGCAGTAGTATATTGTGATGCAGAAGACTAGTGATTATTTCATGATGATATGATGTGGTCATTTAGTTTAACAATGTTATTTTATACTTGATGCTATAGTTATTATAGTTTTGACCAGGGGACAGTGTAGCACCACTCGTTCGTGAGGGCCTTGCTACATTGTGATTCCTTCTCACAATATGATGCATTTATTTAAATATATCTATATAGTGCACAACGTAGTTTATATGTAGGAACTACATGAGCAAAGTCTCGATTCCACCTACTTTGATAGGACAGGGCAAGCATTAAATTATCCCAACGGGTATGATGTTGAAACAAAGATTACAAGGAAGTCTCCCCATTCCAATTTTGTCAACCCATCGTGAGTCTAGTGGTATTGTGTGTCCTTGACTTTTGTTATTTCAGTATTATGTGATAGTTGTCTATTGTGAGTTGTATTTGTGTTATTTATTTAATATTTGTGTTGTTATGTATTTGGGTGGATTAATAATATTATTTAATCTAAATAATTAAATAATTAAAATAAGTGTTATTAGTTAGTTATTGAGAATAACTTTATTAAAATTTAAAAATAATTAAACTAAAAATTATGTAACTAATTAAAGATAAATAAATAAATTGTGTAAATAACATTATTTATAATTTTAAAACTTGACATTTTTTATAATTTAATGTAAATAGTAAGTTGAGGATAAATAATAGAACAAAATATTTAAATAATTAATAATGTGTCAACTATAAGTTGAAATTAATAAAAATAGAAATTTAAAATTTAGAGATTTTATTTAGAAAAGAAAAATCAAAAAAATAAATAAAAAGAACGCATGCATGCCTATTTTATTTTCGAAAACTTAAGAGAATGGAAAATTGCTATTTTATTCTGATTTTTTGGGTTTAAAAAAATATATATATATTGGGATGAAGGAAAAAGAGAAAATATTGGTTTTTGGTTTTCATGGGAATAGATACAGGAATTTTGGGTGAAGTTTTTTGTGTAAATAAATAAGTAAAAAATAAAAATTGAAAAGGCTTTTAGGGAAGTTCTTGGTTGTAATGGTTTTGCACATCTTTGGAAGATTAAATCTTTGGGAAAACCTTGAGAATCGAAATAGGAAGGCTCAACTTCAATCTTCATCAATTCGAGCTTGAGGATCTAGGGTCTTTATTTTAAATGCTTATTTAAATTGTGTTGTTAAAAGATTGTCTGTACAAAATTGTAGATGTTTATTTTAGTTTTGTGAAATTAAAAAAATTTAGATAATTTGTTTATATATTTTGAAATATTGTCTATTAATTTATTGTGAAATTTTGGAAATCTTTGTAGAAAGATTGTGAAAATCTCAGATCCTCTGTAGGGAACTGAATTTAAAATGGTAGGAAATTCAAAAAGAAAACAATAGATAATTTAAAAAACTTCTATAGGATTGAAAAAAGAAATCCTCTTATAAATTAGGAAAAATAAAATCCTATGATAAAATAGTAAATATTTTCCTATAGAAAACAATAGAGACATAGGGTCACTAAATTAATCATAACTCACAATTTAAGAATTGGGTATGACTGAATTTTTTATGTGTTTTCAAATACTTGATGGTGCACCTTCAGTAAAAATTTTGGAAAAACTTAGATCCGAAAACAAAAGTTATTCAAATTTCAACACACTAGTTTTATGATTAGTATTGTTTGAATATACTAAATTATTTTTAGTTTATTAAATAATAAATATTTATATATGTGTATAATTATATGTATTATATATATTTAATTAAATATATATATAAATATATTTATTTAATTGGCTATTTTGATATAATAGATATTTTAAATATATATGTTTAATTTTTACGTTTGGAAGTTGTAAATAAAATATTTAAATATTTTAATATTTTAATATATTTATTTAATTAAATATATTTTGACAATAGATGCACATGAATGCATGAAATAGATTATTTTTAGAATGTATAATTTAAAAGAGGAAATTGAATTTAAATAGATATTTGATAATAAAATGATTTTATTAGAAAAATTAATTTTAATTAGGTGCACGAAAATGCACAAATAGTTATTTTAAGATGAAATAATTTTAAAAGATAAATGGATATTATGTATTATTGGTGCATGCGAAACACATAGTTAAGATAAAATGATTTTTATAGAGAAATTATTTTTTATTGTTGTGTGTGTTATTGTAAAAATTTGAGTTAAACTATTAGTGTTAATTTTTTTATTGCTTGTAAATTAAATTAAATTAAGTTGATTAATTTCAAGTAATGTGTTGATGATTTGATTGAATTCAGAGAATCCGGATGTTAGATTAATTATATGTTTGAATTGCTTATTGGTTGTGTTTTTCTTATTTGCGTTGTTGGATAATTGAGTTGTTCGGTTTTGTAAGTCTTCTAGAGAAATTCATTCTATGTGGAGTTGTTATATATGTTGGTTCAACTTTTGATTTGTGTTGGGTAGTGCACATGGGTTTAGACAGTTTGAATGCCTAGTTACCATGAATAAGATATGTAATATAGTATGGATACTCGGTTACTACAAACAGGTTGTGTGACCTTATGTTTTAAGGTTGAAATGTGTTATCAGTATTGTGTGTCTTGTCTACCCATAGATTTGTGGATTTGAACCTAGTGTTTTCAGTAGGAGAGTGACTCTTTGTGATTGGTTGATTTCGCAAGTCTTTGAGAATGGTTTATGGATGTTATGTTTTTTGATCTATTGATGTTATGATTTTGGAATCTATAGATGTTTTGTTGTCTATGTATTCGCATGTCACTTTTGGTTTGAAGTTGAGTCTTGTCATTTTTGGTTGGACATTCTTGTTTGAGGATTCTTCCTTGTCATCTCCTAGCATGGCGGGTGGGTTTTTCTAAAACTCACGTGGTTGGCTGGAACATGCTATGCACCCCATTGCATTCCCCTGTCAGCTTCCATACAGTGTCGGGTTACTAGTAGCAGAGTGTTCCAAAGTTCAGTATATTTTTTGATGTATATTCTTTGTATCTATCATACCATGTAATTTATGTATTGTTCTCTTGAGGTACTAAGAAAGAAATGTTGTAACTTGTGTATTTGAACAGCATAATATAATTATTGTAATGTATAGTGTAATGATGATGTCCTTATGCGATTGATGATCATGGTTATTGTTATTTTGTTATGTCATGGGATATGCATGTTGGGGGTTCTCATGAATGTAGCATATGGTTATGTTTTTTGAATTGGAGACAATCTTATTTTAATAAATTAACTCTTGTGAATTATTTAATAATGAATTCTCTATGAAACAATGGTTTTTTCATTCTAGTGATGCATCTTGTTAATGCAATTATATCAGTGATAGTGATTAGTTATTGTAATTTCTTCATGTACGTCCCAAAGGATTTAGGGTTGTTAATGCATATAATCATTGAATGTCATGCATTGAAACTTAATGTTTATTTTATTTATGTAATCTTTAAAATAGTTTCTTTAAAAAAAAAATTGTGTCTTAGTTGTTTTCCTTTGGGGTTTGCACGGTGGGGCATTACAAAAGGTGAGAATAATAGAGTAACCAATGCATTGAGCTAACAGAAACATATAACTTCCATGGTGTCAATCAACATAGATTTTAGAGCTCAAATACTATAGAAATTAAATTAAGATGAATTCTACTTACAAGTTCATGAAGCTCTTCGAGCAAACCCACAAGAACTTAAATATGAAGGTTTTTAGATTGAAGTAGATGGACTTTTGAGATTCAAGGGCAGGATGTATTTACCAAATTCATTAGAGTTAAGGAAAACAATATGGAAAGAAGTACACACCGCACTTTACTTAGGTCATCTAAGGGTAACCAAAATGTAGGCTGATGTTAAACCATTATATTTTGGAAGGGGATGAAAAAGGATGCAGCGAGGTTTGTGGCAGGATGTTTTAAATGTCAGAAGGTTAAGGTGGAGCACCATCACTCGGTAGAAATGTTACAATCTCATAGTGTACTAGATTGGAAATGGAAAATCATCAGTATGGATTTGGTACAGGGTCTACTAATGACAAGGAACATAAATAATGCTATATTGGTAGTTGTGGTTAGGCTCACTAAAGTGGCACATTTTATACCTAGGAATTTGACAAATGGTGCTTTTGTGATTACACAAAATTTTGTACAAGAAATTTTTTGTCTCCATGGAGTATCGAAAAGATCATATCTGACAAAGATGCCAGGATGACATCCAGGTTTTGGTAGCCTCTATTTTCCTCTTTGGGGACTTAGTTAAATATTAGTACATCCTATCATCATGAAACATATGGTCAAACGGAAAGGGTAAATCAAATTTTAGAAGACCTGTGAAGGATGTATTACATGGATCAACAATATAAGTGGGAAGAATACTTACCCTTGGTAGAATTTTCTTATAACAACTTGTATCAATTAACTATCACTAGCTCATTTGATTGCAAAATCCAATGAAATTTTTTGACAAAAGATGTATAATTTGATGTATTGTCGGGTACTTGTTATATTTAATGTGTAATTTTCAATTTTTTAAAAAATTTATCCCCGATGTTCATTGAAATTTTGACAAACCTGGTTTCATCAA
This sequence comes from Sequoia sempervirens, assembly GCA_007258455.2. Taxonomy (NCBI): domain Eukaryota; kingdom Viridiplantae; phylum Streptophyta; class Pinopsida; order Cupressales; family Cupressaceae; genus Sequoia; species Sequoia sempervirens. The sequence continues at coordinate 32,022 of VDFB02168258.1, forward strand.
AATTTTGACAAATCATTTCATCAAAATTTCAACAAACATGGAAAATCAGAAAAAAATCAAATTATGTCTGACATAAATAAAAGTGATTTCGCCTATTTATTACGACAGTGTTTTGCTATACTCGCAAATTTTCTCTACTTGCGAATTTGCTCTACTTGCGATAGTTTGTGGAGAACTAAGGATGATTTTCTTGGGAAAAATAAAAAAAAATCAAGAAGAAATTGCCAGGTTGAGGGTAGTCATTGTCTTTTCCAGAATTCATTTGTGAAGTCAGATTTGTACTTCCAGGTTTGAAAATCATATTTTAAAGCAACATCTCATCAGATTTCATTTTTAGACTTGTGCATTTTGAGAATTTCATTTGTAGATTTTGTTTTGCAAGTTCAATATTCTAATTTTAGGAGTCTAACGGTTGGAAATCATAGTAAAATCAAAATTTAATAAGTTCTGGAATTAGAATTTAAAGTGTTTTTTGGGTTCATTAACTTCAGACTATCTTCTCTTTTGCAGGGGTGGTTGCATGCCGAATTTTTTTGGTGCAAAATATCAGAATTATTAGATTTTATTACCTGTCTATGATTAAAAATTATTAGAGTTTGAGTTTGATACTTTTTTAAGATCTAAATATTCAAGCTTGGTAAAGAAAAATCATGTCAAATAATATTAGTGCAAAACAAAATGAACAGACAATTGCTAGAATGTGGGCTAGATTGAAAAGAAAGGGTGATGAGAAATGTTATTGTCCTTGCAATAATTGCAAGGGCTTCAAGATGAGAAGAATTTTAATCACAACAGCTAAAAAAAATTGTAGGAAACATGGTCACGTTGAAGGGGGGCATGATTATCGTCCATTGGTAAGTTTTTCATTATATGTCTTTATATTGGTTGAATTTGTAAATGTTTATATCGTTTTAACATTTCTATATATAAAAAAAATCACTTGATCATGATCATGGTTTATTTGTGTCAATCATTATTATAAAGGTGGGGCACCCTATGACACAAGATATGGATTATCATGCCCTGGAGAATGTGTTTTTGCAAGCAGAGGAACATGAACTTGTGAATATCGAAGATGAATTTAATGATCCTATGGAAGAAGATGATCATGCGCTAGGAAACACAATTGAAGATGATGGTACAAATACATTGATCCATGACACATTTAGTGGTGCAGCTGATCATGATGATCGAGATGATTTTGATGATGTTCATGATTTACTTGTACTTGAGAAGGCACATGAGCCCCTTTATGAAGGCTCTGAAACAACTCTTCTCTCTGATGTATTGTTGCTAGTGGATTTGAAGGTTATGAATGGTTTATCTAACATAGCAATGTCACGGATGTTAAGGTATGTTATATATGTCATCTTTTTTCATCTATTTTAATTGTTGTTAGTTCATCATTAGTAAATAAAGGATGAAATATGTACCATTAATATTCTTTATATTAAGAAATTATTTTTTGTTGTAGATTGATTGGTGAGTTTTTGTTACCACCATCAAATATTTTACCTCCCTCATACCAAGATTTATCTACCATTATGAAACATATTGGAATGGAGTATCAAGCAATAGATGCATGTCCTAATGATCATATTATATATCAAAAACAACATGAATTTGCAACAGAATGACCTGAATTTCATATCAATAGATATCGAATAGATCAACTAACAAAAAAGGTACCTCACAAGGTTCTTCGTTACATTCTCATTATTCCATGTATGCAACGATTATTTAGGTGTGAAATTTCAGCGCAATTTATGGATTACCATGCATGGAATAGAAGTGGAGATGAAATTCTTCGAATTCCTACGGATGGTTCTACATTTAAGGACATGGAGGAAAAATAGCCACACTTTAAAGAAGAACCTCATAATCTCAGGGTTTCATTGGTAGCGGACAGTGTCAATCCATTTGGAGAGCTGAGATCTATTTACTCGATGTGGCCTATTTTTTTTATCAACAATAACATTCCTCCATGGATGTCAATAAAGAGGGAGCACATAATGTTGGCAATGATTGTTGGACAAGTATTTGTTTACATCAATTTTCTTTAACATAGTAGCATCTTCTTTGTTGCATAATGACTTATATTTTTTTCATTTAATAATAATGTACATTAATTTATATATTATAGTAAAATGGTTATAATAATTATGTAATGTTTATATTTATTAAACTAGGTAAGTACCAAGTTAAGATCTGAATGTATATATCGAGCCTCTTATCGATGAGTTACTAAAGTTATGGAATGGCGTCACTATGTATGATGTCTCTAGACCTATAGGACAAAGAAAATTTTAATTCCATGCAATGCTTGTATGGGCAATTTATGATGCCCCAGGGCTAACACATTTTTGTGGTATGTTATAACGTTCGATTTCACTTTAACGATATTTAATTTTATGAAGTAGATATCATGCATGTTTTTTAAATAATCTATTCATTATATATAATTATAAAAATTGACATATATAATCCAATTATATATAATTTTGCAGGTCTTCAAACAAAGGAAAAATTTTTATGTCCAATTTGTGGTCCAAAGATGAAATCTCATCGTTCAACAAGTTTAGGAAAGTAGGTGTTTGATGAGTATAGTCACTTCCTCCATAGAAATCATAAGTATTGAGCTACTGAAAAACATATTTTCAATGGGAAAGAAGAGACTACATCAAAACCACGAAGAATGACACCTCGCCTATGGAAGTTGGAATATAATAGAATTAATCGTCAAGGTTATACATCGGATCAAATTGTTTATCTATCATATATGATATGTTTGGAATTTATATTTTTATATTCTGTTTTGTTAGCTCATGTTGTAATTGACAATGATTGTCATTGTTACTTTGTTTAACTTATATGCTTCATGAAGGTCATCAAGGAATTAATGGTTAGCTTCCACAGGGAATGAAAAGTTATCCTAGACAATTTAGTAGGTTACCCTACTATGAGCAACTACAAATTGGGCATTTGTTTGATACGATGCATGTCAGAAAGAATATAACAGAAACATTATGAAAAATATTGGATGGAAGACATGACAAAGAAAAAATTGTCAAAATTTGTAGTGACATTCAGGAAGCCAATCGTGCAATGAAAAATGTCATTCAATTAAATAGTGATGGATACCAAATTAAAATAAGTGCCCATTATTAACGGAGCAGCAAAGAAATGATATAAAAGAAGTCATACAAAAAAATTGATTTCCCACAGGATTTGCTGCGAACATAAACAATATCATAACAAAGAAAGGTGAATTTGGGTCAGGGATGAAAACACATGATTGGCATACCTTCATTAAGGTAATTATTCTGGTATATTATATATATATTTGTATACTGCATGTACTTTTCAGTGTATTATGTTTACTACTTTTGGAAAAACAATTAAAAGATCATTTTATAATTGTTGTAGTACATTCTACCTATATCTCTCCTGGACAACTTCGAAAAAAATGTCAAGCAAGTTATATATGATCTTGGAAAATACATGAGGTAAGTAGTCGATATTTTTTCAATTCGTTGTATAGATCTTATAATTTCCATTTGTTTTCCTTGTTATGTAATATATTGTATATTGTTGTTAAATCTCATTAATATATTTGTGCCTTGAATCACTTGTAGATAGTTGTCATCTAAAGAAATCCATAAACAAGATATAAATTATTGGAAGAAAAAAATTCTTTGTCTAATGTGTGAAATGAAAAAGTGTCTACTTTCAACATTTTTCAATGCACAAGAACACTACCGCATACACCAAGTTGAAGAGATTGAATTGTGTGGACCTGTACACACAAGGTCAATGTGGATGGTTCAGAGGCACTTGAAATTTTTGAAGGATTTGGTTAGAAAAAGAGCACATCCTAAGGGTTCTATGGTGGAGGGATATATGGTATACCAAACCATGGTGTACATTACTAAATATCTTCCTAAGTTTGCAACAAAGATCCATGTAGATCGCATTTGGGATCTCAACTCCATTAACAAATTCGAAGGGGAGTACCTAATGGGGAAAGGTAGATTGAAGAAATTGAGAGGTAATTATAATAAATTTTACATTTGGTTTTTATGTATATTGTAATTATTTAATTATTAATCTTTAATATACATCAATTATAAATTAAGGTCGTATATCGTGGTAATTAACTAATTGATGTAGACCTGGGGGACTCAACTCAACCAACCTATCAACTTGCCTTTAAAAGGCTTCCAAAAAATTTAGAATGACCACTTTAAACAATCCAAACAACTCTCAAAGTTTGACAAACAATAGAAGTCAAATTTCACACTTTGACTCCTTGAATCCTTGTAGCAGCGCAAACCTAGTTTTGCCCAATAACTCAAAACTTTCCCAAAACACCAAACAAAACCTTGATGGTTTTAGACACCCATTTTGGTTTTATTAAACATACTTCAAGGGAAAGTAAAAGTCCTTTGGACCAAATAACTAAAATCACCCTTTCTAGGTTCTACTGATTATGTTGATTAGGCCTATTTTACAAAACAACTAGTCTTTAAACTTGTCATATGCCCATGAAATCTTGGGGAAACAATTTTTATGCCTCCAAACCTCCAAATCCACAAAAATATTCTACTTGTACGACCAGATTCTTTCCAAACACAAAAACCCTTGTTTTAGGCCAAAATCATGAGGGTTTATTCAATCTCGTACTTCCATGACCTCCCAGACCTCAAAAACAACACAAAAAAAACCCATTAGGTCTGCACATGGGTAAAAATTCATAAAATTAGATCTCTCATACATATTTTTCCTCACAAAACTCTTGAGGACAACAGCTATAGCTTCTTTATTTCTCATCCTATGAGGGTTTACAATGATCACTTTATGCCTTTTAAAGGCCTTTACACCTCAACTACCGAAAAACCACCTCTACAATTGAATTTTTAATATTTTATGATCACATGAAACATAAAACACACTAATTTCAAGGTTGTTAACATCACTATTGAAATGTTTTAATTTTTTGAATTTGTTAACGTCGTTTGTGAATTTAATTTTTTTTTATATAGTTAGTCGAGAGTGGGATGTACTACATTTTTATGTCACAAACAATATTGATTTGATGATGGTATGGATTAAATGATGTCAACAATTTGGTCGCGCATTAACATGGGAAGGTGTGGCTTCATTGGTTAAAGAAGCTCATCGTAATGGAGATTCCAATGTTACGCAAAGGGAAATTGATTTAGCATATAGTTTAAGAGATAACCAGGTGCATATAAATATACTAATCACCCATATTTAATTATTTTCAATTATATTGATGTATATATATGTTGATATTTTTTTCTTTGCATACATTCGGCCAAAAATAAATATGTTTATCAACTAATAATATTGCAATATTTTTTTCATGTTTGACATATTGCAGGTGAAACACCACAAGTCTATGTGGTGAAATGGTCATAAATTTCAAATCAAAAATTTGGATGACATGAAGAAAACTTGTGATTCTGGGATAACTGCAGCGTTTCAAGTGACTAAAGTTTCATGTAGAAGCGACATACATCCAGAAGTCTCAGAAAATCAATACTATGGGATTTTGGATGATATAATTGAGTGTGAATTTAATTCTTTCAAATTATTTTTGTTCATTTTCCTATGGTATAGGCTACGATTGAATGAAAATGATCTCGAGAGAACTGTTATTGAACATGATAATGGATTTACCATGGTTAATACAAGGTCAATCGAGTGAGCTGGAAATGAGCCCTATGTTCTTCCAAGCCAATGTGAGCATGTATTTTACTCAGAGGTTCCAGGTAAACTAGGTTGGTAATTTTTTGTTAGACATGATCCAAGAGGGAGGCTGATAAAGTATAATGTGGTTGAAGAAGAAGATACTGAAGAACGAGAAGATGATGTTAATGATGATCAAGATCAACAATTTCTTGATGATGTGCCTGACGAAGATGTCGAAGAGGAGGAACTAGATCATGATGATGTAGGAGTTAATGTTCATGAAGATGATATCTGTGTGGATGATGACATTATCAAAACTGATATCAATGATGATGATGATGATATGACCAATCCTTACAATGTCGAATCTAGATCGGATGATATGTCAGACAAAAAGTTTGATGAAGAAGAAGATCAATGACATTGAAATGTATGAGTTATGTGATTGTATTATCTATTTGATATTCATTTCTTGATAGAATTATATTTGACTTATGTGGTTATATAATTAATTCATGATGTACTTTTTAATGTTTAATGTTTAATTCATGATGTTAGAACTATTGTAGTTCTCCTAGAAATTTCCATATGATCATAATGAATAGTGTTTTGGGAAATTTCATGAAAGATGACACATTGAATGTAGTAGTGAAATAATTGCAAAGTCGTTTAGATTTTTTAGACCAATCACCCTTCACAATTTCATTTTTAGGATAATCTCCAATTTGATTACTAGGAAACATAAGATTGGATTTGATTGGATTATCTTGGAGGAACATTGTGGCTTTGTGTAATTGTTACCTATTTTTAGCTACAACTCAAAATAGGTGGAGCTAAATTGTATTCATTACAGAAAGGTGCAAAATTTATGCTAAAAGTATTCATTGAATTTTAAATTTTGATTATGCAAATGTTTGTAATAGAAGAGCTCATAAATTTGCATAAAAGAATGTTGTTTTTTATTCATATTGGAAAGACTGAAGTCCCACACAAGCCGCAGGAGTAACTAATTTGATTTTCATAATCAAATGATGGATACAAGAAAAGAATTTAAACTATATAACTGAAAATAACATGGGCATAAGATAGAAGGTGATTCGTCATTGCCTAGAATGACGAATCGTCTTCACGTTAAAGTCTTCAATTGTTGTACTTTCGAATTGATCCAACTCCAGGCTCCAAAAGTATCTGTAAATATGATTAAATGTGATATTAGAGATGGTCTCTAAGCAATGACAAATCATATCATATCATATGCCTACATTACCAACAAAAATATAACACATACTCAATTAGGCATTCATCAGATGATTTGAACGAATCAAATTGATATGATCGAAAGGAACAAAACTCAATGTAAGATTTCAACTTCATTTATTTTTCTAATGTGTTTGTTTAAGTGTGCAAGTACAGGTATAATCATCATTCTATTCAACAGATATGCTTATAAGTGGTGTGAAATGTGGCTCCCACAAGGGTTGAGCCCAACTCATAAACAATGACATGGGACAACAGTATGGAATGAAAGTAATTATCATTCTCCATGAATAGATAGTTGATCAAGTAACTTTATTTCAACTTGATAAAAGCAGATTGAGTAAGTCACCTCTTGTTCATAATTTGAAAATATATCAAGAATAGTTACCAATCATTCATTGCAAAAAGCTATCATCAATGATGGAACAATAATCATGATCAAGTGCAGACTCAATGTAAACAGATGATGCAGAATAAGGTGTTTGTAAAATCAATCTGCCATCAATAGTAAATCATAGTCATAAATGATGGTTACAGGCATAAGAATGCAAAGGTTCAAGGATGACCATCGTGATAGCATGAATGCATAACACAGTAAGTTGTAGGTCTATAAGACAAAGAAAGTGTTGATAACATAGTAAGCTGCAGGTCTATAAGATAGATTTATAAGAGCAGCCTTTAAATTCATTATATATAAAGAAGATGAAACAAGCATAGGAGAAACAACAAAGATTGTTCTTTCATTAAACAACAATCTTTTCCATATTCTAGAAAATGAATGATAGCTCCCTCTAAAGGATCACATGATAAGATTTAAAGTGCCAATGAGAAAGCAACCACAACTTTCATGTAAATTCAATGAGGGGCAGTCATGTTTTGTATATCCAGGAGCCCTCAAGGACATAAAATGTTGATCATTCAAATTGGAATAATACTAAAGAGAGAAATCCAATGTTAATAAAACACAGTCATGACAAGACATCAATGCAAGAATATGTTTTCCATTGTCTTTTGTTCAGATTTGGGAGTTGGGCATCTCAAAGTTTTTTTTTATTTCCAAAGGCATGATGGAATGATAGCTTAGAAAGGTTTTACACAAAGTTTCCATGATATTCATTGAAGGAAAATCAAATAAGGGAAGACCTTTTGAAGTAGACCTGATCTCTAGCCCACATGTATTTCACACATTCAGAATAGCAAGCTGATTTCACTAGATATAGAAGTTTGATTTTTACCGGTGTCTATGTTGATAACATATATTTTATGTTTTTCAATAGTCTCATATTTCAAAGTTTCAAAATTGATATCAGATTACCCAACTTCTTCTATGAATGCACACCTAATTACCCAACTTCTGGTCCCGTGGAAAGCTAATCTATCAATATGTTTTGAACATCTAGTTTTCATAATTAAGATAAAGATAGGATAAAACCATATTTAAATATCAAGAGCTTACATTTTCTAAGAAGTAGGGGATGTGAGTACAGTGTTTAAAAGGATGAAATCAAAGAAGAGTCATAGCCTACAGGAGATAGAGAAGCCCTCAAGCTTGAGAAAATTGAAGAAATAGTAGATAGGTCACAGCTTCAAAAGATACATTGTTCTCCTTATGCATACTCAATATTTCCAGGTATTTGTTGATTAAAAACAAAATACTTAAGAGTTTTTCTAGGCAAGAACAATGACTTACCAACAGAGAAATATGGAGAAGATTCAGGCATGTTGCAACACAAAACCCACTTCCCGAACTTCATAAAAAATCTAGTTCAAAGCATTAATGGCGCCCACAATAGAAGAGCAAATAGAGGGATCCAGATCAAACTCCCAGAGAAGCTTAGTCCAAACTCCATCTTCTCCATGGTGACGGCTATTAGGTTCTCTCAAATGAAAATGAATTGAAGTGAAAGCCTTGGCTATGGCTTTTTGTTTTTAGAGTTTTCCTTAGCCCTAGGCCGATAAGGCATCTCTTTACATTTATTTTAAATTTCAAATGTCCTCACTAATACCTTTGGTATTAGCATTAAAACCTATGTATATTTTTCCAAAAATGCTAAATGCCAACACCGATATACCCTAGGTATGTGGTTTCTAATAAAATCATGAATAAACCTTAGCCTTTATGATTTTTATTACAAAATCAAGATGTCAAACATGCCTTAGGTTGTGATAGGATTTTTGACAAAATCATATATGCCCTTTATTTATTGCATATTCTTATTGTAAAGAATTTAATTAAATGATTCAATTATAAGTCATTTAATTAATATGATATTTTTAAATGCAATTAAATAATAAATCATGCAAGGAATATAAGTGAAGGTGAACTAAAGATCAAGACATGCAGATTTTGAGATCATGAGTTCGAGTTTTGACTTTCAGTTAGGGCGAAGTGAACTCTTCAGTATTCTTGTTTTCATACCACCTTTTGGGGAGCTCTTCAGAGGTTTTTTTAATAGTTTGCATACAATTTGCATGGAGTTATGACTTGACATGAGTTATGCATGGATCAGGGGCAGTTTGGCCACTTATTTTTGTAGTTATCATCAGTTATGTGACCTCATTTCATGCATTTACTCTTTTCGTCATGAATTACTTTGAGTTGGAGATATCTTAACTAGAGTTAGCTACACCTTTCTTCTAAGGCTCTTTTCCTTCATTGTATATATGAGAAATACTTAGTCTTTTCTCAGTTAGTTCTTATTTTTCATCTTCTCTGGCATACCTTTTTGTAGAGAGAAAGATTTGTAACTCAACTTTTTACATTAATACAGTTTTATAGCTTTACATGTTATCATTTTTGCAGAGTCTCCTTCTTTTCATTATTGCTATTTAGTATTAGCCTTCTCAGATTCAGGATTTTTGTATTTATTGAATGTTTAAGATGCCAATTTAATTTGTTTGATTTCAAAGCCTTTAAATTCCTATCGCGTTCATGAATACATGTACACGAAAAAAGCAATTTTAGTTACAGATCATAAGTTGTGATGTTAATTTATCCTCTCCTTTAGGTTGTGAAAACATCATTTTCCTTCATTAAGAATGGATTATTAGGCCTTCTGATGAAACACTTATGTAATGAGATTTCCCAATTTGAGTTGTGAAAATAGATTCCATAATAATTAGTTGTGAATCAATCTGCTCATAAATATCAATTAGGTGGATCACTGCAGTTTTAGTTTTAGTTCATGCATTCAATTCAGTCCTTCATACCCTTTTCTCAACAAATCATTCAAGTACCTAATTAATCATCATATAGGAACTAACCTATAATCAAGAGGTCTATCTTTTCCATAGGGACACCCATAGCCTAAAGATAGTTCCCATGTTTCAACAGATTTTCTTAATTTAGTCATTCATGCATTTGGGTGCAATCCGATTAACAACAGCAATGTGAGCAAATTTTGGATGGGGTACTTACTATTGCTAAGGTGGATCACTCCTTTCTATGAAGGCCATACACTTATGATTGGGTCAAGTGTTCTCTTCTTTAGAAAATTCCTATTGCTTTTTTGATAGGTTATGAAACACTTATTTCAAGTAATTTATGTCTATTTTAATTTATAATTTATTAAATTCAAACACATCCAAAATTATGTCCCTTGATTTAATTGATTATTATGTTATTTAATTATTAACTCAAATGACACCTCCAATTTAACTATATATATCTAATTGAATATATCTAAAGTGTTGAACATTTTTAGATCAAATTTAGTAATTAACTCAAACAAATTTTCCAATTTAACTAACATCTTTTAAGATATTAAACAAATATGATTTATGAAAGAAGTATATTGGTGTGAAATTAAATATGATTTGTATTCCAATGTAAAAACTACAAAGAATGGAAACAATTCTTTCAACACATAAACTATTATGTAGTAGTCAATTAAAATGAAAAAGCTTACTCTATATTAGTTAGGATACACAACTAAGAAAATGATCTAAATAGTCTAATAATTTCAAAAACACAAACAATATTAGGTAGATAATCAAACATCTTTCATTTCTACAGTGACTTATTTATCCTAGAGAAACTAAGTATATAGTATACAAAGAAAATGAACAAACCCACAACTACCCCTATTTTGAAGGAGTTTAGTTTTCTCCCCTTCCTGATCTCCCTAATATTGTCTAATTATTTTAAAGAGACCAAGGGTCATAACACAACTTTATTCAACCCACTAAATATCTTGGTTAATGAAACTTGACAAAAGAAACAAAAGAATTGCTACATTTGGCATTTCATGTGGAATGAAGAGTGGTGACAATAATCTACTTATAGTTTAATAAAACACTATTTTTAGAAGGCTTGGCATTAGAGAGATAGAGAAGAGGGGGATAGAGGGAGAGAGGGAGATATATTTTGAAGATGAGGAGAGAGAAGAGATGAAGATATATAGGATGTAGAAAAGGGAGAGAAAGAAGAGGGGGAGACTAGGGAAAGCGATATGTAGAAAAGGAGAGAGAGACGAAGATAGGGGAGAAAGGGAGAGATAGCTCAATATATATAGAGGGAGAGGGAGAGACATAGAAAGGGGGTGATATAGAGAGATAGAGGGGGATGGTGAGAGAGAGAGATAGAGATATATGGGAAGAGAAAGAGATGGAGATATATGGGAAGAGAAGGGAAGAGAGGTGGAGATAGAGAGTCGATGGATAGGGGATAGGGAGGGAGAGATGGTGAGAGATAGAGAGGGGATGAGAGATAGCGAGGTGGAGGAAAGAAAGGGATATTGATAGGTAGAGGAGGAGAGATAGAGAAGAGGGAGAGGGAGATAGGTTGAAGAGGAAGAGAGAGAGAGATGGAGATAGAAGAAAGGGAGAAAGAAGAGGGGAGAGGGAGTGATGTGGAAAGGAAGAGAGAAGATAGGGAGAGAGGAGAGATAGCTCAATATATATAGAGGGAGGAGACATAGAAAGATATAGAGATAGAGGGGATGGTGAGAGAGATAGACATATATGGGAGAAAGAGAGATGGAGATGCATGGGAAGAGAAAGGAAGAGATGGAGATAGACAAAGATAGTAGGAGGGACAGATGGTGAGAGATAGAGAGGGGTCAGGAGATATGAGAGGGGAGAGAGAAAGGATATTGATAGGTAGAGGAGAGATAGAGAAGAGGGGGAGAGAGGGAGAGATAGGTTGAAGAGGAAGAGAGAGAAAGGGGGAGAGGGAGAGATAGCTCAATAGATAGAGGGGGGAGAGGGAGTGACATAGATAGTGGGAGATATAGAGAGATAATTATATTAATTATATTATAATAATTATAATATTATATTAATATTATAAATTTAGCTAATATTATAATATATTAATATTATATTAATATATATTATAATAATTATACATGGTGCCACAATTTTCATGTTAATTGACATAATCTAAAAGCCTAGCTCATCAAATTGGAGAAGTGAGTCACACGCCAGCAGAGGAAAGGTTGCAGGAAGCCATGGATCAAGCTTGCTTGGCTACAAAAATTGGAATTTGTGATTTGTTTTTCCGTGAAGGCCTCTGCATCTCGTCTGTCACCAAAATGGTTTGTATATTTCATCTGAAATCTATGAATCAGAGTGCTATAGGGTTTTTTATTTGATTTGGTTTGTGAATATTACTCTTTGTGATTGTATTTTGTATATTTTCTTCAATGCTGGTGGGACAAACCATAACTTAGTGCTTTCAATCACTTTGCAACTCCATTATTTGTGACTCTGTTGTTTTCTTGTGAGAATCACAAGTTGGAATGCATGTCTATTGTTTGCAATTGAGAATCACAATTCACCACCTTGTCTATGCTACGCCATTTGGGCCCCAAACTAGACATCATCCTTTTTCACAATCACACAAGCTACCCTATTGCAAGGAGAACACATAGAATCACTAATAATGGGATCCCATACTAGCCCAACTAGAATAGTTGCACCACCTTTCCCCAAATATGATTAGTGAAAAAAGTTAAACTCTCTCCAAACAAATTTAAGAGTACATTCTAGCTCAAATCTCATAGCTTTAGTTTCTTGAAAGATAAAGCAATCCATTTTAAGCCTATTATTATAAGAGGATCTTAAAATGCATTCTTTCCAAAAGATTCCAAACTCTAACATTCCAATTGGTACATCCTATTTTCATTTATAGTACAACCTGGCAAAATATTTAGGTTATTTTTCCTCTCCATTTTTTCCACTCTTGTGATTATTAACACATGATTCAGTTTGATTTCTCTTTGTTCATCCATCCACATCAACACATGGCCTATGGAAAAAATCCTCCTAGACGGTAGCTTCATCTTGGAATAGATAATTAATAAAATTGAATCTTTACTCTTAGATTTACTCATGAAAAGTGTATGGGAAAGGTCTTTGGAAATCATAGACTCAATGTTTTGTAGAGATTAGGGAGCAATGGGAGGTGTAGCCAAAAAAACAAACAACTTAAACTCTTTCAATCTTTCTAAGGAAATATCTTGGGCATTTTTTTATCACCTAGAATTATCCTTGAAAAAAAACAAGAGCAAGCTCATTGTTGACAAAAGGCATATATTCAAGGATACCAACATATGCCTGAGCACTAGAATAAGAGTCCTCCAATTTGTCAAGAATCTCATCTAAAGTATCAAATTCATTCTCATAAATTTTTCTATTGTCTATTTTATTATTTCCTATGCAATCAAGGATGAAATTCTATTAGCTACAAGTCTATTAATATTCTTAAGAATTTTTGGGCCATGCCTTCTTTGATGACCATCCATTTTACATAGAAAAAAAGCATTCAAACCTCTCAAAACTTCAATATCATGTTTAGTTTTATTATCACTCAATTGAAAGCACAAAATATGTAGAATACACTCATCAAATTTTAGAGATATAAAAACCCTAGACTTAAGATGGGGAAGAGTAGACCTTGTTTCTTCAACTTGCAACACATTACCCAAAGATTTGAGGACTTGGGTGATAAAATATCACATCTAAGTAGAGATATTTTAAAATTCTAACCACCTTAACATATAATTGGCTAAATCATTACATAGGGTAGAATCAAGGGTTCAAAGATGGACCTAAAAACAAAATTTCCCATATTCTAAAACTCTTTCTTTTAAAACTCTTGATTGCATACCATGATTTTTTAAGAAGAAAGTGAATAAATATTTATGTATCATTCTATAGAAAGAAACATAGACAAGGCAGTGAACATCAGATTGCCATTTGAACCCTAATGAGGATTTAAAAAAATTCTCTAAAAGGTTTTTTTTCTACTTGATCCTATTGTAGAAGACTACTCTTTAATCTTCAAATCTACCACCTAATGTATTTGTCACTATTCTTGCTTTTCAACCTTGGATCTTAAAGGAAATTTGAACCACCTTGATAGCTTCCTGTACATGCCTTTTCATTCATAGTTTTCATCCTTGTCAAAACTTCCAATGTTGTTCATTTATCAAGGTTTACACTTCCAAAGATATGATATAAGGGATGAGGATGGGATAGTGTCTCAATTGATTTTGGCAGAATAGGTACCTCTCAATCTTTATCTTTCAATGAAAAATATATCAACATAGACTCATGTTCCCATATTCAATAATAAAGCAAGCTCTAGAATTATATAAAATCCTCTATTAAAAAAAGGATGACAATAGCTAATCAATATCAATTTCCAGAGGAACTAGTGAGCAGGGGAAGCTTCTTTAGATGATCAACTAGATGATCAAATCACCAACCCAGCACAAATCTCTCAAATACTCTTTAAGTGGACCTTTCCAATCAACTATTCCTTCAAGGAAAAGACCCCCCCAACTAGGGTTGTTGCACTCAAACAATCAAGAGGGCTTGTATCCACTTGGATCATGTCAAATAGGACTAAACCAAACTATGACACTCAAGTTTTCACTTAGGAAACTCCATTTTCTCATTGCTCTAACCACTAGGCCTCTTTACCACCAACTTAGCACAAATCTCTCAAATACTCTTTAAGTGGACCTTTCCAATCCACTATTCCTTCAAGGAAAAGACCCCCCCAACTAGGGATCTTGTACTCAAACAATCAAGAGGGATTGTATCCACTTGGATCATGTCAAATAGGACTAAACCAAAACATGACACTCAATTTTTCACTTAGGAAACTACATTTTCTCATCGCTCTAACCACTAGGCCTCTTTACCACTAAAAGGCTTATAGCCCTGCCTGGTAGGACAATCAAAATAAAATCCACATATAAGCTTCTATCAGGCCCAAGCCACTAAACTTAGACAAGTAATATATTCCCCTAAAAATTCTCAAAACCTTCTTTCTTGACAGTGGATAGTAAAAGAGAAATGGACCAAAACAACACTGCTCCAAGAGGCCTAATTGGCAGGCTACAACAGGACAGTTCACTATCTAAGCTCTCCCCTTCACCCCAAAGCCTTGAAACAGGTTCTTATAGGATGGTTACACCCATTTCTATCACTCCTAAGTTCCTTCATAGTTAAAATAACCCTAAACAAGAAAAACTCAAATTTTTGCTTCACAATCTAGGCCTATCACATGAGGATGCCAAGCCTAGAACATTGCAAAACTTCCTCCACACAACATGAAATTCTCCAGAACCCTAAAAATATGAAAATATACACAAATATATTCCATCCCACCAAGAATTAGCATTATTACAACATGGATATGGAAGAAAGAGCCATTCTTCAATCAAAACCCTAGTTTTGAGGGTTTTCAAACCAGTTCCTACTAAAATGGCGATATCTTATTTTATACTCAATGAAAACTTGTAAAATCACCTCCAAAAGAAATCAAGGTCTTCCCTCTATCCAACCATAATAGGAATTTACCCGTACATTACATATAGAGGTTGTACCATGCAGTACAACAAGAAATTTACACACAGATTTTCTAGAAAACAACAAGATTTTGCATTAGAACTTCAAAATGATTCATCAACCCACATGCCTCGACCAAGAGAGGATTATTTCTATATTCAACTAACCTTCTCTATGTCCCACAACTAAAATTTGAATTGGTTGTACATTGGGAACTAACAAAAAATCATTTAGACACCTAATTGCCTAGTTAAGGCAAGTTAATACAACTTCCACAAGCCCGAATACAAAGAGCCTTCAAGAGGTGTCAAAAGGAATCAAAACCATTTCAAAACACCAAGGAAAATCCCCTCAAGCACCTAGTTGCATCATGTAATTTTGATTCTTTAATTTACCAAGGTGCACTAAGCTTATAGAGTGAGGATGGATACCTTGTGATTACATTGAAACTTATCACCAAGACTCAAAACCTACTACAAGCCTTTGAAGAATCAATTTTTTTTTGTTTCAAATGACTATGAGCACTAACTTTCACTATTTGAAGATGTTGAAACCTTGTCATAGAGAAATAGAACATTGATGCAACAACTCATCCTATCTTAAAACATACCAAAAGTCTCCAAGCGATTAGACATAGGAATATTTAAGATGACTTAAACAATTTTTATTGCCAAAACATAAAATTATGATTACTTAACCAGTCCTAGTACACACTCCCTCCCCGTTAACCACTTAGACATATGGATTTTATCAGTGGAAAGCTGAACCACCTCACATGTGCACCTGAATTATGTCTATTAGTGTTCTAATTCTTCTTTTTCAAGACAACTTAAACCAAAATATTATGTATGGTGAAACCATTCTTCTGCACAATATATTTGAGGCCTTGGTTGTGTAACTAGTGGAACATAGTCACATTTAACACTTGTTACAAATTTTAAAGTCATTAATTGCAAGGGACAGTCTCCTTCATACATTGATTTGATTTGTGATGGACACATTTGGATGATAGTAACAATAACTTGCAATCTATCAAGACTTGATTACCTTATAACCAGTCAAATTCTAGTGATGAAATGATAGATTTTAATCATAATGTCACCTTGGGATCACATCACTATGAAAGAACTTCATCCAACATCCTTATGAGTGTAGGTACCACAAAATAGGTATTTTTCAAATCTGTCTTCCTCGAGTGAGGGAAATTCAGGAAGAGAAGAGGAAAGCGAGACATGTAGTAGGTTTAAAAGAGGGAGATCAACTAGAGGTCAAAAGATTAGAAGAAAATTCCATAAACACATGGAATTTTTTCTTGTTGAAGGGGGGTCATGTTCTTATGATGATGAGAGCATAGGTGACATCGAGGTGCACTTGAGGTACAAACATCTACGGAAACAATGGGTACCGAGGAAACTTCCTCCAATAAACACTGATTTTTGTGTCAACGAGAGGATATATCACATAGCACCATCGTCATTACATGGTTTATGCCTATTTTGCATGGACGACATAAAGGTCTATTACGAAAAAGTTACTGAATTGATGGAGTATGTCAGACCCTATTATAGTTACAAATAATGGGTGCAGCTGGTTCGATATACACAAAGTATGCTAAAAGATAAGAATCAAAATAAAGGAGTGGTTGTGTACATTGATGGAAGGCCAAAAGCATCAGGGAATATTGCAGGGTTTATAAATAGTACACGACTTGGGTCAAAAAATAAGCAACCCAATTTCATATTCGAGGCACACGAGGGAAACCGTGTATTCGTATGTGCGATAAGATCAATAACTGCAAGGGAAGAGTTGCTAATCGATTACAATTTGAATCGCTGAGATAAAAACACAGTTACTATGGGGGTGATACATATTATATACCATTTTACCCAACCTCCAATTAATGATTCCAATATACCATTTTATTATTATTATTATTTTTCGTAAGTCTATTGGTTTCATTTTAGTAATGTTTTTTTATATATAATTTTTGTCATAGTAGGACATTGATCATATGGAAAAGGCTTCGGCCTAGACAGTAGATCATGATTCATCTTCAAGCACTTCTACTCGTACAAATTAGATATGAGCAAAATGTTTTATTATTATGTTTTTTCATAAGTTTATTGGGTTAATTTTGATCATGCTTTAAATATTCTTGTTGCAGATAGCTGATTGGGGAAGGAACTAGTAGTAGAGGAGAGCATCCATAGGGTCAAGGTACAGGCACTATTATTGGATGATGACATCACATATTCAACAAACCCTATCGATATGATAAGGAAGACAAAAAAAATGCAATGAAGAAATCCTTCAATTGTTATTCATAGTGCCTCAAATAGACGAGAAGAGAGAGGGTTAAAATATTGACTGAGAGAGTACAAAACTTGCAAGTAATTTGTCATGAGGTATTTAATTATAACATAAGTTCATTCATGGTTTTATAATTTTTAATATTTTATGTCATGAACTAAATATGTGTTGTTTTTATAGGATTTTTTGCATCCTCATGATGTTGCTGCCCATGATCAAGGTACTGCAGGTGCTGCCCGTGGAGTAATGGTTGGTACAAGTGTCCATCTTGATCTTCCTGCACATACATTATATGATCATCTAACCCCATCATCCATGCCTATATTGTCGACTAAAATTTCAACAACATATAGCATGCACACATCGAGTAGTACTAGTGATGCAGAGGCCACTAGTGCTGGTGATGTTTTAGCAAAATTTCTTGGATCTTCCTATATTACTAGTACGGGAACATTGCTAGTCACATTTATGGTGACCAAGGATTTCATTCCCATAAAGATAGAGAAGGTCCCAGGTAATTTAAAATGTTTTAATTATTATTATATAAAATCCAATTGAAATTTACTTATTGATCACTCTTTTTAGACTAATGATCCCATGATCATTTTGCAGGAAATAATTTTTTTTATAAATGTCTAGGTGATATAACATTGGAGCTCTTCAGGCCCACCATACGTACACGGTGGAATGCCCAAAATCAAGATTTAAAGGATGAACTTATTAACTGTTTAGTTTTGTTGTTCGGTGATAAAACATTCAACTGAACAAAGGTCCTTAAGAAAGTTGGTACATATCTAAAGTATGTGAGGGACCAATATAGGTCACATTTAGAGAAGAAAAAAATGTACGAGTATCCCCCCATGATTCCAGAGTGGGAGTGGAAGGACATTGTGTAAGATGGAAAGGAGAAGGCTAAAAAGGAAAAAAGGAAAGACACCACCGAGCCAAGGAAGGTATGTGATACTATCAACAATGTAATTATATACTGATTACTCTTTCTTTTTACATAATCTAACGTATTTCAAACTTTTCATAGGCTACCCAACACATTGAAGGCAACAAAGAAAAGACTAGAAAAACATGGGCAACACAAACTTGGCTCTGGTGGTTATATGAAATTAGCCCCAAGAATTGTAAGTATCAATAAATGAAATATTGCATCCAAATAATAAATTGTAAAAAAAATTGGTTTTATCACACCATAGAAGCAAAATTCATGATCTTATGCAAAAATGTAAGGCTCTAAATTCAACAGAGCGCCCATAGAAGAGGAAATGAAGATTTCCTTCCAGCATGTCTATGAAGTCGTGGCTGAACAACTAAGAGTCTTGACTAGGAAAACACAATCTTCCACTGCATATGACATGCAGGTAAATAAACTCAATAAAGTTTATTTAAAATTGAATACTTGTGCAATCTATTCAATATTAATTTCCACCATAAAGTAATTATGTGCCTAGTTGTTTTAAACAAACAAACAATGATAATACTGCACCTAACATTGGAATGTAGCCTGGTGAGGGTGGAGCACAACCTACGGATGAAGGTCATGGTGTGCATGCCGGTACTGGATATATTCATGTGCTATACAAAACGCAGTATGTATTAATACAATTAAACATCTTTAATTACAATTGGTGTATTAATTAATGTAACCTTTCGTGTTTCAACTTTAGAGCATGTAGAGCGTGATCAACATGTTGAGCATGATCAAGCTAGAGAAGATCAAGAACATGATGTGGCCCCATCAGGTAAAGAGGACCACTCTAATTTTCTTTTAAACATATTTAATCGCAATTGGTGTATTCATTAATGTAATCTTTTGTGTTTCAACTCTAGATCAAGAATTAGAGGGTGTTCAACATGTTGAGCATGAAGCTATACGACAAGATCAAGAACATGATGTGGCCCCATCAGGTAAAGAGCACCACTCTAATGTTCTTTTAATTAATAAAATAATTACATAACAATAATAACAAAACATATCAATTTAACATTTCTTTGTTATTGAAGCAGACCCCCCTTGAAGTGGTCTCCACGTCATGATCAATACACGACTAGGCATACATTAAGATCACAAGCAGAGGGAAAAACAACGAAAGAGGGGACAAATGATTTAGAAAATGATACTCCACTTCAGCTTTTTTTAGCTTCAAAATTAAAGAAACAAAAAAAAGTGATTGTAATCATATTATCACAACCATATTTTGGATAATATGTAACAACTGAATGAATGAATGTGAATATGTTAATGAATGAATGTTATATGTTATTAATGGATGGATGAATGAATGTTATATGTTATTAATGGATGAATGAATGATTAATGTTATATGATCGGGTATGGGGAATTGAGAGTGATGTGAGGAGGGGGGAGGGGCCAAATGAGCTTCCACCATCACATGGTTGGCCCTATTAAGTAGAGAATATTAAACTATTATTGAAACAAAGAGAAGATCAATCCAACTACATGCAAGTATCTTTTTAATTCCTCTATATTTCATCAATCTCTTTACTATTTAAACCTCGTACAAATATTTTACAAGAACCTATTATTGTGAAATGTGCCTCCAATTGTAAACTAAATCCATGCTCTACATCATAATTTCAAGTTGTTTCCATTCCAATGTTCTGAGTTTAGTTTTTTTGTATGGTTTTGTATGAATACCACATTGTGTTGTGTGTGGATTTGGTTTCAAAGCTCTGTTTCTTTTGTTTTTAGTGGTGACATAACTCTAAAATTTGACTTTTTGTGCATAACAAGTTAGTGGAAAAATTGATAGCTCTGAAGGGTTTAGAGGCTCGATTGACATAGATACACGGATATTTTGATCTTGTTGTTGATGGGAGGCTTCCACTTAACCATGAAATTTTGTACCATTTGTAGGTATGCAAAAATTTCTCTACTTACATTCATTCAACTTACTGTCTTCCTCTCAAATTTATGCATTCATGTGTCATTTGAGAGGGTAACTCCATAAAGGTTTTGTCACAATTGAAGAATAATGCATTAGCTTATGTCCATCATGAAAATAACAAGGGTTATTATGGGGAAATTTGATAGGAAATGAGTAGATCCCAGAGTATGCTACAGGCCTTCATACTACAACCTTGTTCATGATAGAAGATTCTTGTTTTGTGACATGGAAAAATACATTAAGTGATTGACAGACCAAGGATAGTGAACTATGTAGGAATAAGTTGATTGAGAGTGAGAAGGGAAGCTTCTTTAGATGATCAACTAGATGATCAAACCACCAACTTAGCACAACTCTCTCAAATACTCTTTAAGTGGACCTTTCCAATCCACTATTCCTTCAAGGAAAAGACCCAACTCACCTAGGGTTCTTGTACTCTCACAACCAAGAGGGTTTGTAACCACTTAGATCATGTCAAATAGGACCAAACCAAAACTTAACACCCTAATTTTCACTTAGGAAACTCCATTTTCTCATCGCTCTAACCTTTAGGCCTCTTTACCCTTTTAACCCTTGTAGCCCTGCCTAGTAGGATAGTCAGAATAAAATCCACATACAAGCCTATACTAGGCCCAAACCACTGAACTTAGATAGGTATTATATGCCCCTACAAGGCCTCAAAACCTTCCTTCATGACAATGAATAGAAAAAGAGCAATGGACCAAAACAACGCTGCTCCAAGAGGCCTAATTGGTTGGCTACAACATGACAGTTGACTATCTTGTGGATAGCCTTGTGTTGTGTGTACTTCTTCCTCCTATCTTTTCTTTTTTGCACTTCTAAATTTGTTGCAACAATCAACAAGCATGGATTCAAATGTTCTAGTTCCTCTTCTAATTCCATTTAACTGCCATCAATGGAAAACTAAGGTTCAACTAATACTAAAGAACAAGAGGTTATATAGAGTTACAATGGGGGTAGAAAAAAACATACAGATGAAAGTGCTAAAGTTAAGTGGTTCAACAAGGGTAATCAAGCTTTTGGATTCTTATTTTATATTGAAGCAGCACAGGCCACCTTCCGACCTGAGTTCATAAATCGTATTGATGAGTATATTGTCTTCCAATCTTTGGACCGTGAACAAATAAGTAGCATTGTGAGATTACAGGTATGTAGATCATTTATTTTTTTGAAAATTTTATTATCTATAAAGTACAAACAAAGGTAGAAAATTTATCTGATTAGTTAATAAATTGGTAGATGTTGTCTTTGTCTTCCTCCATTTGTTGATGAGATGAACCTATGGGAAGACCTACTAAAATGTCATAGGACACAAGGTGTTCATACCCATGGCAGACCTCAACTAGATAATGTGTCTTATCTTGCTCCATTTATTCATGAGATAAACCTATTAGAAGAGCTACTAGAATCTCATAGGGAGTAAGGTGTTCATACCCATAGCAGACCTCAAATGGAAAAAGTGTCTTATCTTGGTCCATTTGTTCACAAGATGAACCCTACTAGAATCTCATAGAGAGCAAGGTGTTCATACACATAGCAGACCTCAAATGGAGAATGTCCTATAGATACATGGATAGCTCTAATCTAGGTAGTTTGAATGTATGGAGATATGTGTCCCAATGCTTATTTAATTGATGATAGATGAGAAGAGGATGAAACAGGAAGAGATTAACTACTTCAGTTTGACCATTAGTTTGCCAATGAAAGGATATAAAAAATCTCAGCTGACAGCCTAAAGGCTTCTACAAAGTTTTCCAAAATTGAAAGAAATTAGGAGACACAATTAGAAACAATTGTGATTTTTAAGCCAAAGTAACATCATATATGCTGGAAAAAAAACATAGTTTTAGACACATCAATAGTTTTGTTTCATGGAATAAAATAGACATCTTAGAAAGATGACATACAACAACAAAAATAAATCATTCTTAAAGAAGTAATTATGGGTAGTCCACTAATAAAGTCTATGGCGATAGATTGGAAAGAAATAAGATATTGAGATTGGAAAAGTATTCCAGGATAATTTAAGAATTTTTGTGATCTGTAAAGTACAATGGATATTCCATATGATAGTCATCAACAAACAAACTTTAACTTGAGAGAACCATAAGATTGATTTTATTTTAGCAAGAAAAAAAAAGGAGATGTAGGAAAACAGAGAGAAACGATGCCATCAAAGAGCAACACCAATATATTCTAGAGAAACCCACTTGTAGGTAAAAACTCTAGCAAATGTGAGCACTTAATCACTTAGAATCCTTCAAATGGCACTTGCAACTATTCTAAGCCTCTAAGGCGTGCATTGACAATACAAACCAACTATAGTCTATCCTCTATGACCTCTCAAATTTCTCAAAACCCCACAACCCTGCTAAAAAACTTGAACCATCACTAGGAACTTAGGAAGCTTGCAAATTGCCACTCTAAATTCCTTCAAAATGCTCTCCTTTCATGGGAAATTCAAGCTTACAATGACCATATAAAGCATTGCAATGCTTTAGGAAGCTGAAAAGATTGAAGAAAACCATCAAATGAATAATCATCCAAAATCAAGATGACATGTAACACCAATCTCACACAAAGCAAATTAACAACTTTTTATAAGCTTGTGTTTTTTTTTTTTACCATGATATTTTTCAAATTGCTGTAGTGAATTCACTTCCATTACCTATTGCAACCAATGAAATCACCACAAAGACCAAAATAAATCCTTTTTTGAAGCTTCTCTCTTTTTCCAAAGCTTGCACATCGATGTCCTATATCATCTAATGCACACTTTAGTGTCCAGGAGCCTATCTCCTATTCAAATATCTCTTCAAACATGCCATGGAGAACAAAAATGAATCCTTTTATAGAACACAAATCCCCAAAATAGAGGACTTCATCCTCAAAAGCTATAGACAGTCAATGCACGAAAGAGGATGAATCCCTCAATTGATTGCACAACTACCATCTTTCCTTGTACCACAAGGCAAATATTAGACAGAATCTAGAACATCTTTGTCTCTAGTTATCCATGTGATGATATGATAAAGTGTTTGACCATAGAGTAACTTGATCAACATTAGTTTTCTTCGAGGAGGATGATTCTTGTGTTTCAACTTAACATCTTCTCATGAAGATTTAGGACCTCACTACACTTCTCTTTCTTACCTCTATAAGCATTAAAATGAAGCTTATCCACTCTTCATGAGATTCTAGTTATTTTCCCTTCTATAGAACAATGTTTCTCAATCATACACATAGTAGTTTCCATAAACAACACCATAGACAACCAAAGGAGCAACATCTAGCAACATCTACCACTAGAGTATTTCCAACTATAATATTTGACAAAACTCCCCCTTCCATTATGTTATGATGGATGTCCATACCCTGTTTGAAAGCTCCCCTTTTGGCATAGGAAGGGAGGATGCTAACAAAGGTTGTCGAATTTGGCTTTACACCAGCCAATTACATTTGCTTTAAAATTTCTAAAGCCTTTTGAAAAAATCTATTTTGTGCATATCCTATAATCATTGTAGTCCATGAGATGACATTTCTTTGAGGTATTTTTTTAAACAGTTCATGTGCCTTGTCTATGCTTCGACATTTTGCATACATGTCTAACAGGGCAGTTGCAACTACAATTGATGAAAATCCTTTATCCTTTATGTTTTGATGGATGTCCATACTCTATTACAAAGCTCCTCTTTCAGCACAAGCAGGAAGAATGTTGGCAAAGGTTGTTGAATTTGGCTTTACACCAGCCAATTACATTTTTCTAGACTAGAATGTTTGCAAATGGTATACTTTTAAAAAAAAACAAATTGCATAGTTTTGTCGAAATTTTGACGAACATGTCCGATGAAACCTCAAAAACGATCAACGAAATTGTTGTACCTTCGACAAAAATTTTGACATTATGACATGTCCCTTTCGTCGCTATTTCGATGATTTTTTGGTGGTGTTCCGACGTTTTGTCTGATTTTTCCTGCTTGTTTTCTAGCTAATTTTGTCGTTAGATCAACACATGGTTCGTCAGAAGTTCGAAGAACACCTGATCACCTTTACCATGGCGATTACCGACGAACTCACGTCGTGAGTTCAAAATTTTGAGGTTTTTTAGAAAAGCGACAAAAATGTTCCAACGAAAATTACTGCAGTGGTTCGTGAGTGTTCCAACAATAGTTTGTCGAAATTTCAACAAACGTTCGTCGGAAAATGGAACTGAATATAGTAGTGTATTAAAATGACACCTTTTGAAGCACTGTATGGCAGGAAATGCAGAACTCCTATCATTTGGAACAAGATGGAGGACAAGATCATTTTAGGACCTGAAATGCTTCAGGAAATGGAAGGGCAGGTAAAGTTAATAAGACAAAGGTTAAAGGAAGCAAATGACCAGCAAAAGAGCTACGCTAATGCAAAACGAATACCCTGACAGTTTGTGGTGGGAGACAAAGTTCTCTTACAAGTAAAACTGCAAAAAAGCTCTATTAAATTTGGGAAAACTTCTAAACTAGCCCCAAGATATGTAAGACATTTTGAAGTTTTGGAAGGTATCAATCCAGTAGCATACAAAATTTCTCTACCTCCAGCTCTCGGTAGATTAAACAATGTGTTTCATGTCTCCTATCTCAAGAAGTATTATGCATATTTTGATCACATGATTGACTGGAATTCCTTGTAGGTGTGGGACCCTAGGGTGATCACCATAGAGCCACTTAGAGTACTCGAGGTATGTAAGTTGTGCTTAAATAACCATGAGGTGGTACAATGCAAGGTCTAGTGGGACCAGTACTCAAAAGAAAATGCCACCTGGGAGGATTATGAGGAAATCCATCAGAAGTTTCTTTGTTTAAGAAAAATAAGAACTCCCTAAATAAGTATGAATCTAAAATTGAGTTTATAAATAAATAACCATTGGGGATAATGATTATTAAGGGAAGAAGTATATTACATCCCCTTTATCATGAACATGATTATGGAAATGAGAATTATGGTTGTTATGTTAGTTGTGATTATCTGATGTCATGAGAAAGAGAAATTAGGAAAGTATTTAATTATATGTTGCAACGACTACTGTGAATGAATTATTTATATTTTCTTATACGTGTAAAAATGAATGAGAAGATGAGTTTGTAATGTATATATATATATATATATAGGATGGGATCAGTCTAACCTTATTTCCTATTGTCAAGTGGATGCAGGATCGTCAATGTCAGGGAAAAAAAATATCATCAGGGAGAGGACGTAGTTAATTGTAGATCAAAATTATCATCATGCCGTGAGTGGTGTAAGATAGCTAAATTGGAAATTGTAACCTTGGTCGAAGGTCTCATTTAATTAATAAATTGGAAAAGCAAGTCAATTTAAATTGAGCTTAATTGTATTTCTCATGGTGTCATATATTTCTTTTAGAATGCACCTAGGGAGGTATAATCTGATAACATTTAATTCTAAAATTAAATGGTAATATCCTTAACCGGAATTTTTTTTTTTTAATTTAATTATTTGAATAGTAATGTTGGTGTTGGTGTGGAGGGAAGGTGGTGACTTCCACCACCATGAGTTCTCTCTCTTTCTATTGTGAAACATTCAAAGATGAGAAGGTGGGAGTCATGCATGTAGGGAAGGCGAAGAGTCTCGACATTGGAATGGATTTTACCTTTTTATACATTTCTCTTCCTCTTGTTTTCCTCTCTCCATCATTCTGGAAATCGTATTCTTGGAGACTTGGCAATTCTTTGTATAATTCAATCGCATCTCTGGAGTCTTTTCTTTTTACGAATAACCATTGTGTGCATCTTCATTTCTTTTGAATAATAGTCAGTATTAGGATACTCCATTAGTTTCTTCTCTTATTCCTCTTGTGAATACATCACTTCCATACAACTACCTTCTTGATTGTTCCTCATTCAAGCTCGGCCTTTATTCTGTAGCGTATTTGTTGCATTCTCTGTGACGTCTCTTCTTCACTGTCGGGCTCATTTCAATGGGTTTCGATTGCTTGTCTGGCAACGTGCAAGTGTGAAGGAGTCGGGACTGTGAGTTTGGTACTTCCGTTTAGGAAGGACTGTGGGTTTTGTTGAGCTAATTTCGACTATACCAAGCACGTATGGAAACCATTTACATTTTATTATACTTGGCTTGTGTCAAGTTAGTCGATTATATTATATTTCTTATTGAAAACTAGGGAGAGGGCTAACACCTAACTTCAGCTTCTAATTATCCCACAAATTTCAAATCACTCCCAATTTTTTACAGTGGCTTACTTGGCAAGTTCTCTGCTTATAACTAAGGTTTCAGGGCCACATCATCAAATATGATGCCACATCAGCATGCGTTTTTGTCAAGGTGTCGAAAAAGGCCCCAAAAAATAGTGAGACAATTCTCGTGCATTACATCATGAGTAGTTGAGCGCTGATGTGGTATCACATGATTGGTTGCTTTTTAGATCAAAAGCATACATTTTGTTTAATTATGGGTAGTCAAATCACAACTATTGGACATTATATAAACGACTATTGGGTATTATATGTACGATTGGGTGCACGACTATTGGACCCCGCACGACTATTGGGCCCTCTCCCCTAATCATAGTGATAATTGATATATGAAATTCAAGAATGTCATATCAACTCTCTGCCTCTGTATTAGACAAGGAAAGTTATTTCTTGTATTCTGGCAAATGGTCTAAACCTATAAGTCTTTTTAATCTATCTGCAAATTGCTCAGTGATCATATTGACCCTGATAAACCCATAGCTATCATCCACTCTGCCTCTTAACTCTGTTTTTAGTCCTACAATTCTCTCTCTACCCAAATTCATATCTTTTCAAAGTAATGTTATGGGGACCTGCATGTTTCCTTTTCTCGGAAAAGATATTTCCTAATCCTCTCATTTTGTTGAGTAAGCAGTGGTTCATTAGAAGAGAAGAATAAAGAATCTCTCCCCCTCCTAAATACTTTTGAAACAACATTAAATGGGATAAATGTTTTAAAAACCAACCTTTGAAATTAAAAATCTTGAACTAAGAAATTTACATGTTGAACAAGGATGAGAGTGTTGACATCACAGAAGTGCCAGTTATTTTAAAATACTTTTCCAAGGTACGATGCTAGATTAAGCATGTGTGAGCCATCAAGTACCAGATATACCCATGGTCAGAGAGATCACACTAGTTGGGAGTTACCCTTAGTGAAGAATCGACCAAGTGGTATAGGTCCTTGACACAAGGCTCAGAGGCATGATGATAATAAGTGATTCTTGTTGATTACCCTCATGAAGGGACGGGTTCCTTTAGTTGAAGGAACACAGGAGGTGAGTAGGTATTTTGTTGGGCAGAAAAGCCCTTGATGATATTTCCTTTTCCCTTGGAAACAGGGGATTTTTGTTCTGTATTCCAATAGGATGCCTTCAAAATTGCATTTTTTTGTACTCACTCTCTCTCTTTAAAATTTCAGAAGTATTTACTTAGCATGTTTATTTCATAGTTGTAATTATTGCTCTTACATTACGAAAGCAAAGAAAAGTTAGTTAATTTTCTTTTGTATTTTCAGTTATATGAAATCAATTAGTTGTTTCCTTTTTAGTTGAAACTAAAATTGAAAGTTAGTTGAGTAATTTAATATGATGTAATCATTTAAAATTGTTTTCTTTTTCATTCAAATTGCAAAGGAAACCCTAGCATGAAAACAAGTTAGTTGCATTTCAATTGAAAGCTAGTAGTTAGATTCCATTCTTAAACTATAGAATAGTTAGAGTATTACAATAATGAGAGATATATTCTTGTGAACCAATACTCATGAAACATGGGTCAATGATTTTGAGTCGTTAAACTACACTATTGAATCTTGATAGCAATATATTCATTTTAGTTCTCTAAAGTGAGGTGTTCCTAGAATAAATGTTCTTTGTAATGTAGACAATCCTTGTTAGTCTCTTCTTATTCTTTGATGATGTAAAAATGCACAAATGGAATGCTTTTAAATACCAATACATAAGTAATAGTTGCACAAACATGTACCATGCCAACTCCCAACAACCGATAGGAAAGGAGGGTCAATAATTTTGAACTTGAAAGATTAAATTTTAGCACGCCAATCTTGAATGACTTGAGATTGATTTTAGCACATCAATCTTGACCTTGAGACTGAATTTTATTAGTTCACATTATTTTAAAATTTAAAATATAAATATCATTTTTAGGAAGTGCAAATTGAAAAATTATAATTGTATTAGTCATTCCTTTATAAAAGCATGGCACAATTCTAAAATTTTACTCGCCAATCATAGATGACTATGAGAATCCATGATCTGAAAGCAAGGGTCAACCCAAAGGTGCAAGGCTCACAAGAATAAGCATTAAAGGCTCAAAAACCTAATAGAAGTAAGTGAATTATATCAAATGACATAATATTATATTTATATTAGAATATTAACCCTATATCAAGCTTAGAAAGTCTATAAAATAAAGAACTCAAAGCTAATCCAAGGGTTTATAGGGTGGTTGATAGATAGGAAGGATGAATAAGCACCAAACCTTAAAACAAAATATAGATTATTGAAGCATAATGACATCAAAAAAGAGAAACTCTAAAAGTGAAGTGAAATTTTAAAAAGTGCATATCTAAAACCTCTAATGTTAGTTTAGAAACCATAGAGTGAAGATAGGTTGTGTGTACGATCAAATGGGTTTACCAAAAATGTGGAGGAAAATAATTTTTTATAGGATTTAATAATCTAATAATTTATGCATACACATAAGCACAATTTATCTAAACTAATAATAATGATCTTCTTATTGATAAGTTGGTAAATTACAACAGTAAAAAAATATAAATAAATAAATAATTCTACTAGCCCAATAAGTAATGAATGCCAAGAAGATAGCATTCTAGGTCTCACATTATTGTCAAACCTTGGAAAATAATGTCTCTTTAACAATATAACTACTTAGAATCTTATGTTGGATCTTTGTCCTATTAAAGGACAAATCCATAGCCATGGGGGCTTGTTTGTGATGGTAGGTATATCCTTATGTTGTGGGATTGTTTGTGTGATTTCTAAATCTCTACTATATAATTTCACAAATATTTCTTTCATTTCTCTTGATGAAGCCCAATATATCATTTTTGAAAATTCATTGCCAGGGTTTTTATATGACCCAACTATGAGAGCACTATAATTTGATGAAGCCCTTGAAAGTTGAATAATATCAAAACAACAAGTTAGCACCTAGCACATAATCTTTACTCTCTTAATTGTACTATATTGACGAGTGTTACTATTAAAAATTAATTAGAATGATTAATCTTTCAAATTCTCACAAATTCTAGTATTTGAGAGAAATGATTAAAATAAATGCATTGAATGTCTACATATACTAGCACATAACATTAGATTGTGCCAAAGATTTGTCTAATTGGCCAAATTTGAAATTTGAATTAAAAAATTATAAAAGACATGCTCACAATAGTGAGATTGAATATATATCCATAGACTTGTCCTAGAATGGAATAACACCTAGATCCAAGTGGTAAATTACTAAAAGGAGGTAGGTGCATAGATGATGTAATAAACGACATGCTAAGATGAGTGTATAAGAGTGTGTATATTAATTAGGGTAAGGCTAGATGTCTATGTGTATGTATATGTGAGTTCAGAAGCGATAACAATGAGTCCAACTTTACACAATATCATGCCATTATCTATTGTGTAGATTAAGACATCACCTCAAAATAATAATAATAATAATAAAAATAGCATGGTTATACAATTCACAAAATGATATCAAATAATAGTGACTAATATATAGAGTTTAAAAACAGAGCTGTGATACAATTTACAAAATGATATAATTAATAATGACATGGAGAGCTTAAAAACAGGGCTTTGAATCCAATTAAGAATTAAAACATAATTTTTTGAATGACTGCATGTTTTACAAAAGTACAATTCCATGTACTATGATTATGGCAAATCACCTGGTTTAACCATGTCAAGGGGTTGAGAAAATTAAAATGTAACTTAATCTAGAAGTAGGAAATGCTATGATAATACAAAACTTTAGTGAGTCAACCTCGACATGGATCCTTGAATGCTTGACTGCAGCATGTTGCACTCTTAAATTATAAATATGATGGAAATTTCTTATAGCTCTTCATTTTGCAAGTACTCTGTCAAACATGTCCTCACATATCATTGAATAGTGGTGATCCACAATACTAGAAATCTAGTCCCCTGCTTCTTAATCCACTCTAACCTATTTGTGGGCGAGCAATACTTAATGCATATGGATATTGTCAAGTATTTTGTTGTCAGAATTACAGAATGGTACCTCATCTGTCCAGTTCTGGTGGACCATTTATATTTAGCTTGTTTTGGTCTGGAATGTGTTTGATCAAAGAATGACTATCATTGTGATTAATTTGATTTCTTAGCTACAAATATTTAATCGGAATGTTTTAAAACAAATTCTCGAGAGTCTGAAATTAGGAATCCCAGACCTCTAAACTATGAAAGTTTTGAATACATTCGATTTTTAAGGTTTTGCTTTTGTTAGCTCGTATGAACTAGACTTTTGGAGTTAATATGTTGGTCAGTAGCTATTTCCTCCACTGAGCTTCCCCATCATCCTTGTGATTGCCATCTTCACTTGATTTATTTGAATCATCTTCTTGGAGATCTCTTTCTGTTCAGTTCACTTTCGTTCTACAAGATCATCTTCTGAGATTGATTCATGCTGATATGTGCCTTCAAAAACTACTGTGGTGGAGACTAGAAGACACTGAAAAATGTCTCAATCATTGTCTTCTTCATTCTCTAGACTGTTTTTACCATATGGTAGGTGGACATGATAGAGTCCAACTATGAAGGCATCTCTTTTTTAGCTGTTGATGACTGCGCAAGTAATTTTGGAGGCAACGGAAGAGGCAGAGTAGTTGCAAACTTGATGTTGTCTCTTGGGCAATTGAAGCTTGATGTATCCTGCTTTGGAAGAACAACTATTATATGCAGCCTGTGGCCACCAATGCGCAACATTAAGTATATTTAGAAAAAGACAATTGATTCATGCTCCAGAATTCTAATGATTATCATGCTATTTTTGTATGTTTCCATAATTTACAATAAAATGTGAAGATCAATAGTTATATTGGATATTGAAGTTCTTTAATGCACGAGATAGATTATTTATGTTTAACCAAAATGTGAAGGCTAGATTTAGCTAAAAATATCAGCATAAGTGAAATTGAACGGGTATTCTGTAGCTCATCCTCTTCACTATTAAATTCTAGTTTTTCCTGTAATTTTAAAAAAAAAAGAAAAAAAAGGAGATATTAGATCCCAAGGGAACCATATATATTAAATGAGAAATGGGTTCAATTGACTATACCTGTGAATTTTCTTCAGTTTCTATTGAGGTGGATATAATTGTTGTTTGTAAAAGCAAATTGAGCATATCTTGTTGGGATTCACACTGGCTTCTAATGAACTGCATATAAAGAAAAAGTTTTAATCTTTCACCTACAAATGAATGAAGAATAAGTTCAACTAGAACAAAATAAGCCTAATTAGGTCTCTATATCATAATTTTATATCTTGATCATAAATCTAAAACGAAATGCATCGCTTCATCAATAACTGTGTGACTCTTGAGACTTCTCAGTAGCATCTATTTGCATTATAGTCCAGCCATTTCAACCTAAAAAAATTAAAATACACTAATATCCATCAACTTTTGAATCATGTATTTTACGTCTTTTGAAAAAGCAGACCAGTCTAAAACATACCTGGAGATTTGAATCTCCAAGGGTTTTTTTTTAAGACAATTGATGCAAGGTTTCTATACAACACTCCAAATGTTTTCTTTGATGCCATCTTCGTCTGCAGAATGTTTTAACAATTAGAAGTAATTGTTATGAATTAGTTAATAGTTAGTTGTTAGTTTTAAGAAATTATTTTTGTACAGAATTTTGGAGTGATTATTTATGAGAAAATAATGGCTTTAAAAAATAATGTATTAGGTGTAATGTGACACATGAACGAATACAATGAAATTCCTTTTAACTTTATTTCCATTATAAATTTTTTGCTGCTATACATTGTTATCAGAACAAAAATGACAATGGACTGTGGTGGAGGCTGCACAAGAAGCATATAAATTGGAATGGCACTGAAAATTTGGTAATATTTGAAGAGGCTTTAAATCTGCAATAGAAGGTTGAAATTTTTATGATACATAAAAGGAGGTGTAGATTTAAATGTTTCCATCATTTTTTAATTTTCTCTCCAAAATCAAGAGTATTCACATTTCTTTATTTGCTGCATTAAAACTATTTGTTGTTGATGCTGTAAATGTCTTTTTCCTGTAGAAAGTGTTGGAATTTGTTTGGTGTGAGATAAGACCAAAGGTTGCTTGCACTATCTTGTAGAAGACTTTCCACTGTCTCTTGCCTGGAACTTGCTACCAAGGGTTCTTGTTGAGCTTAGAAGACTATCCTAGTCCTGCTCCAACTCTTCTCAGAGAGTTCTCCACTAGTGCTTTACCTCTGGAAGACCCACACCTTCTTGCAATTGACTATTCTTCCTTGGACTTAGAAGGGTCTAAGTGCCAACTTCTCCATCTGACTTGAACTCTTTGCAGGGGAGATAGATGCTCTGTTTCCATGCATTTCACCTCCATTGGAATCCATCTTGGAGGTTCTACTGTCCTCAGACTACCCGATCTCTACATTTTGCCTTGAGAGGGCCTAGTTTCTACTAGCCCTTACCAGTCACTCTTTTGCTTTTTCTGCCCAAATTCTCCACTGTACGTAGCAAACAAATCACATTTCCTGACACCCTTTTCGGGCTTTTAAATCTTCCACAAGGTTCCTGGTCTCTGTCAGTACCGTACAGGTGATTCCTATGATCTTGGAGAGGACGCCTAATTGCCCTATCATCTAGGGTTTCACTGTTTTCTCCTTCAAAGCTGTTGTCAATGGATTGATTAAAGCTCCAATCCTTTTGCTATGTGGAGAACTTGTCTAGCCCTGTCTGGAACCGTACGGATTCTGTACAGTAGCACCTTTCCCCTGCCTAAGTTCTCAATTTTCTCTACCAAACTCCTAACCGGGTTACAATAGCTCGCCTAGGGTTTGGTTTTCAAAATGCTTGACTGCTTTTCCATGCTTCCTATTGCTAAATACATACAAATTAATGGCTTCCCTAACATTTCAATCTAGTCTCAGGGTGATCCCGTGGTTGGATTTCATGGGGAAGCCATGGACAAAGCGGACTGTTCAAAAGGAGACAGCAAACACCTAAATTCTGCTTTATTTACACAAAACACCTAATCTAACCCGAATGAAACTATTTACAAAAGAAAGAATACTACTATTTGTTGTGTAAACACAATACCAATGCCAAATCAACGCATTTAATACATTAGATATCACTGTTCTGAAAACACACGAGGTTTGCAGGAAAATACAGAAAATACAGAAATTTCTTATTCACACAAGCCGAAATCGGATTACAACTTCTCTATCTCTATCTACGAGCCACACCAATACTTTTTTTGATGCCTTCTCCATCATTCAAGGGCAGTTGATCGAGCCTTTCCCTGATTTCAAGGGATTCCCAATGCCAAGTAAGTTACATGCAACTTCTAAACTGCGGTCATGCAACTTTTACCAGCATCTTGTAACTGATCAATATGTTATGATCCTAAAGTTTAGGACCTCAACCTCCTTACTTCGAACTATCCACTCCTCAACAGTCCTTTGGCATCTCTAAACAACGAGGATATGGCTTTGACATATTTAATGCTTTATGTTCTAACATAAACTGTCCCAAACTAAGTAAAGCCAAAATTTAATACCAATGCAATCTAAGATGACATTAATCCTAATGATTAACTCATCACACACCATCAAGACCTTCTAAGGTCCAAGACAAACTCATCAACATCCCTGACTTGGCTAAGGTCAGTACAAGCCAAAATTGAAGACAAACAAAGTGGAGGTCAGCCTAGGTGCTCCTGCACCATCCTCCCCAAAACAGAAAACTTCAATCCACCCTTGGATTGAGCAAGTTGGGATCAATGCCCAACTTCTTGAACTCTGCCTCCTTGATCCATACTGCATCTGCATCAGGTTGTCCATGCCTCTTGATCAGGTGTTCTTTATACTCTTTGGTCCTAGTCTTCTTGTAGACCCTAGTATCCAAGATTTTATCAGCTTGTTTGATTGTAGCAGGGGGCAGTTTGAGTTCTTCCACAGCTTGGGTGACTTCATGGATGGTCTGATCCATGTTGAGTGGTGGTCCTTTGTAGTGTACAAGGTCTGCAACATTGAAAACAGGGGACAGTCCACTGTCATCTGGTAATTGCACCTTGACTACATTGTTGCCATACTTTTCCAAGATAGGACAGGGACCTATCCTCTTCATTTGCAACTTGTTAGGGATTCCTTTCTGCAATCTAGACTTGTTCAAATGCACCATCACTAGGTCACCAACATTAAAGTGAACATCTTTCCTATGCTCATCCACCTTAGTTTTATGTTTCATAGTATTTTTCTGCCAAGGTTTTTCTGACTGTGTCATGAATTTCCTGCATTGCATAGGCAAAATCATCTGCATATCCACTTCCCTTGACTCCATCCTTCAACTCTCTCAGCTCATAAACACCTCTAGGATGTAGACCATACACAATTTCAAAGGGACTCTTCCCTGTTGACCTATTAATAGTATCATTATAGGCATATTCAGCTTGCCCAATAATCTGATCC
Organism: Sequoia sempervirens; assembly: GCA_007258455.2. Classification (NCBI taxonomy): domain Eukaryota; kingdom Viridiplantae; phylum Streptophyta; class Pinopsida; order Cupressales; family Cupressaceae; genus Sequoia; species Sequoia sempervirens. The sequence continues at coordinate 67,808 of VDFB02168258.1, forward strand.
CATTGTTGACCATACTCCTTGGTCAAGCATCTCAAGAGGTTTCCAAGTGTCCTATTCACAACTTCGGTCTGACCATCAGTTTGGGGATGGTATGCAGATCCAAAGGACAAATTGGTGCCCATTCTTTGCCAAAGAGTCTTCCAAAAATGACTCATAAACTTAGTATCCCTGTCTGATACAATGCTGATTGGTAAACCATGAATCCTAACTATCTCCTTAAAGAAAAGAGAGGCTATTTGACTGGCATCATTGGTTGTTTTGCAGGGTACAAAGTGAGCCATCTTGCTGAATCTGTCTACAAAAACATAAACACTATCCATACCTTGCTTTGTCTTGGGTAAACCAACTACAAAGTCCATGCTCAAGCATTCCCATGGCCTAGAAGGGATAGGCAGTGGCTGGTATAGGCCTGCATTTGAAGAAGTGCCTTTTGCCTTTTGACATACCACACAACTCTCCACATACCTCCTGACATCTAGATTCATTCTTGGCCAATAATAAAACCTTTGGACAAGCTCTTGATTTTTGGTGATCCAAAAATGACCACTCAATGCACCATTATGCTTTTCTTGTATTAAGTTCTCCCTAATAGAACCTCTAGGAACACAAAGCTGATTCCCCTTAAACAAAAGATCACTTTGCAAGGTATATTCAGCATATTTGCTATGGAAATGATTCTTATACTCAAGACATACCTTATAAATATCTGCAAAATCTTCACATCTGCATATAGATCCTTGAAGTGGTCTATTCCCATGCTCTTCAACTGAATTTCTTGAATGGTGAGGACTCTTCTGCTCGATGCATCAGCCACTTTGTTGAGAGCTCCTTTCTTGTGCTTGATATTGAAGGTGTAAGCTTGCAAGTACTCCACCCATTTCATGTGCCTGTGACTCAACTTCTCTTGTGAATTCAGAAAACTGAGTGCTTGATTGTCTGAGTACACAATGAATTCCTTGGGAAGCAAGTAGTGCCTCCATTTCCTTAGTGCTTGGACCAATGCAT